>JADDOH010001801.1:0-361856 GCA_016648135.1 Agrypnia vestita
TTCAATTCAATTCAATTCAATTCAATTTATTTCATGATAATATGTACATGACAAACAAAATGTTAAAGGCATACATATTAGGAAGTATATATCAAAAATGAAAATATTTAATAAATTAAAAATAACATAAAATCTGGTCAAAGGTGTAGGAGAATCCCGCTTCGGAAAACCCCCTCCGACACATGGAATATATCAATACCCAAAGCGATTTTGTTCAGCATAGCTGTGGCTCTTCCAACAGGCATAACCATCGGCAGGTTGGTCCTGTATATTGGAATGTAAAACAATCTATGCTGACGATGTCTAGTATAATTATCAGGAACATACAAACCAATGCTCTGCATAATTTGAGGATTATCGATCATACCGCGCAACAATCGATAAAAATGTGTAATCAAATACACATTCCTTCTAGTCTCTAAACTATTGTAGCCAAGCATACCCTGGAGAAACTCGGTTGGGTAAAGCCAAGGATAATGCCAGTACTCTCTCATGTAGAGATATCTCAGAAACTTCTTTTGGACTTTCTCCACCATAAGAGAGTACTTGCCCTCATGTGGCCCCCAGATCATCGAGCCACTCTCGAGTCTACTCCGCACCAAGGAGTTGTAAAGAGTTCTGAGTACGCGGGTATTCTCGAAAACCCTGGCAGTACGCAGAACAAATCCTAACATTCTCAAAGCATTACCACTGATCGTCTCTTTGTGATCGTGAAATGTTAGGTTGCTTACAAATCTAACACCTAGATCTTTAACATTTGATGTTCTTGTCAGATTTTGATCGTTCATTTTGTAGCGAAAAAATAGATTTTTTTGGGCCCTAGTGAAGGATGTAACCGAACACTTGGAAACATTAAACAAAAGTTTATTTCGTCTTCCCCATTCACATATATTTGATATATCTGCTTGGAGAAGACGAAAATCGTCCAAAGTTGACACCCTTAAGAAAAGCTTTAAGTCATCCGCAAATAACAGAAAGCGCGAGTTTAAAATTACATTTTTTATATTATTAATAAAAATCGAAAACAACAATGGACCCAGGTTAGATCCTTGTGGGACACCCGAGAAGGTAAAGAAGCACTCTGACGCGAATAGGCCGTAGGAGACGTATTGGTTCCTATTTTGGAGGTAGCTCGACATTAATTTTAGCATACCATCCGAGAAACCAATCTCATACAACCTTTTCAATAAGACATCATGGTTGACTGTATCAAAGGCTTTGGCGAAGTCATTATATGAACAGTCTACCTGATGTCCCGCGTCCAGAGCTTCCGTGACGTAATTTGTGAAGACCATCAGATTTGTCTCAACCGAGCGGCCTTTCCTAAATCCATGTTGTTCATCAATTATAAATTGCAATTAGATATTGCGTATAAGTGTGATATTTGCCGTCTCTTAAAAATGCTGCCCTCGTTCGTTGCCTTAATTAATGCCTAGAACGGGCCTGAACATGGTAGGTTTTTGAGAAGCAATTTTAAATGAGTAAATAGGTAGACTATGTTAAACGAAGTTTTGCCGAGTTTTGGGTACGATGTTCTTGACACGGCATCGGAAATGACGAATCCTCAGAAATTCATGAAATTAAAATAATTTTGTTATTATTATTGGTCAATCAAAAGTGATGACGAAGACATTCACGTAAGCGTGACTGGACTAGGTACCAATTTGAAAAGAAATTAATATGATTTTCAATAGCAGGCTCAAGATTGGAAGTAGTAGATAATATTTTTCAGAAACCAAGACTATCCAGGAAGGTACATAAAATCATTTTTCTTATTGAAAAATTGAATTATGAATAGTTAATGAAATAATTAACCATTACGTGAGCAAAGGGGACAGATCGCTTCACTCTTCTATCCTGGTTCCTGGCACACTACTTTTGCTTCGATCACATTCATATATCACGCTCTTCGGTTGTTAACGCTTATAACAGGGCCATCCTCCAATATTTAGTTCATATGATCTTGCCAGGTCGTTGTGGCTTACTCAGGCCCGCCAACTTTCCAAGAATACAAAGAGGCGCGGCTATAAAAGGCGAGAGCACAAGCTATCGCCCGCTCTCTCTTCCATTAGACAACGGGCAGTGAGCAAGTGTACTAGTCATCGACATCTAGGATCGGACGAGATACATTATCTGATACGTTGAAGATATCCGCAACCTGTCTGTCATTTGTCTGTCTTTCATTTTTGGTGTTCGTATTCCCGGGATTCAGAACACATCACGGCGAACAACCCCAGTTAATGCTGCCTTCAACATTTGCCTCTTATATTCTTTTTAGAATCCATTTTTTTATCAAACCCTTTTCTTTATTCTACCTACTAAGCTACATCATTAAATTCGCGTCTAATTAGTTAATTCTTCACCCCATCGAACACAAATTTTTCGAACAAATAATATGAAAATTTTTCTAATGTTTTAACTGTTTATAAGAAATTTTAAAGCTACATAGCTGATTATGGAAATAACGTTTCGAGCTGAAAAAGTTGAGTTGACCTAAAAATTCCAAACGGAGTAAGCTGCCAGAACAGATTTATCATTCTATATTAATTAAGATTAAAGATATTAGTTTGTTATTTAGTGTGTGTGAAGAATGTTTAATAGAGACTGTAAGGCTGAGAACGACATCGAAAGGAGAGTGACTACGGGAAACAAAGCAAATGAAAAAAACAAATCGAAAAGCTGAAAAGTCATTGGTTGGAATTAAGATTCGAAGTTTACTGTTTTAATTGCTGGCCAGGATTTGAAACATTGAGATTTCATACCAGTTAATGGTTCGAATTCGGAGTTCTACTGTTTTTTTTTCTGCGTTGAAAATTGATTTTTTTTCGTGTGGTTACGACGTAGCCGCAGTTAAAAATTTTGTCTTTCGGAAATAGACGTGTCGATTGAAGATTAGTCAAAAAGAGAAGTTCCCCGGTGACCACAGCAAATGGCAGCGTACACTCGATTTACTTTAAGCGGAGCTCTGCAAATCCCAGAACCAGAACGGACTCTGTAAGTACATTTTCAACAGTGTAAGTAACTGGTTGTTGGCGGAGATTGGGGAAGAACATTTTTCTTTCTTTACTCCGACACACGTTCGGCAGTGGCAATTCCGTCCATCATCATACAATGAAGGGGACCCACCACATACTCTGAGCCGTTCGGGAAAACGGGAAACAAAGCAAATGGCGCTCTGAATGCAATAATGGCCAATCTAGAATCCGTCAAAAGGAAGCATGACTATTTCTGGTGCCAGCCCTATGGAAGTGAAACCTTGATTAGTACCTAAAACAGGAACGAATATAGACTGAATGCGGTGGAAATGCGGTCGCTAATGCGCTTGTGTAGAAAATCTTAACAAATTATAGTGAATGTTATGTGGTAGATAGAATAAAGAAAGAGTGGTTTGGTCACGTGGAACGTATGAGCGAAGAAAGGATGGTTAAGAAAATATACGAGGCGAGTTTTGAAAGAACAGAGGGCGCCCGCGAAAGACCGAGGATGGCCACGTTAAAAGCTTCCGTAACCGTAGAGCATGCACGAGAAGGTGTGTGAATCTAGCCGATGTAAGCCAAAGTAAAAGTAGTGTACCAATATGGCGTTCAATCCTTTCTTCACACCTCTGCGTGTTAACTGTGTGATGGTTATTCAGTTAGTTAGGTATTTATGAGATTATTACAAGCGGATTGTTTCTATAGTGTTTTCTTTAGAAAATTATGTGAAAATCTTTAGATACGTTGACAGGGGATGAACTGGCATATTAAATATGCGAAATACTCTTGCTACAATCACAAAGAATTTCGAAAACGTCGGTCTCTATTGCAATTTCAATCGGCTGCCGGTGAAGAATGCAATACCCGCCTTGCTATTCCGATATTATTTTTCCTCGTATTAAAAAGCGAGAAGTCCGTACGCCGACTCCATCGCGGTGCAGAGGAGCAATACATCAGCAGCAATCTTGGCCGGGACCCCGCATCACCACGTCCTATCCCTTGGTGAAATGTTTGTTGAAAGGTGGCTGTTGAGGTGGATAATCACGCGGGATAATTGAATAAATAATCGAGGTGCGTTTCGACTTAAATCACTGGAGATGATCAGTGAAATGGTGATTCATATACGCACCATAAAATCAGCGCCTATACAATTATCATCAATTATTCTACCAAGGAACAGTGGTGGAATAATTGGGAAGTGGAACTGCCCAGTCTAGACCGCGAATGGAGCAGAGATATTGAACGAGGTATTCTGTGTTTTAGGAATTAATCTTCCCCGCATTAAGATAACAATATTTCACACTGTGTTACCCGATGAACGTGTAATATTTTCGTCGTTTTACTTAATTGAATTAGATATCATTAAATAATAAATAAGGATAATATTCTGATGGACTTGATATGTATTAAAACTGTATTAAAAACAATTCAAAATAAATAATATAAAATACATAAGTAATATAGGCAGTGTAAAAGAATCAGTATTAAAAAATACGACAATACTAAATTAGAAGCCAGATGTACATAAAATAAATAATAAAATAAACAAATTAAGTAAATAAAATAAATAGTATAAAAATATATGACAAATGAAATAAATTAGAAACCAGATAGATATACATAAAATATTACAATAGAAACAAATCAGTATTGATAAACAAAAGAAATAAAAGAATTCGTACTGAAAGATATCATTCGCTTTCAAGCTACTCCGATATATAGGATTATTTGGAAAACATTAATAACCTCGCAGGATTTTTCCTGCCTTGATTTTGAGTCGAAAATGTTCAAGCAGCCATGACTTATGTCAGCCGTGACATTATTGTTTTATTTGACTTGTATTAATGAATTTTTCATGTTCAATGTTCAATAAAGGACTGTAATGATAGTTCAACGTTTTGTAAAAAAGAAGTCAGAAATATTGAAAAAAATATGCAAACTTTTATATTGCTATTAGGTATTAGGATATTGAACAAGGATATAGTCCTGCATTGAAACAATTCTTTCTCGTGGATACCCATCCATATATGTTTCAGCCATTCATACCTTTATGTTTTTTAAAAGATTCGGTTGCGGTATTCGTTTTATGTTGAATCTAAAATGTTTTAAAGTTCGCATTTAATCTATTTTCGTACTTTTTTGCCGATTTCTGGCTCTATTTTCGTTCATTGTGTTAAAAAGTTAGAAGTGATAATTAAAAAAAACAGTTAACATCGGACAAAGTGGGAGAAAAATAAAGGAAAGACTAGAAGAGCATAAAAGAGCAGTTAAAAACTTTAGTTTAAATTCAGAAACGGCAGAGCATGCCAGAATGGACGGATATAAGTTTGATTCGAAATTATTATATAGGTGCAGTAAAGGAAGAAGAATGGACATCTTGGAGATCTTAGAAATAAATAATAATAAAATAAATAATAGAAATATAATTAACATCCAGATACCGCCCATAACCTCTCCACTCCTATCCATTCTAACCCCGCCCCCGACCCCCACCAGCATTACACCCACCCAATCCCTATAAATTCTGTCTCGAATTATTTTTAGTAAACTTATTGTTATTGACAATGGGAGAAATCCCGAAAACGTTCTAACAATTCAAAATAAATATAGTGGAATAAAACAGTGTTGTGTTTACCCTCATTTTTTAAAATATTAAAAAAAACAATTAATTTTTACAGAGATCAAAGCACATCTCTCCTCGCGTATCGAATGCACGCGTAGTTTATGATGCGAATATAGAATTGGGCGGACACACGTCTCCATACATGATACCTGGAACTCCCGCCCATCGCAGGGTGGGAACTAATTGTCCAGGGATCAGGTATTTTGAACAACACAGCGTCTGCAGCTTGTACTCCGGTATTTTTCATCTACAGCGGAGGAAACGTTGGGCCGCTGTCGGATATTCGAAGGAAATTGTTTATTATAAAAAGCAAAGGCGGCAATATCCAAAAAAATGCAGTCATCGAGGATTACTTATTTATAACGCAATGAATTCTTATTTATAGCATACCGTTATGTAAAAATGTTATATAAACATAGGTACGTATAATGATATATACATAAATGTCGGTAAAAAATACAGTAATATCGGACTTGATCTAAAATGTCAATAAAATAAGTTTGGAGACGTGGCAGAATAGCTCAGAAAATTCACACAAGTTTCTGAACAGTTGTTGAAATCTGTGAAAAATTTATCGCTCCTTTTTATTATAATCACGGATACACCGATTCTATCGAAATTTGTTCTCCGAGAGTGAGTAGTAAATATGTCTATTTTTGAACTAATAAAGATATCGAACGTGACGGGACTGAACGGACACGGATCAGACATGTAACAAATCACGGAGTGGTGCGAAGGCACCTTTACATCTCCGAGCTCCCGAGAAGTGACGATTTCTGGATAATAAAGTTTCGATTCGCCGCGCATTTGCTCGGCAGGGGTAACGATTGGTCAATGAGTCGTAAAACGCAATCCTATTTGCGCGCCAAAATACAGTGTTGCCACTCGTCGAAAAACGGAACAAATCAATGTGGTGATAATTTTAATATAATTTTTTGTGCATCAGAATGTATTAAAATAGTTGTGGAGATCTTGCAGCATCTAAACCTAAAAAAACAAGTCGATTCCTTAAAGACAAAGAGAATATTTTTAACAGAAATAACGGTTTGATTAATTAGACGTCGACCAGTAGGTATAGGTATCTTCGCTACATACAAAACGAACGTACATTAATTAATAATTGATATGTTGATATTGATCTAATGGTGAAATACTAGCCTAGAGATCAAGTGGTTGGGGTTTCGTGTCTTATTTCGGGAGACCACTAAGTTACCCTTTTTTAATAGCTGTTTTTAGATTAAAATGGAAATAGTAAGACAATAATTCCTGATTGCCGACCGCCGATCAAAAATCTGAAGTGTCATTGGTTGGAATTAACATTCGAAGTGTACTGCTCCAATTGCGGGCAAGGATTTGAAAATTTGAGATTTCGTACCAGTTGGCGGTTCGAATTCGTAGTTCTACTGTTTTTTTCTCTTTTGAAATTTTTTTTTTTCGGAATTAGACGTGTCGATCTGTTTCCAAATTCGACGAAGCCGTGAGAGTTAAAGATTAGTCAAAAAGAGAAGTTCCCCGGTGACCACAGCAAAGGGCAGCGTACATTCGATTTTACTTTAAGCGGAGATCTGCAAATACCAGTACCTACATTTTCAACTGTGTAAGAAGTACCTGGTTGTTGCAGTAGATATATTTCAAATGTCTAGACCATGCGCTTTATCGGCAGGGATTGAGGAAGAAAATTTTCCTTTCTTTACTCTGACCCACGTTCGGTGGTGGCAACTCGGTCCATCATCGTACAATATCTCTTGTATATGTTTTCTAGGTACACGCGAACTTTCAAAGATACGAAAGTCCATTGTCCAATTGTACACATTTATTTAAATAAGTGTGTAAGATTAGTTTGTATCTCTGCCGCTTGGAGGCGTGCAATACCTACCCACGCTTGCAGTATTCAAATGGTCTTGGCTGATTCCCGAATAACGAACAAATTCAACTTGCGAATAATCTCTCGGAATGGAACATGTTCGTGTGTTGAGGACTTACTATGTTATAATTTAAAGAAAGAAAGTAAGTAAGAGTACGCAATATAAATTATAATGTCTGCCTTGACAGAGAAATGCATTAAGTAATCATTTTAGACTATCCTACATTCATGGCGGACATTTTGTATAACCTTTGTAACATTCTTATACAACGATATACCTATCTACAAAGGTATTCGAAATATTACTTTAGTTTCTTGAATATTGAATATCTGTTTAGCAATAAAGACAGTACACCTTCAATACGAATTAATTAAGTATGCACCACACAAAGGCCAGATAGTCTTCGAGTTCAGATATCTTAATTGGAAACCGCCGCATTCAAAATGGCGGAGTTCCCGCTTTGATATTCGAACAGCGTTCGGCGTCTCCAAACTCGCGCGATTTGGCGGGTTGAAAGGACGAATTAAACTTAAACGGCCGATCCCGCGCAAGACAAATATCATAATGGCGGGGTGCTGGCTACACAATGCTTCAAATAGACAAGAGATCCGAATGTCAAACTCTTATCAGCCGAGCGCACTCGCCGACTGCCGACTTTAACTGCCGGGTGGGTGTTTGTAAATATGTACGTGCGCAAATGTTATTAGGGAGCGAGCGATGCAGGCGGTCGCATAAAGCGGGTAGGTACCTAATGAGAGGGGCCAAATGCAATGTCAAACTGTTGTTAGCACTGATTGCGATTCTTAGTTTGAATATCAATTCCGTGACGTATTTACATGGCAAACATATCGAACCCCGATTGCAAGACTCAGCCGTATTCTGATATAACGAGGTTATTATTTGATGATTGTTACCGCAACACTCAAAAACAGAAATACAAACGTCAAGACTCCTCTCAAATGTCAATTTCTATCATTGTGACGAAAATATTGACTTTAATATAATATTTAAACACTATGGATAAAGAAAATATAGATGTGTGTGAAACAAACAGATTTAAACCAACTTTTAAAATAATAGATTAGTTTTAATTTAATACAAAGTGTACGTACTAGAACTAGCAGCAGAAACTTTGCCGGTTGATTCCTTGTCTGTGTTATGAGTCTAAAATGTTCAATCAACCATGGCATTAAAGTTTGCATTTTTTTTTTCAATATTTCTTACTTATTTTTTTGCAAAATTTTTAACTCTTATTACAGTAACTTATGTCGATTATGAAAAAATTATTTGCTTTCGTAAAAATCGAATAAAATGATAAAAACCTTGCAAAAATTGAATAGAACACCTTTGACCTCGAGGAGGTCCGACATTTCAATCTATGTATGTGCAACAAAATATTAATGTGCCTACCTATTTTCATTTAAAATACTTTAAATATCATTACTGCACAGATGTTGGGTGTTGAAAAGTGATATTGCACCGTATATGTAGACATAAAAGCACAGTAGGTATGTAGCCGCTATCGAAAACTTGGGCAAAAATTAACAATGAATTTCCATTTAATCAAATAACAATTTGATACAAAAATCAAAATGAAAAATTAGAAAATATGAAGAAGATTAACATAAAACGCGAAAGCTCCGCACACACTTGAAATCAAATTACATTCTTCGCACGTCCGTCATTAACGTACACAGTTTTATTAAACTTCCAAGCGCGAAGAAACTGTTCCACTGCCAGTGGCGGGTGCTTTCAGTTCACCAGGGCCGTGAAAAATAATATTCAGTATTTTATATCCTAAACAAAAAAAAAAAAAACACAAAATTAAAACATGCATTGTTCGTCTAATAAAAGCAGTGACCTTAATATTAACAAATCTAAGGTGATTGTATTCGAAAAGAAGAAAAATAAGACAAAATGTGAAATACTGGAAGGTAATGAATGTTTGGAATAAGTAAATGAGTTTGGAAAGTAAGTAGCTTGTTGGTGTAATGATTATGACTCTCGCTTAGCGATACAGTGGTCGGTGGTTCCAGCCATACTCCAGGACACTAGCAGGTTAGGCCTATTTTCTTAGCGCAAGCGTTTAGCTTAGTTTTGAAAATAGTAAGAATATTGATACGATACATAGGTATTTCGCGGTCGTATGTCTATTTAAAAATGAAATAGGGTGACTGCTAGTGGAAATGAGATAACTAAGGCCCGTACGTAAAAAATCCTTTTGTGAAAAGGGTCAAGAATTAACAAATTAAGAAATAATATATTGTGGTACGATTAAACAGGGTCGTCCGGGTAGTTTGGTCAGTCAGGTAGGTTAGTCAGGTCAGTCAGACAGATAGTGGTCAGCCAGGTAGTAGGATAGTAGATGGGTTGAATTAAATCAGGAAAGAATAGTAAGCTAAACATATTACGCGAATATTGATTTCATCAAGAAAAGAGGACGCTCGTGGAAGACAATCAGGTTAACCAGATACTGGAAGATGGTCGAAGAGCGTGAATAAATGTAGATGAGGTCAGGATGGAAGAGTGTGGTACTCCATCCTCTCCTTTTACCCCGCAGGGACGTAAACCGTGAAACCGTACAGAAAATAGAACCAGATTTTCTTAAAAAGGTTTTAACCTTTTTTGCATCAAAGCGATTGAATTTTCAATATTTGATAAGTTACTTTCATGATACGTTTTACTAATGAAAGGTCAATAATATTGAAAAAATGCAAACTTTGAAGTCGCTTATCTTCTTAATTGTTTACTTAACACTTTACCCAAAGTGTAATGGATGTTTTCTATTCAAAATTAAATAAAGAAAAATCCCCCGATGTTTTTGCTACTAACTACGAAACACCCTGTGTAATAAATCGATACTTTCGAAAAACCTCATTTTGACAGTTAAAAATAAAACAAAAAACAAATCACAGCATATCTAAATTATGGTAGAGTTGGGAAAAATCCACACGCAGTACTGAACGGTAATGTTTAATAATAAAATTATTACAGGAAAAAAGAAGTAATGAATGGCTTTTTATTGCAGTCGCAATGCCCTCGAGCCGGCCCTTGCCACTTAGTTCTGGTTTAAAATCGGGAGATTCCAGTACCTACCCAGGGCCTTTGTACTCTTTCCTAGTCCAGTAAGTTCTGCCTAGCTATAAATAATCCGAGTGTATGACTGGTACGCGCATGCGCATGAACTTTACCATATTAGCGGCTTTTCCTTTCACGCGGGAGAACCTGAATGACGTGTGATGAAAAAGTATCTACCGACATTTTAAATTGACGTAGTTTCATCAATTGATGGCGCAATATATTAAATATTATCACATCAGTTCATTGATTGAATTTACGCAATGTTTGTTTTTTTCGTTAAATTTTAAATGCTCGTATTGAGTTAATTTTTTTAATTTATCTGGGTGGGCAGGCGCGTGGGTAAATATTTTTCGCAATTTTACCTAAACGTATCTATACGGACATGACTTAAATAAAATTAAATATAATATTATGGTAAACTTATGTATGAATTATATGATGATAACACAACGTTTTATTTCACTGATTTCAGTTATACAAGCGTAAGCGCTTTCGAATATTGCCTCTGAAGGTGATGGTTGTGCCCATCGAAAGCGCTTAGGCTAATATAACTCAATTAAGTGGTTATTTATAAATTATTGTGTTAATCATGAACTTCCACTCTGTAAATGAAACAACGCTTAATTTATTAATATGATAATAATAATTGTGATAAGAATATTACGAAATATTAGGTCCTTACATATGAAATTGGCGTTATGCCGTACTGGCAAATTTGATCTCAAATATCTTCTCTTTGGTTAGGAATTCCAAATCCAAATTTATACAGCTATTTACTCATGTATTTGTGTTTTGAAAATTATAATTCATTTGTTTTTTCCTCAATTGTTTTTTTCTTTGCGTCACTCAGTTTACAAAATGAAAAACTTGAAATATCGCGTTATTTACGAGTACGAGTTCCACCGTGGCACCAGTGCTGCAGAAACGGCTCGAAGGATTAATGATGTGTATGGCGACGGTGCCGCAAAAGAAAACACAGTGCATTTTTGGTTCCAACGTTTTCGTTCTGGAAATTTCGACCTGCAGAACAAGCCCCGTGGACGGCCGGAGACCAAAGTTGATAATGAAGAATTGAAGGCTATTGTGGAAGCGGATCCATCGCAAACCACATCCGAGTTAGCTGCAGGCTGCGGTGTTAGTGATAAAACTGTTTTAATCCACTTGAAGCAAATTGGTAAGGTGAAAAAGCTTGAAAGGTGGGTACCTCACGAATTGAGTGAAGCAAATCAACAAACGCGCGTTGACTGCTGCGTTGCATTACTCAACCGGCACAATAATGAAGGGATTTTAAATCGAATCATTACCTGTGATGAAAAGTGGATCCTGTACGATAATCGGAAGCGCTCATCGCAATGGCTGAACCCTGCCGAACCAGCCAAACCATGCCCCAAGCGAAAATTGACTCCAAAAAAGTTACTTGTGAGCGTTTGGTGGACTAGTGCTGGTGTCGTTCACTACAGCTTTCTTAAATCTGGCCAGACGATTACGGCAGATGTCTATTGTCAGCAACTGCAAACCATGATGGAAAAGCTAGCTGCTAAACAACCGAGGCTGGTTAATCGCTCTAGGCCACTGCTGCTTCATGATAACGCTAGACCACACACTGCACAACAGACGGCTACCAAATTAGAGGAGCTTCAATTGGAATGTCTAAGACATCCACCGTACTCTCCGGACCTTGCCCCAACAGATTACCATTTTTTTCGAAATTTGGATAACTTCTTGCAAAGGAAAAAATTCAACTCCGATGGGGCAGTCCAAACCGCCTTCAAAGATTTTATTGATTCCCGTCCGAATGGTTTTTTTAGTAAAGGGATCGATGAACTACCTATGAGATGGCAAAAGTGCATAGATAGCAATGGTACATACTTTGATTAAATAAATATATTATAATAAAAAAAAATCGGCTTTATGTTCCTCCCATATTAAACGCCAATTTCATATGTAAGGACCTAATATTATTACATTTTTAACTTCGATTTTTTTCCAAATTATACGCCTAGGTAAAAATCATGTTTCAATGTACTCACTGTACGTCACTGTGGGTGGACAATTTAAAAAATAAATTAGCAATATTGGTTAGGACCATGTCGTGGGTTCGAACCTCACTCCAGCCCAGCAAGTTAGTCCTATTTTCATAGCACAAGCATTTAGCTTAGTAAGAATATTGATATGAGACGTATTCCATGTTCGCATCTCTATTAAAAAAAAAACACTGCTGGATTCGTAATATTCTGCTCTACGAAACTAATCTAGTCCTTTCAAATCCTAAAAATTACCGTGACCAGTTCTAACCAACTCATTAATCATCACAACGATTTAATCATGGGTAGGCAGAGGATAGAGCACCACACTCTTTTGTCCCGGCACACGACTTTTGCCTCGTGCACTTCCAATCTTCTCCCACTCTTCGGTTGTTGAAGCTTTTGACGAGATTGTCCTCCAGTAAGGTTTATCCGATCATGTTGGCTTTTTCGCGGATGTACCCTGTTCCTATTTCCTTCAGTACTTACCTCATACATTTTTCTAGCCATCTTCTCCTCTTTGTGCGTTCTACAAGACCGAATCATCTCAGCGATCTTTTCTATATTTAAATTAAAAAAAATATAATGAATGAATGAATGAAGTTGATGTAAAAAGAGTCAAAAATGATTCTGCTGATAAGTGATTTTATATTTTTAAATATTTATCATTCACTTCATGTACTTATATTCCTCTCTTCATTATTATACATCTTCTAAAACTTTATTTTTCATTTTTAAAATTATTGTTACTCAAGAAAAAATCTGCAACTTAAAGCGTTTTAAAGTAAGTTCCTTAAATATATTTAAGGCGATCGTCTAGCAGAATGAGCAAATTTCATCATTTTTTCTCAAATCGCATTTTAAAATTTATTCATCAGGTTACATATATTTTAAATACGAATATCTTATTAAAATGTCACAAAATAAATTGTATAATTGATTAATAAATTACCAAACCTTCGATGTTTTAAAAATGAAGAAAATTGCTCCACTTTGTGGGCCTTTTATGACTGAACGGCGTGTGAGATGTCTTTTTTATTCAATAATATTACAAAGTTAACAATTATCTTCAATTTATTACAATTATAGTAAAATCTGTTAGTTTGTTTTCTTGCAATTTATGTTTTAAAAAATACTGTTTTTTAAAAATATTTTATTTTTTTGTGGGTTTTTTCAACTCTTTTTACATGGTTGACAACTTTTTACTTCAATAGTCAAAAGAATAGACATTATAATTTTATAATTAAAACAATAAAAAATCAAAATCTTTATCGATATTCCTGATTTTAGATATCTAATCAAGACGCAACGTATTTATGACACAATACGCAGTGTCTTGATTAAATAGCTAAAATCTGAAATCGAGAATAATTTTTTGATTTTTTTTGTATTAATTTTAAAATAATAATGTCTATTCCTTTAATTTGTTAAAGAAAAAAGTTATAAACTATCTATAAAGGATTGAAAAAAACACACAAAAAATAAAAATAATTTTAAAAACAGTGTTTTTTAAAACGTAAATTGCATGTAAACGTACTAACACATTTTGCAATAATTGTAAGAAAATTTAAGATAAACGTTTACTTTGTAATATTATTGAATAAATAAGACATCTCAACAGGCCGTTCAGTTATAAAAGGCCCACAAAGTGGAGCAATTTTCTTCATTTTTTAAACGTCGAAGGTTTTGTAATTTATTAATCAATTATATAATTTAGTTTGTGAAGTTTTAACAAAATATCCGTATTTAAAATTAACGTAATCTGATGAATAAATTTTAAAATGAGATATTTCCGTACAAAAATGTGATAAAAAACGCAAGAGAAGATATGAGAAAAAATGGGGAAATTTGCCCACTCTGCTAGACGACCGCCTTAAGTCAAATTTTTCATATTTATTTATTCACAATATAGTGTTATCCTAGGTTATATTTACGTTCATATCATATCTATTTCAGAAGCAAAATTATATATTAAAATGAGAATATCTTTGTTTTGAAAACATAGATTTTTTTCATATATAAACTATAAAAATTTTATGCAAGTCTTTGTGCTTTAAAAATAGATGTGACTTGTGGGTTTGATCTTTGAACTGTACAACTCTATGAAGGTTAGCACCCACTCAGCCATCATGTCATTAAAAGCAATTTAATATTTTAGATCTTAATTTATGTACCTAGTATATTATTTGTTCGAGTACGATCACTAGTTTCTGGAAAATTGTTCCACAATATTGAAAACTTTTTACAACAAAATATATCTCTCTTACAGTCTTTGATATTTGAAGTACTAAGATTTGTAGTTAAACATTGAACATACAATACTCTTCATTCGCAAAGCAATAATGACATATTTATAGACAGTAAACCGATATTCAAAAATAAAATTTATTCAAACGCAAAGTATTGATACCATCAGAGTGTCCTCCTTGTGTGCTTTTGTACCTTCGTACATACTGGTCTCGTTTCAGTAACGATGTGAACGACTTCATCTGAAGTTGCACGCGCAGACGGTGCGTGTACCAATTGCATGTTGATTAAAATGTAATTCATGATTTTATGAAATAAAATTATAATACTAAAATACTTATATTTAATAAGATATGTTATTTATGACAACATGTGGTAAACCTGTATTCTCAATGCTGGGCTTATTATTTTTATAAAAAAAACTTCTTAACAGATTAATTCAACTTTTGTTTAAGAACATTATTAATTTCTAAACTTCACCTTTATTACGAAGTTACTGCTGCCATCTATCAGGTTTTACTCAAAGATATTAGAGATTCACTGTAATAAAAATAGTCGCTGGGAAACGAAATGAAATATATGTCCCACTAATATAAAAATTTAAAAAATAAAATAAAGTTACTAAAAAAATTGAATGCAGTAATCGAGGATTACGTAATGTACAGAATTCGAGATTTCAAAAGAAACATAGCCTTTAAATTTACAGGAAACATGATTTTGGAAGGGATAGATACACAAAATCAAGAATTCATTACATTTTAAATTAGTAATCCCTGGTGACTGCATTCAAAAAATTTTTAATTTTTTTAGATTTTGCTGCCTTTACTTTATAACAAATTAAAAAACACTCACTAGATGACGGTTTATTGATAAGGCTGAATTTATTTTAGATATGTTCTAATGTCGTAAATTAAGTATTTATATTATTGTATATTTTTAATTTATATAATATTTTTGTACGCCCTGTAGTAAATTTACAGCCACCCTTGTGTGTAAATGAACCCCTTTGAATCTGAACAAAGATCTGTTTGTCTGTATGCATGTAAGTACAAGCTTACATGGCGTAATTATATTTTTACGACCTCTGCTATCTTTCTTACTCACTATCAATCTACATTCCTTTTGGGCTTGGGGTAGACAGAGATGATCGAGGAAATTTTTTGTGTTACTTAACACTTATAATATAAGTTAAGTCTCTTTTTTGTTTTAATTTTTAATTCTATTCTAGTTGTATTATGACTGAGTTTATTTCTATCACATATATTTGTTTTGTTGCTTTGTGACAAAAATAAGTGTGTATTAGTTTGAATACTTTTAATTCATGAAGTGTAAGAACAAATAGTATAAATCAGTTTTATTATTCTTCTTATATACATTTTTATTTATCTTTTCTTGCTAACTATTAATTTTACAATAGATCGTTCTTGTTTCTTGCTCACATATTTAGTGATTTAATTAGCATATTTATAAAAGTGGAGACCTATAATTGACCATCTATGTTTTAATAATGTTTTTTATGCTTTTTGTTGTGCTGTTGGTCTTTCTTAAAATTAAATAAAAAAATAATTATAATAAAACTCATAATATTGTGAGCATACTGGAAAAATTGAGCAAGACAAATTTTTGCGATTTAGAGCTTATTAAATTAATCCATTGGCGTACCATCAACCCGCGGGCCTCCGATCAATACATATATCAGATTCCAATATTTTTATATGTAGCTATGTTCTATTATTACTCCACTTTAAAAAAATATAGTAGTATCATTAACAGCTGTGAAAATCTATGTATACTGACAAGTTCCCGAGAAAATACTATAGATGTCTCTAGCATAGTCCATTCAGATAAACGAAAAATAATTGCGATAAATAAAATGATAAAAATTTTTCCAGAAATTCCAATAGGAATTTGAAGGTTTTTATTATTTTATTTGACTTGTATTAAAGGGAATGAATTTTTCTTATTCTATATAAGTAACTGTAGTGATAGTCTAACGTTTAAAAAAAAAGTCTGAAATATTGAAAAAAAATGCATACTTTCATGTCGCATATCTCCATAAATATTGATATTTGGTTGCTTCAAAATTTTCCATTCATAATCAACGCAGGAATGTAGTCCTGCGAGGTTATTAATGTTTTTCAAATAACCCTGTATAAAAATCTAAATCTTTGGCTAAGCCGAATAGTAAAACATGTACATTTTAATAACAAGGGCGAGTGTCATGTTTCCCAAGTACCTACGTATTGGGAACATGATTTTTTTTTGATTGACGAACATTTTCTCTCGGCGTATAATTATTATTTCTCCACAGCCATCAATCGTCGAGTTTGCCGGATGGTCTCGATAAAGTACCCTTCACAATCGTGATAGTATTCCTAACGATATTCTTATCTTATGCGTTACGCACGCTCCCATAAAATATGATTTAACGGGCAGATTAACGTCCGATGAGATGGTAGTTGCGCAGGTAAATCCAGCAACCGAAATCGCCATCTCCCGTGCGCGAGCCGTTCTTGTTTTTTCCGTTCTCGCGCATGAAGTAGGTTCACAAGAGGAAACAATTGATTCAACAAACAGTGGACCCTCAACATTCGTCATTATTCCGTTCCCGAGAGAAGGATGAATATCAAGAAGAACTAATACCAAATGAATTTTTATCATTAACTAAAAATGGTTTAATAATGATTATGTGAATGACTTTATACATCATTTTCGACATGATTTGGTCGTTATTTTGATTAAAATGAATAATCATATCACTCACAAGCAAGAGCCATAGAAACGGCTGAATAACATGCCGTTGGAAAATTTGTTTCAATCCTTAAAACAAAAAATATTTTGATACTGCTTGGGTGATGTTAAAAAGTCTATTACGAATGTATGCAAAGAAGTAGTATAAAAGTATGATTTAAATTTTTGTTTTCGATTTATTAACTTGTTTAATGTATATTTTCTTAATCAAAAAAGGTTTTCTCTATCGATACAGCATAGGTGTTAAGCAATACTTAATGTTCTTAATTCCCACGTGGTAACTTGAAATTGAAGATTTTAATCTTACGAAATTTTATGGTTTACTTTCGAGAGAAGATAAAAAAATCAACTTCAAACTCTTTAATATCGCCACGTAATGCTTTTGAGAAATTTATGTTCAGCTGTCGCACATAAGTAGGTATTTCGCTTAATATCTGTCACTTTAAATTGCACGACTGGCCACCCCGACTGCCGTTCCGTTGCTGATATCAAGCCGGTAGAAATGTTAAAATAAAGTAACTCTGCGCAGCGCCGGTTTTGATTTTTATACAAAACATGTTGGTTTTTCGAACCTCCTAGATTATTCTAGTACCTATTTACGATAATGTTTCAGACGTAGACGTTTCCCGAATGTTATAAATAATTCCAGAGTGCGGTAGTACCTCTGCCCTAGAATGTATTAGAGACTAGTTCTGGCGTCGTAAAAAGAAAGGGGGCAACTGTCAATTTTATAATTTTTTTTTTAAATATACCAATGGATTTATAATGAAAAGGCGCATGCGCCTAATCTTTCTCATTTCTCTAAATGAGATACTTTTTTTAGAATTTTAGGCGCGATTGAAGGTCTAAAATTGAATATTTTCATGTAGCAAATACGCATTTGCCGCAACTTAATAGAAAAATCGTATTTGGTCGATTAGTTTTACATTTATCTAAAATATTTTCATCATTTAGGTAAATGAAAAGACGTAAATGATGCAATTTTAAATTGAAATTACGCTTTTGGTTGTTAACGTTAATTTATCTTAGTAATTAGAATAATTAAATAAATAAGTGGGACGGAAGTGACATTCAGGCGGTTTTCCTTAGCGTTATGCTAATTTTATAAATGCAATTGCAAACTTAGTAGAAAAGACGCAATTGACTACTTGCGTCATTTCTTCTAAATTTTAGCGTATTTAATGCATTTTTTGTACTAAGAGGAAAAGGAAAAACAAAAAATCTAATTCAATACAGGGTGTAACAGAGCTAGTCTACCATACTTTATAAGTTGAGTTTTGCCCTGATTTATGAGTCGAAAATGTTCAAGCAACCATGAACTAATATTCATCATCATCATTCTTGGCACTACAACCCTTGGTGGATCTTGGCCTCCTCAATAATTTTCCTCCACTCATCTCGGTCTAGTGCCAGCGCTCTCCAGTTTCGAAGCTCTAATGCAGAGATATCTTTGAGGACATTGTCACTCCATCTTAGTTTCATGAACTAATATTAATAGCTATGAAGTTATGCAATTTTTTACTTATTTTTTACAAGACGTTGAAGTATTATTACAGTAACTTATATCGATTACGTAAAATTTATTAGTTTCAATAAAAGTAAAAAGCCTGAAAAATTCCAATTGGAATTGGGAGGTTGTTATCATTTTATTTGACTTGTATTAAAGGGAATATATTTTTTATATTAAATATAAGTTACTATAACGATAGTCCAACGTTTTGCAAAAAATAAGCCAGAAATATTGGGAAAAAAATGCAAAGTTTGTTGTTGCTTATCTCCTTAACTATAGATATGGTCTTGGTTACTTGAACATTTTCGACTCATAATCAAGGCAGAAATCCTCTTGGTTACTTGAACATTTTCGACTCATAATCAAGGCAGAAATCCTCTTGGTTACTTGAACATTTTCGACTCATAATCAAGGCAGAAATCCTCTTGGTTACTTGAACATTTTCGACTCATAATCAAGGCAGAAATCCTCTTGGTTACTTGAACATTTTCGACTCATAATCAAGGCAGAAATCCTCTTGGTTACTTGAACATTTTCGACTCATAATCAAGGCAGAAATCCTCTTGGTTACTTGAACATTTTCGACTCATAATCAAGGCAGAAATCCATCCACCTGTAAAGTATTGTGGACTAGCTGTGTTACATCCTGTATATATTTTATCAAAAATTTCGAAATGTTTTTACAGCTTCTTCCCTACATCTGTATATTTTCGGTTTCACACTGACATCTAACATATTTCGGAAACAGCAAGGTATTAAAAAAATATTCAGCTTTTTTTCCTCCATTTTTGTTATTTATCAAATGCGTCCTTTTATCAAAAATTTCGAAATGACTTTACAAGCCTCTTCCCTATATCTGTATATTTTCGGTTTCACACTGACATCTAATAACATATTTTGGAAATAGCAAGGTATGAAAAAAAAAACAGATTTTTTTTCTCCGTTTTTGATATTTATCAAATGCGTCCTTTTACCTTATGAAGGCAGTGTTGTCATCGACATATTATGAGGGATTCTGTACGTAATATCTTTTACCATCTTGTTACAATGTCTATTGCTGTTATTTTTATAAAATTATAATTCTTCTATGTAAAAGCCCTAACGGCGTATAAATAAATAAATAAATAAACAACAAACCAGTACCTACCGAAGCAGACAGTACCTACCAGACTATACGCTGGCCTGGTCGCCGGTCGTGTCCACCGTCACCCACACACCGCGACGTAAACATTGTAATTTCACATGAAACGTTTTCATTATTGGCCTCTGTTGGTATTATCAGCTCGTGTTCGTATATTTAACGCAATAATAGAATCTCCGTACATTAAATTTAATATGTTACAATAAAAAGCGACATCTGTTCGCTGCAGGCGACAGTACACAGGGTGCGCATAAATTAAGATATACTTTTATTAAATAAATAAGTAAATGAGTGAGTGAAATATGTATACGGGAATATAACGTCGCTGTATATATAATTAATCCTATGTGCCGTTTTTGTACATTCTAAGATAAACGAATGAAACTGTTTTAAAAAATAATTGCACCGACTAGATTTATAAAAAATATTTTAAATAATTACTAGGCAGATTTTCCAGATGAACGGCAATATTTTTTTTAGTATATCTCCATTATTTATATGAAAAATTGACAAATTGATTCGTTCTAGGTTACTTTATAGGTTACTTTATTATATATTATATTATATTACAGCGACGATAATACGTTTGTTAAAGGAGTTACACCTTGAAATTTTCAAAATATTTTTTTTTGCGCTATCACTCCTACAAAACTTCCAAAAATTGGCTAATTTATAACAATCGCCATTATTTTTAAGCGTTTTTCTGGATACTCGCCTTTTTCGAATGGTGGAGAGATAATATCTCAAAAACTGTTTAGCCGATTTTGTTCAAATTTTGCACACATCTTTCTGATAAAATTATGTACGGTATGGCGTACGTTTTTCTGATAAATCGCGCCGTTTGCTTATAATGAATTTTTTTATTTAATTTTGTCTTTAGGAAAAATATGAAAACTATTTTTAATGTAGACGGAGGTCCGCTCGATCCGGTGACGGAAGCACTTCTGATGCCATCAAGCGGCGCCGCTTGTTATCTACCCAGAACACCTCCTGTGTTTTCGGTCATTTACCTTTCGAATGTTATAGAAATTTATTTGTTCCCAGGCGATGACTATTAAGCTGTTTACGTCTGAGAGATATAAGAATGGGTGTGCATATAAAAATCCAGGAAATAAATCATAAAATGCAATTTAATTATTTCGTGTTTTAACTATTCTGATTCGCAGAAATTTTTTTAGTTTACTGTGCCATATTTTCGCTTAATCTATTTTTTATGTGAGTACTTTTGAAAGATGTAACGAAAACATAAAATAATAAAAGTAATTTTGTTAACATTTTACAAGAATTATTATTATTAACTAGATGTAACCCGTCAAAAATGACGGCAATTTTACATGTCGGTTCCTGAAGAATAAGTATTTTTTAATTTAATTAAAAAAAAAATTTTTTTTGTAATTTAAAAAGATAAGTTACGGACGTTACACGAAGTTACGTTAGCGGACAGTTACATTTGACAGATATCCTGATATTTTTAATAGAAAACTTACGCGTAGGTACATGTATGCAACTTATATACATGTATACAAGTTCGAATCGTCTAATTTTGATTGTTGGGATATCATTCACCATTATAACATTATTGTCATACTGAGAATACGTGAATCACGTGTTTATCGTTTTTTATGAGCCTGATGTATTTTTTCCTTTTGTAGCGGCCTGTATAAAATAATAAATATTTTGAAGTATCCGTGGGACTTGAATAAATGTACAATTTATTGCCAGTCTGGGCTTGACGTGTTCTATGCTACTGAACAATAAGCCACTACTTGGCGACTATTTGTGAAATATGAGAGCGTAACACTTCTTACCGGTCAATTTCTTTCTGCTTCGAGTCACAAGGCCCAGTGAACAAGTTCAAGGCCTGTGGCGCTTGAAGCGTTAACCCTTAATATTATCACGAGATTCTAAAACGAAAATAACGCATATATTTGAAGTCTTCCGAATAATCTGGAAGAGTTTAGAAAGAACTGGAATATGCAAAATTATACCAAAAGCTTCAGGAAAATCGAAAGTTTATATCGAAGCGAACCGTGCGATTTAAAATAGAAACTGGCGCGAATAAACCATGGAACGAAAGCGAATATATTGGAAAAAGTATTGGCCCTAAGGTGGTGCCCTGTGGTACTTCAAATTGTATATATTCTGGATCGCTTATAGTGTCACAAAGCTTCGTTGTGTGTGTTCTGTTGTCCATATAACTTTGAAACCACTGTAGGGTAATTCCATTTATACCAATATTTTTTAGTTTTTGGAATAATATTGCATGGGATATTGTGCCAAAAGCTTTGGCTTAATCCAGAAAAACACCTAATATTTGAATGGTAATAAATATTCTTAACATTAATTATGTTTTGATGCAAGCTGTTATAAAAGTTATTGCGCTAATAAACGCCGATTTATCGGCACTGAAACTGAATAAAGAGTACCTAGCAGTTTGTAAAATATTCTAGTAGGTACGTGCGGCGATTAGTGCGAATTACGAAATGCTGTATAAAGCAAAAGCTTTATACTAGTAGTGTAATTGGTAAATCATTCTTTCGGTAATGTAAAGAAAAAATCTTTTCAAACCCAAGTCTATTGTGATAAATTTAAAAATTGAATATTTTCTAAATGTGGCAGTACTGATAATATGTATATGTATGAAACATAATAAAAAAATCACTTAACACGCTAACTTTGAATTGCTATAACTCAGCTAATTTTTGGGATTTTTAAACGAATAGCAACTTAAACTACTCTTAAAACTTCAAATTATAAGATAAAATATGTCATGGTGGTAACCCCTAAGAGCTACGTACCGCATGTAAGCGTGCAATGCATACTCGTAAATAGATTACAAATATGGCTCACATTAATAAAATTTGAAGTATTTTAATGTCGATAAATGGCAGAAAGATCCGAGCATGTTCTACGTGCATGAAGTGTCGCATCTGTGTATATATGGCTCATATAAGGCTCAGCCTGGTAGTGACAACGGCAGGTTTGCATAATCACTCCCTTCCCCCACTTTTCAAAATAATGATGTGCATTTTATTACGCCAAGACTTTATCGCCACTAATGAAACTAATTGAGTACTGGATTTTAAAATGAATTTATTGATCACTACTTATGTATGTAAGTATCGGTGATGGTTCATGACCTATTATAGAACCGACTACCACAGAAAATCGAGTTTTGCAAACAGGCCCACGAAGCGTAGCCTATACTGACCTAGCCTAAACTAACTAATTACATATTAGTATGTCTAGCACAGGGTCTTAATGAATATACATATTTGCAAAATTTTAAGAGTTTGGTATTTAATATAATATATATTACATGGTTACATTGATGGGATCATGTGGAATCGTGGACTTAAAGTAAAAGAGAGATGGCGGTGTTGGAGACACATCTTGCTTATACAATGCAAAAATGTCTGATTGCTAAAATAACTAAAAATCAAGATGAGACTCTCAACCACTTGTCCGAGATGACTCTCAAATTTTTTTGACATCTCGCTAGAAGATAACCTGGTGGTGAGCCACGTCAAGGGTAGAAGATGAAGACCAACTCGTTGAACCGACCAAGTGAAAAAAACTACAGGCAATTCTCTGGTATCAGAGTAAAGGTCTGCAGGATCCCAAAAAGGTGGAGGAGAACAGTTAAGGGGACGAGAGATCGTGAAGATCACTATCCTCAGTCGTGATGGACCGACTTGATGGACATGATGAATGACGATCGAAGAGAGGGGAGGATATTATGGGATTGTATAGAGATGAATCAGTTTTAAATATTAAGTGTACCTAAAAAAAATACTTATTTTAAACTGAATAACTTTGTCTGTCAGTTATGCCTTTTTTAAACGACTTTTTGTCTTTTTCTCCAAGTTTTTTTTTGTTCTCTCCACGCATAAAACTATACAAAAAAACATTTATAGTGAATTTTTTCCTTAAAACAAGTCGTGTTTTGGTTCTAATATGTTTTTAAAATGCTACGAGCTTGTACATTTTGAAACAATTATCAAAAGATCAAACTAAAACTCTTAAAAATTATAATTAATTAAAAGTATATATATAAATAAGTCGCACTTTATCACAAAATGTCGTTTTTACTTGAAAGATTCGGTTTGGAAGAAATTAAAAAAAATAACGTTTATTTTAAACAGTACGTTTTGTTTACTAAGGGATTTAATTATGCAAAAATAAAAACTTCAACTGGATTATAAATATATCCGAGGAAGAAAATACATACTTTCACTATGCCCCAGTCCCGTGAACTAAGGAAGGGGCTTAGTTCAACTTTATACAATTTTATATTCTGTGGTACATACAGATTCTTTGCCTTTTTCCTTTCTTTTTACAACTAATGCACCAGTAGGAATAAAGCATTTACATGATCCATATAACAAATACAATTTCGAGTAGCTTATTAGTGTGGTGGTCATGATCGCTCGCCTAGTGATCTGGTGGTCGGTGGTTCGACCCCATTCTAGGACACCAGAAAAGTTAGCGCTATTTTCATAGCACAAGCGTTTAGATTATTTTGAGAATAGTGAGAATATTGACGCGACACATATTCGTGTTCGCATGTCTATTTAAAAATAAAAAAAATTGCCCAATCAAGTTCACTTGCCAATCCAGTTTTTTTAATATCTTTTAATTATGTGCACACGATTTATTTTTTGCAGGCAATTTAGGCAATTCGAGCCGCATTTGGCTGACCAATCAGATGGGCTGGCGCGCTTGACATCTCCATTTGGTTTAATACAATTGGCGGACACCTGCGGCGCGGCGGCGTGGGCCGCGGGCCGACTGACTTAATCCCTGTAGTCCCCGGTTCGAGTCTCCGCGACGGCGAGGTTCCAATATTTCATCTAGAAGAGTCTTGCAAAATCAATTTTGGGTTCAATATAATTATGTACTATCGTTTTATGTTTAATAACGTGCCGATAATATAATTTTGTATTATATTAAATTCACCGATAGATAGATCACATAGGCATGGCAATGAATTTTTTTTTTTTAAATATGACAGAGACCTGGAAGGTCTATTGAGAGCATTTTACAAACATCAATATATAAATATAATGATATAAGGACACAAAATCATTTATTATATTTGGCTGACTTTTATTTTTGTCACATCTATTTTGAAATTGTTAGTAGTCAATTATTAGTAGTCAATTGGTCTGTTGTGGTAGGTAAATCCGTTGATATGCTTATATGTCAGATATATTTTCAGAAGATTCATCATCATTACTTATTGCTTATTGATTGAGAATTTTCTTTCTATAATTTAATTTACATTCTTAATTTGATGTGCAATTGTTCAGAGTGCTTTTTAGTGCTTTTTCCTAGATTTAATTTCATATTTTTCTTCAATGTATTGATTAGTAGGGTCAACTATTTGATTTTGCTTGTTCTACAATCTCTATTTTTCCGAAACTTTTTGGTTACTCATTGTATTTTTCTATGCAATTTTGCACAGTTTTATTCATTTATGTATTCAGCTATTTTTTCTTCCTTTTTTTCTTTCTTTTTTTCTGTGATTTCATTGTTTATTTGTATCTTAAAGGCTTTACAGCCAAACGTTATGTACGTATGTTAACAAAATAAAATAAACATTTTTTCTTAAAGTATTAGATTTTTATATTTTATTTAATTTAATTTAACTTCGAAAACAAACGGTTAACAATAAAACTATGCATAAAATTAAGTAAACACTTAAAAATCACCTACCATTTACCCACAAAATACGTAATATATAATACAAATTCCTGAAAATAAATTATAACGTGAATAAATATAAATTATGGTTTCTTTAAAACTGAATTATATGATAATAATTTAGATAAAAATGTTATAAGAAACTTTATTTTATTTCGATTTACTTCTTATAAATTCTACAGAAATAATCGAGTCTAGTCTAGTTAGTCTAGGCTAAGGATTCTAAATTATTGCGTGTTTTATTTTTAACGTTCTTATTTTTTATAATGCTTAACTGTTGTTTTATTTTTTCTAAATTTATGTATCTATTTATTAACGCACTTTAGAGCTTTTACAAGATATAAAAGTAAGGTAACACATGTCAAGCAATAAAACAAGCTCTAATAAATTATAATATTAAATAAATGACAAGTAAGATAAAGATATTCGTATCATTAGCAATAATATTTAATATATAGCAAGAATATTATAATTTACAAAATTATGAACGATCTTCCTCTCCAAACTCAATATTAATCTATTAGTGTTATGTGTCCCCATAGCTTATGGATACAGAGGTTAATGATTTATATCAAATTTAATCTTAATATCGGCTCACATATATTAAGGTTTTTAAAATTATTTAATAATGATGTTTATGTTTTCGCTAAATTCTGAAGCATTATAGAAAATACGCACAATAGGAATAGTTCAGCGACGGTGAACCAATAACACACGGACAAGTTTTTGTGACAAAATTTGTTTATTAAACGAATTTGAATAGAATATTTATGACCACAAATTTAATATGAATTACAAATCTCTTTTTATGGTCCTTCCTATGATGTGTATAATAAATGTATTATTTATTGTACAATTCACATAAAATAATTTTTAAAAAGAAAGTAATTTAGCTAGTGTAATACCTGTGAATCTGTTCGAATCGAGCGACAGGTGCATGCGCGAAATGGACGTATGGGTGAATGAGTGAGAACGTATGGTGACACCTGTCAGATGAATAAGGTTTTAATACCCGCGCGCACGGGCGCGCTTTCTTCTTTGCTGGATCTTGTTATTGAGATAACAACTGTAAATACGTTGTATAATAAATACCGATAACTCCGGTATTTTTGAAAAAATAATAGTACAACGTGAGTCATTTGTAATTTAAATATTGTGGCTTGAATCTTTTAATGTAACACGGCATTTTATTTTACGCTACAACAGTTTCTGTAGCGAAACACCCATACATGAGAAAAATCACATAAATGCATTATGTGTTCACCTGGAATCGAACCCAGAAACCCTGATATGAAAAGCCAACATCATGCCCAATGGAGTACGAGGGCCGCCTATTTTATTTTACCATGCTTATATTAGCTTCACCTGTTTGTCTTGACGGAATCTTATAATCGATTCCCAATATATTCATGACAATACACGATGACAATACATGAATCGATTATCAGATTCACTAATTAATCAATCGATCCATCGCAAGTAATCAATCAAAGTTTGAAACGGAAAATTAATTAAGAGGTCGCCAAAAAAATGTGGCTAGTTTCGAATAGAAGTGATTTTGTATGAAATCATATACTTTATAAGCGGTCGAGCGGGCCAGCGCTGAGAAGCATGAAAAAAGATGGCCGGCAGTGCGGCAGCTGTCAGTGAGTACAAATTCGATTACAAGATTCGTTAAGACTAAAAAGCAGAAAATTATATTACAAGGAAAAATATTATGTACTTCCTTTCTTTTAACTCGTGGCGTTTGTTTACTTGACGAAAAAACTTTGGATCGATTTTTAACTCTTTTCCCGTGATCCAATCGAGCTGAAACTTTTCAAGTAGACTTGCGGCGACGATCAAGAAGATCTATCAAATTTTCGTTAAAAAATAATAATAATTATAGTATAATTTTGGATTTCTCAAATTTTTAATGTTTTTTCATACAAGTTGTATGGAGATTCCGACGCATATGGTAGACACAAAACCCGAAAATGAGAAAGGGTATATTGGAATAAAAAATAATAATAATTATAGTATAATTTTGGTTTTTTCAAATTTTTAATGTTTTTTCATACAAGTTATATGGAGATTCCGACGCATATGGTAGACACGAAACCCGAAAATGTGAAAGGGAGTATTATAAAAACTTGGTTTTTATGGGTTATTCTTTTTTAAAACCACGCTTATATTTAAATGTATTAAAAAGAAAAAAAAACGGTTTTTTTGTACAAAAGCGTGGGCGCTTTCCTTTATCAATATCAATATCGTGAGCGCCTACCTTTTATTTGGAGCGTTAAGGCCGAAAATTTATTTTCTAATTTTTAATACATTTAACATGGTAAAAATTTTTTAAGTAATATTTAATCATAATTTCATTGATTTGACGTACAGTTTTTTTAAATTTTGCACATGCTTTGACCCACTCATGGGAAAAGGTTCACCATCACTGTCGTAGAACATTAGGCTATATTTTATTCATGGACACCTTTGCACTTTTCACATATTAAATATTATAATTATCCTCGTAGCACATAAAAACATATGCAAATTATTTTTAATGGCGTCATATGAACAAATTTGGCAAGCAGTTATAGTGCTGAGAACGCCACAGATTTTAGAATGAATTTATCGATTTATCGATTGTGTATTTGAAAATTTCCAAAGATGGCGCGAGTGAATCCGACGGAGACAAAATATATATGAATTAATTATCAATAAATTTTTGTCTATAAAATAACTAATTATTTAGCACCTACGGAAAAAGTAGCAAGATTTTTAATAATAAATTCAAGATATAACTAATTTTAAAATAAGTTTACAAAATGTACCTTACTGAGTGTACTTTTATAGGTACTTTCTCATAATATAGATATATTATAAATATCTAATAATATATATATAGATATATAAATATATAACTATATAATATATATGATATACATATTACTATATATATATATTAGATATATATAATATTAAATTTATTTAATTACATTGTACATAACACTGTTAATTACATGTCATATATTTGAATAACAGAATGAGAATTCCTTCAAAGAGAATTTAATTCTGTTGTTTAAAAGTGGGGGGCTTTGTCATATACAGGGTTATTAGAAAAACATTAATAACCTCACAGAACTATATTCCTGCCTTGATTGTGATTCGAAAATGTTCAAGCTATCATGACCTAATATCAATAGTTATGGAGATATGCGACATCAAAGTTTGCATTTCTGAATTATTTTTTGCAAAACGTTGGAACTATCATTAAAATTTTTACAGGTGAATTCCTGCCTTGCTATTGAATCGAAAATGTTCAAGCAATCATGACCTAATATCAATTTATTGTTTTTATCATTTTATTTAATATTGAAAAACATGCAAACTTTGATATTGCATAACACCATAACTATTGATATTAGGTCACGGTTGCTTGAACATTTTCGACTCTTAATCAGGGCTGGAATCCCCCTGTAAAGTATTGTGGACTTGCTCTGTTACATCCTGTATATACACAGAAGATGTGATATCCCACAGATTACAAACAGCAAAGTAGTTTGAAGGCACCAATCAAACGAGAATCTCAGTCTTTGTGCGGTCTCGCCTTTATGGTCGGATTGTCACGAAATATAAAATCATATATCTGTCAAAGATGATGAGTTACTCTCCCACACATCTCTTGAGATGAACTTGGCATAACTTGGCACTTGGCGTATTCATCTCGACCAACGGTGACAGTGGGCAGAATATTCCGCGACCAACGAGCTAAAGTTGCTGCGAATCAACTCGCAAGAGTATGGATAGAGTCATAACAAACGAACAAAACAATGATTAGACTCTTTTGTCTATTAAGTTTTCACAGTGATAATTGTATTATAATCCCCACCCTAAATAACAATAATTTCTTCTTCATTATTTAAAATTACATTTATATATATACCTTTATTATATATTTATTACTTAATGTTAGTACTTAATTATTATTAAATTCCCACACATTTGTTTTTTGGTCTATGCTTCGATTTTTGTTTTTTAAATTGTGAGTATACATTGCATCCAATAATAATTTCTCTATCCGTCCGTAACTGTCTAGAATTCAATAGCGAATCTCATTCCGTTTTCAAAATCAGTATCATTTCAAAATTGTTGACTCACGCATTTTAATAAAACACTCTGAATTAATATTTTAGTTTAATGAAAATTAAAGCTAATTTGAGCATCCATTAATTTTATATATTAATCATTAATCAAAATATATAATACTCAATGTAACAATGTCCGTCAATAACGCTACCAGATGCCAAAAATAATAATGAGGTATAGAAAGTAAAAAAAAACATAATTCTCTATTTAATAATGTCCATTAATAACGTTATTAAGGCGCTACACTATTCAAGATAGCACTGTTCTCACAGTCTTAACTGTCGGCCGAAATATGTATTATAATAAAAGTACATAATTTTTGATGGGTTAGGGCTAGTTTACCTTAATTAACGATAATCCATTTGTTATTAAGTAATTATAATTGTGTTCCTAAAAATTTGAACTGAGAGAGTTTTCCGAAGCAGAATTCTCCTACACCCTTGATATGAATCATATATGTTAATTAAAATATTGAATATAATACGTGTTAAATTGTCATTTATAATATTTACGATTTGAATGTATGTTTCTTATGTAATGTTTATATACAAAAATAAATTGAATTGAACACACTCAAAATATATCAAATTATTTATTAATCAAGCTAAAGATATCAGAGGACCAAAATGTGGGTACCCACTTGTTTAAATATCCGAGCCACCCACACAGGTAGAAGTTAACAAACAATAAAATAACCTTAGGATCCCGAAGAATCAGAAATAATTTACCGGCCGGTCCCACGAGCCGTAACATTATTTATGGCGCATTTTATGGAATGCAACTCGAAAACGCATTCAGAAATTAGCGTCAGGCCTCGCCATATCTGAAATCTCCTCCCCGCCACGGAATGATAAGATGGCGATGAAGTGTATACGAGCTTTTAAATAATGATAATTTTAATAAACATCTCAGGACCTCCGGTGCACGAAAAAATAAAGCGGGGTTTCGGGTAAAATTTTACGATTTTGATGGCTTGAGGATGCATAGCGTTTATTGTCTGATAAAACTGATAAATGTTAATGCAACCGAATCGATATTTCAAGACATATACGTACAAGCATTTATTGTGCAGACCCTGGCGCAATGTAATGGACTGATTATTTTTTCAATTCAATTCAATTCAATTTATTTGATAATATGTACATTACAAACAAAATGTTTAAGGCATACATATTAGAAAGTATATATCAAAATAAAAATATTTAATAAATTAAAATGACATAAAATCTGGTCAAAAGTGTAGGAGAATCCCGCTTCGGAAAACCCCCTCAGACACATGGAATATATCAATACCCAAAGCGATTTTGTTCAGCATAGCTGTGGCTCTTCCAACAGGCATAACCGTCGGCAGGTTGGTCCTGTATATTGGAATGTGAAACAATCTATGCTGACGATGTCTAATGTAATTATCAGGAACATACAAACCATAATTTCAGGATTATCGATCATACCGCGCAACAATCGATAAAAATGTGTAATCAAATACACATTCCTTCTAATCTCTAGACTATTGTAGCCAAGCACAACCTGGAGAAACTCGGTTGGGTAAAGCCAAGGATAATGCCCGTACTCTCTCATGTAGAGATATATCAAACTTATTTTGGACTTTCTCCACCATACGAGAGTACTTGCCCTCATGTGGCCCCCAGATCAATGAGCCACTCTCGAGTCTACTCCGCACTAAGGAGTTGTAAAGAGTTCTCAGTACGCGGGTATTCTCGAAAACCCTGGCAGTATGCAGAACAAATCCTAACATTCTCAAAGCACTACCACTGATCGTCTCTATGTGATCGTGAAATGAAATGTTAAATTTGAGCTCAATGACATGAATGATCAAACAATAAAACCTTTGTCCTCCCCACAAACGTTTAACTAAATCCTTAACCCGAGCAATGCCGGGTATGAACAGCTATCAATACATAAAAAAGTAAATATTCGTTTATTAAAAAATCTTAAATCTCAGAAAGTTCTTCACGGAGTGACTTTGACACAATGCTGCATTCGAATATGCGCATGTTTTATATACCTAGTACGTTTTTGTAAACCTACTATTTATTATACAGATGTCACATCTGTGACAGGTAAAAATATGCTTTTTTTGAAAAGCAGCTAAATTGAATAAACACAAGCATTGTAAAATTAAACATATTAAAAACGTGTGCTTTCTCTTTTCTTTATTTTCCATTTAACAAGACTGAGCCACAGCAACGCGTGGCCGGGTACAGCTAGTTTATAATAAATCCTTACTTAATTTCCAGTATTTTCATTCGTATCCCAAGGCCACGACCCGTGATAATAGAAATGTAATGTCACTTGATGATTATCAAAAATTGTGATTTTTTTAATAGAGAAGCGAACACGGAATACGTGTCACATCAATATTCTTACTATTTTCAAACTAAGCTAAATGCTTGTGCTTTGAAAATGGGACTAACTTGCTGGTCTGCAGTGAGGTTCGAACCCGCGAACTTTGCATCACAAGACGAGAGTCCTAACCACAAGAACAACAAGCTACTAATTTTTAAATTTATAATATCAGTTTAATGTTTCTAGCTTGATTTGAGAATCTAATTCATTATATCATTTAATTCCTATATACATTTACTGGACCGTTATTGTTCTAAAAATAAAATAATCTTTGTGCATGCGGTAAAGCGTTTGTAATCCTAAATTGATTTCTTAAAAATTATAATATAATTTGATTATCCAATTCATTACATTTAATTCCTATATATGTGTGTAGTGCAATTTTTGTAGTTTTCTATAATGATATGTTCTCGATATTTTTCCTTCTTGATTGTCGTCTGGAGAATGGGTTTCATGGATAAAATAATAATCTTTGTAAATGTGATAAATACATGTTGGAACATAAAAATCTTGAAAATGTTGTGTATTGGGCTAGTCGAAACGCTTTTCAATATGATTTCGTATTCAACGCCATCAGGAGAACGACCTGTACCCGCGGAGGTATAGGCTACAGGTCGTTCTCTTGATGACGTTGAATACGACTTCAACGAAACGTCGAGGATCGTTTTTCGGAAAAACATACGGTTCTTATAAAATACCCGTTACCATTTACAGTTAAAAATTATTCTCTGAATTGCATACAGGTATTGTATTAAATTACAATTCTGCACCCCCAATACAAGCCTAGGGTAGGTTTCTTAGAATGCACGTAAATTCTTAGGTATCAACTTGTATTATAGATTTTTATGAAAACGCAAAAATCGATGGTTTATACAAAAGATTACTTAAATCCAATTAATACAACTGACCTTTATTAAGTTCACTATTTTTGCACAAAATATAACAATATTTATAATGGATTGCTTATTTTAGCTCTGTATATTGAAGTGATTATTTAGCACAATACAAATGAAATTTATTTATTTAAAACATTAAACTTTTTCTGCATAACATACCTACGATATATTTCGAAAGATAATTTAGCTTATTTTAATCTTTATCTGTGCTTTTGAATCAGATTCTCGATCGGGCGATTGTTATTTTTCCATTTTATTAATCCTGTTCATTACTTGACAAAAATAGATTAAAATGGTCGACTGACAACATTTTTCAGTTTAATATCTTCGTGTGTAATTTCATGGTTATTTAAATATTTTACTTGAGCATTTAAGTGATAAACATGGGAATATATTATTAACATTTTAAGTGCTTGTCTCAATATAAATAATGATTATATACTTAACAGTATTAGGTACCGCACTAGACAGGACGGACTTTCTCGTAATTATCCTTAGTTATTATTCCTTAAATAATATTCCTACGACCGATCGCCCGTTTTGCATAGCAACATAAACCAAAAAGAACTGCTATAAATTCTGTCACAAGAAAGTGTGCCGTTATCACGTCAGAGAAAATTATTTCACTTCTAGCTTTAATGCATGTTCTGAGAAAATAATTACTAGATTTTATCCACAGAGGGATAATCATTAATTAAGATAAATGTTAGAAGTCTCACAGAGACGAAGCTAATGGGAAACGTGTATGGAAGTCTTTATTGGGTGGCCCAAGGCTTGTGACCTGTGATTGTGAACTGATCTGTGACCTATAAAAGTTTACCAATTCCACCGTAAGAAACTCCACACATTATAAAATTTTGAAAGTTGTGTATATCTATGTTTTTAATCAGTTTCTTTCTTATATTCGAATGGACTATACTAGAGACGTCCAAAAGAAAAAAAAGAAAAAAGAAAAACTATAAAGACCAAGTAAAAAATTCCATACACGTTCCCAATATAATTAGCTTCATCTTTGTGAGACTTCTATAATTTATCTTAATTGATAATAATATTATTCAAACAAATGAGAAGTATCGGAATCTGGAAATATATCAATTAAAATGGCTTGGACACGTCTTGCGAATGCCACAGGAGTGACTAATATCATTTTTGTAACTCCGGACGCGAGTCGCCCCAGATCAAACCTGAATAAGCAGCAACAAAGACAGTATGAAGACAGTGTGGGTTTTGACAGGGAAAAAAGGGAAAGGGAGGCGCCTTGTCGAGACAATGACTCTCCAATCGTCCGAGAATCTAACTAACTAATTAACTCACCATCACGCCGTTTCCCCATGGAGGTAGGCAGAGAGGATAGAGCGCCACACTCTTCTGTCCTGACATACAACTCTCGCCTCATCCACATTCATACATCTTCGCATGCAAGCTCATGCCTAGAATCAAGGGATGTAAATGATGATTTTTAATGATAAAAACAAATTTTGCACCATTTTCTAACGGTATATTACCAATACGATAGTAATATTTTTATGATTTTAAATCAAAATATACAATTCTCTGCGTAACCATGTTCGTCACTAACGGTACAAATGGCGCAAATAATGGTGAGGCATAAAAAATCAAATCATAAGGTATAAAATAAATGTTTAGATTTTTTAAGGAATTTAATTTAGTCGTTTGTTTTCTGTATGTCTGTCACTAAGGCTACCAGATGGCGTTGTTTATACACTAACGAAAATTCATTTCACATTCAATGTTTATTGGCATTTTTGTGAAAAACTGAAGTAAATTAAGCAGAATGTAATTTGTTACACAACTACAACTAGGACATAAAATAATGTATAGCTGAAATTAAAACTTATAAACCGTCATTTTTGACGGGTTAAAGCTAGAAATTTAACAATACTCTTCTTTGGCACGTTTTTAATTCAAATTTTAAATGAGTGCATCTCGCGGTGCGCTTGTGTACCTCGACCATTGCTTGATTTATTGCTAATCAAATAAAAGTCATATTTTATTCAAGTTGAAATGTCAAACATGGAGAGCCAAAACGAAGAAAGGGCAATAATAAATAATATCAAGAAGAAATTATAAATCACTTTTATAATACAATCTTAACAGAATTCTACCACTTCAGATGATAGTTAAGCGGTGTTTTATCGCTGTAAATAGTTCATCTCGTTCAATTCATGTTGAGGTAATTCCAAAGAACGTGGTATCCTTCTGCAATTTAACAAAATTTGTCCATCTACAAAAATTTATATCCTCATTACGAAATTATTAGTTACGTTCCATCAACAACCGTGTAAAAATTATAGACTTTACGTAAAAAAGCGAAGATGTTGACGGTCCCTATGTATACTGTCGAATCTGCAAAAAATCTTTTTTCGTTTTACTATCTTAAAACACCCAATTTACTCTATATTTTCGGAGAATGTTTAAAAATATTGAATTTCTGCTTCAAACAATGCACAATTTTTTTTAACATTATCCGAAAATATAAAGTAAATCGATGGTTTAAAATCGGTACTAAAACGAAAATAGAATATTTACAGATTTGACATTATACTTATAGGCCGTCATTATGTTCCTCAACTTAAAAAACCGTTTAAGATTTATGGTGTTGTAGAATATCAGCAATGAAAACCCAATTAATAAATTTTACATAATTAATCTATACAAACATATATTATAATAATTAAAAAACGGTTAGAAATATGTTCATTCGTCTCGGCAGTCGACCTCCATAAAAATTCATACCAACGCGTGGTATCACATCTAATACCTACTTGCATACATCTTTTTTTCAATGAAGATTCAATGCAATAAATAACCAGATTCTGCGAATATCAATCAACCTATCATTTCTTATTTCATTTTACCTGGGTAGGTGACATTCAGACCTGAGTTTTACTCCTCTGGCTATGGGAACTGAATCCTTGTACCAGCTAGCCAACAGTGACAGCTTTGTACTAGTTATTAAAACTGTCGCGGATTCGCATAAGTGGAAGATGAAATAAAACATTTGAAAATAATTAGCTTTCTATTTAATACACAAAGTAAATGCACAAAAACAACTTGAGAACTATTTCGTAATTCGCACTAATCGTCATTAGATTATTCAACTTGTCTCTGGAAGACTTTATTTCACTTCGTCGCAACGCAGGTAGGTACTCCGGTACTTTACTTCGCTCATTTATCTATGAATTCGGCAAACATCAAAAAATAAAATCTGGAATCTTCCGGTATATCCTCGCGTGTTCTGTCAATTTCCAGTTGTTTGCAGCTTATTCTACACGTTCTAAAATTCAGATCGCTTCTCGATTATGTGCAGTTCTTATCAGATTATATTGATACAAAGATGCACGCAAAATAGTAAAACTGTTGCGTTTATTGTTGATCGAAAGCGGAGATTATCCTCAGAATATGTCCTTACCGCAGTAATATTAAGACATCTTGATCTTAAGTACAAGCGGCTCATCATTAAGTATCCTTTTTTATATGGTCGCTCCTCGCTCTGTCGACTTGCGAATTTCTACTCATCATCTGGCTTTATTTTCTACGCTCAGGAGCTAATTCATTTCATCATCATTAGTAGTTGATAAAATACCTACTTACGGTTGGCTAACAGAAGTGAACGAATTAGCACAATCGGCCGGTGAACCAGCAACCCACGGCAGCTGCACACGCGCCCCGTCACGACCAAAATATTTGCGTAAATCAACCTTCCAAAGGCTGTAAATTCGGCTTAACTGCGCGCTGATCGGGCCCCAGGAATAATTAAACCGTTAATAATTTTAAATATCTTAATACGCGAAGGCATCGCACATCCTCCATGCTCGCGTGGGGCGCAATTATTTAATTGCGTCATTTTTTTCTCAAAAGTTGCATTCTTTGCGATGCCTACAGCGGCGCTGCCGGGCGCAAGACGCGGGACGTAAACTTTCTGGACTTGTGTCGTTTTTTATTGGCGTGCGGGAGAATTTATGGCAAGATTAATCTCAACCGACAATCGCTTGATTATGTACTTATTTTACTTTTATTTGCAAATTTATTTATATCAGAAAGGACTTAATTTCATCTTTCTTCCATCATGGCAGATTTACAGGGTATAACAGAGCAAGTCAACAGTATTTTACGGAAAAATTCCTGCCTAGATTGTGAGTCGAAAATGTTTTTTTATTTTTTTTTAGAAAAAATTATTTACTTAATTTTTATTTCCAATGTTTTTTTGATTTTTTTACCTGAATTTTTATTTTATTTTCTTTATTTTTTCTTTTCGTTTTTATATAAATAAAAAATTACATATTTATTAGGATATGTAAATGTAATATGTAAATGTAAAAAGGATAGGATAATGTAAAAATACCGACATTTTTGATAGGTTACAGCTAGTCTTATATTAAATCTTATATTAATTTATTTATATAGTAGACCCATGGAAAATCACGGGACATAATAATTGTAGGATTTTGAAGCTGAAAATTCATGAACCGAAAACCATTTGTTTTTTAAATTTGCTTTATCGCTTAAATCTACAATAAAATCTTCAGTGTTGTTGTTGTAATTTTAGCAAATTACGGACGGACGAACGAAGAAACGGAGGACGAACGGATGGACGGACGTACATACATTCGAAATTAGGAGACTTGATATAAAGTGATAAAGATTAGTTAGTACCTATCAACAAAAAAATATATTTATATTGAAATAAATTACATAACACAGTTACAATAATTATAGTGTATTAGTGATATTAGATGTGGGTATACTGTTGAAGACTTGCATTCAAAATTTCTACACTACCTAATATATATTACCAATTTTCTGAATTCTGCAGATTGGCGAGTTATGGAGGATATCAATAGTTACGGAGATAAGCGAATTCAATGTTCATTTTTTTTTTAATTTTCTGACTTATAATCAATAAAAGTTGGACTCTCATGTAATCTATTTATATCAAATTTTAAAATGTCGCTCGCTTTAATAATAGCCAAATAAAACTATTAAATTCACGCTTAAATATTTCTGCAAGGTGTTAATCAATTGATTTGATTTGTTTTAAAGCGAGTGAACTGACAATATTCGATATACTCGTAAGTGCTTTAAAGTAATGTTTTACAGAAGATAAGTTGGATATATTTATTTAAAAAATTTGAAGTCGCTTAACTTCATATCTATTGATATTAGGACAATAATGTTTCGCTGGTACTTAATTAACGCATGGTGACACTTTAATCTAATTAATTTTTTGAATTTTGTCAGTCTTATCTTTTTAAACATTTTAATATTTTTTTAGACAAAAATTTGGATCCTCTAGAATTCTCGTTGATAATTTTTCATTGAACATTTGCTCGACAGGCCTAAACAATCTAAGCCAAAGTCTCTTAATGTACCTCGGCCTTAAATGACTTTTTATATCTTCGTATATACAATCTCCCTTTTGCAATCTACAATCCAACCATCTTTTGATGAAAAGTGGTTGGATTGTAGATTGAAAAAAAGAAAAGTTTCCAAAGTGGTACAGGTGGGATTTTTATACAGTGTAAATTTTGCTTGCTTGCACAGGGAGAATGTGCGTAGATTTATCGCGTCTCCATGATGTTATTCACTACTTACGGTGATATCGATTAGTCACATTTTTGCAAAAAACATGTATGACACAAGTTTTGGCAGTTTGAGATGCGTTTCATATTTTTCCATAGGCTCTATGGAAGGCTATGCCAGGCTGCCAGGATCCAACACAGTCCTTTATTTTTTACTAGCGTCTTTTGATTTCATGTATTTGTGTCCATAAAGACTTACGAGACTTGAAGTGGAGTAAGATCATATTAGAACGTATTTTGCAGTTCTAATATGACAATCTTTCGCCTGATTGGTAATAAAATATATGTTTATAGGACAAAGCTGATACAATTCTTTATATCTCGACGAAATAGAAATGGATAATAAATTTTTCTGTATTATTATTTTACCTTTTAACTATTATTATTTGTACCTTTAACTGTATTATTATTCTATCTGTCTTATGTTTTTCTGTATTATTTTACCTTTTTACTTTTATTATTTGTACCTTTTATCTATATCATTATTTTATCTGTCTTATGTTATTTTTTTAAATTTATATTCTGTATATTTGTAAAAGCCCATAAGGGCGTTAAATAAATAAAAAATAAAAAAATAAAAATAAAATATCGTTATTTAAACTAGTTTTGTTTCTACACACACAAACACCACTTTCTATTACTCTTTTACTTTCATTATTATTCTTCTAGATTACATTCAGATTTACAATTTTCTCTGTGTTCTTATTTTTTAAGTTTGTTACATGAAATCCAATGACATACCCGTTATTTTTTATACCTGTCCTTCATAAGTCATAACCTTTCGTTTAACTACTTTAGCGAGTTTTAAGTTTGCACATTATAATCTCGATACGTACCTGAATGTCCGTCCCATGTAAAGCATTAAAAATTTAACTGGGCACTGCGATATCTGGCTACAAATTAAGCAATTACCCACCAGTTTGCGTAATTAAGTTATCTTAAAAGCCAGAAATACCTTTCAAAACTGCAAATTGACTTTTCTCCAATTGGTTTTTTAACCAAAGTTCTTCGGTTTACCACTTTCAAGTAGTTTTGCAATATCATTGAAGCTAAAATACTTGTTAGCAAATTGACATGATTTTTTAACTATATTTTTTAATATTTAATAGATTATGGATATGATAATATGACAGATTTCACAAATATTAAGTGGAAATTTTGTTTTCTCTTTATTCTATTTTTTTATTTCAGCTTGTTACTTTTGTTGTTTATCCAGAGGTAATACGCCGTATTGATATAAGCTCTTAAATTTCCATGTAAATTTGTTTTTCTTCTTTTTTTATATTTGTTTTATTTCAATTTTGTTCGTTAAATAATGTGCATTAGCATTTTACTACTATACTATGCTTTAATTTGAAATATGCCGCATTGGTTTAATAAAACGATTAACAATGTCAAATCAATACACCAAAATGATAAAAAATTAAGATTTCATCTCTTCAAAAAATATGTAATGATTCAAAAACAAATTTGAAAAGTTGTAGCTATAGACTTGTACATTTTGCTACAAAAGCGAAGCTCAACAAAAAAAGGAATAAAACCATACACAAAACCTGTTAAAATTCAAGACATAATAGAAAATTTTGATAAGAATATATATACGTAATATATAGAGTGTTTGTTTTTAAACTGGAAAAGTACTTTGCTATAATACAGTAAAATATTAGTGTAGCAGGTATGGCACTAAATGTAGTATGTATTTACTTTGCTGATCACTAAGATTCTCAGCAACATGCTAAATTATATTTTTTGCAGTCATTGAAATATAAACTAATTATGTAAAGAAAAAATATATATTGTTGTTAATACCTACCTAACTCAGAATTTCAATTGACTTTTTATTTCTGTATATTTAGCGAATATTTCTATATACCTAGCGAGATAAGTACCTAGTGGCCTTCAGGCTTGCTAAATGTTGAATATGAGATTCTCACGGGTGGAATATGCAGGAGGTTTATTATCTCGACTATCCCGCGTCAGTTGGTCCTGAGAAAGAGGGTTATACTCCCGACATTTCGAGCAGATCGCACAACTTATCTTCAGGGGGAGGATCTGTGTAATCGTAAAAACACGTCACAACGGCGACAGTTCAACACTAAGTTAATTTAAATCCGTATAATATATAAATCATACCTCGCATTAACACATCAATTAAAAACAAATTATAGTTGAATATTTTCCCAAACCAGCCACTGACAAGTAGAATTACAAGAAGTCGCACATTTGCTAGTTATGGAGTTAAGCTGATTGTAATTTACTTGACCCTGAGCTGACACCTTGGAAAGATAGAATTTGATCGATTTTGTCTGCTCAAAACGTCGGAAATACAATTCTTCTCAGTACCAACTGACTCCGAATACCCGAGATAATTTACCTTCTAGATGCTTATATACAACTATGGACGCATATTTGTGGAAAAAAAAAGATTAATGGGAAATTAAGATAATCGAGAGAGATGTGATAATTTTATTAGAGTTTTGTCCGGCTAGCCTTAGTCGCGCTTGCTATACATAACAGTTTAAAATCGATAACTGTACGTATTGCGGGCCGCGAGTGTTTACGCCTTGCTAATACGACATGACGCGCTTAATAAATAGCTTCGTTTGAAAATCCAAGCGGTATCGCTCGATCGCCCGTCCGCGGCTCGACCACCGGACCCGGCGATATCCGGGCAGATTAAATTTAAAGTTTACGATTACCCGCGAGCTTACCCGGTGATTATTTCTTAATTACGCCGACGGCTTTCCCGCGAGGCAGTCGATTCCACCACTTTACTACACCAGGCCCGCAGATGGCAGCGGATAACCAGGGCATGGATTATTCGGACGCAACATTTTAACAATTTCAATGTATGGAAGTGAAGCCCGGAGCTGGCAGAAGAGGAACGAAAGTAGATTGAATGCAGTGGTGATGAGGTCCCTTAGACGTACGTGTGGTAAATCCATGTACGATAGAGTAAAGAATGAAGATATTAGGAATGAATGTAAAGCTGATCGCAGCATAATACATAGAATAAAAACAGGCTCAGTAGAAGAGTATGGCACTCTATCTTCTCTGCCTAACTCCACGGGGAAACGGCGTGATGGTAAGTTAGTTAGTTAGTCAATCCCGCATTCTACTTACGCGACTGAAACCCGACTTGTTACGTCATAGCAACCCTTCAGTTTATCGAGTAATTTTAATCTCTATATCTTACATCATTATGTAGGTACATATTGCATCTCAACTAAGCATTCTGTGATAGGAAAGGAGTACCCAACACACACCTAGGGAGGTTCTATGAGCGATAGCTCCCGTGTCAGCCCTACACTTTCGATTCCTACGTCCGGCATTTTTTTAATGCTAAAGTGACCGTATTCACTGTCCCGCGGACACTCTCCAAGGCGCAAGGATAAATTAAAAAAGGAACATACTTTATTATCTATTAAGTGTAAATTACGTGTTAAATATTATATATATAAAATGCTACAGTTGAAGTACAAAATTTGAATGAAGCACAAAGTTCATAAGGTTCATAGAGTGTCCAACAAAAGTGTTAAAAAAATGCTTTGTGAGATAATGCATCATGTTCCTAGCTCTGATATTTTTCATAAATAAAATAAATTAATACATTTTTTTAACAGTCACAGAGCAATCACAGCGTATGTGTATGTCAAAAAAATTAAAAGCGTGGGGAGGGTTTTGTTAACACAATATTATTTTTTACTTTTAATCTTTATCACATTAAATTACATAATCATTATCTACATTAAATCTCTAGGCATTTTCAATTTTATTTACAATTCTATCTAGGTACTAATATGTAAAACCAATATTTAAATATTATTAATCTCAAAATTTGAAAGTCACTTTTAAAATAGTACAAACCGACAGATATTACCGACATTTACAATGTCCGATAAAATAAAGCGTCCGCATTTCAAACTTTTTTTTAAAAATAATTATACTCATGTTGTAAAATCAATTAATGATTATGTATTGTCATCAGGAATAGGCCTCTTTGCAAAATTTCAAAGCAATTATTGGTCAAGGAGAGTCTTAATGAATAAGTCGTATACGCGTTTACGAGAATCGTTTAAAAGTATGTCTATTGTAAAAAATATGCCTTGTTTACTATGTGATTTAATTATACAAGAGTAAATACTTTAAATGCAGTATAAAAACGGGCTTAATTCATCTCTGTAAATGTTTATATTCTGCGGGCATAACCTCATTCTGAACGATCTTTGGCGGGCAAAAAATGTACTTAACTGAAAAATCCATTCCTGGAGATAATGAGGAGATGAAATCATTAGCAGAATGCTACGGGATGAGCTTTAAGATGTTGTTGTCTTTTATTCAACAGTCTGTGGGTCTGCGGGGAATACAATATTAAACAAGGCGGTAAAAGGTTCGAAGAATCGAGGACTAAGCCAGGCTTTGTTTAAAACGAAGCCTTCACATACCCACAATTATAAAAGGATTTTATAATTGATTTTTAATATTATTTACTGGCTAAATAATTAATTATTTAGTAAAACAACCCGTGCACATGCACTGAAATTTGGACACTGAGAACATGGAAAAGTTTTTCGGTTCCACATTATGTAAATGTTGTCTCATTTATTACATGTTTTTATTTAACTCTTTTTGTTGTGTTGGAATCTTGTTATTGATTTTTCACCAACTTTGTTAAAGTTTAAGCCAACCTCGCTTCACAGAAGTCCTCCAACTATTTCGCCAGTTTCTCCTCGGCCCCTTGGTCTTCTACTTCTGGTCTTGTCTGGAATATCTGCTTTGGCAGTCAATCTGCCGGCATCCGCAAGATATCCCAGCCAAAGGTTTCACTTGGAGACAATCTCTTATTTGAGTATTTCTGATTCTGTCCCTTCTGTTAACTCCTGTTTCCTACTATTCCTCGTAAAAATCCCATCTCGGCGGTCTGTAGCCTTGAGCGGGTTCTTTCGGTCAAGATCCAGTGCTCGTGGCCGTACACAAGGTTTGGCCTGAAAACTGATTTTTATACTGCCAGCTTTGCTCGTTGACTGAGCTCCGCTTTTCTAAGTACGGGATAATACAGGAATCGTGCTACCTGGCTTGCGTCTCCTATCCTCCTATCCAATTCACTTTCTAGCTTTCCATCCTTAGGTGTTATTAGAAAGAAAAAGATAATAATAACAACGAAATATAAGCAGAATGTCTTCGGACCAATGATCGGCTATGAGAAATGTTGACTGTCTGGTGACAAGTACGTAATATTTATTTAATTTATTTTTTGGTCATCCAAAAGGAAGACGTAAATAGATATATGGTAAGAAAATAATATAAAAAGATGGCGTTATGTCCCCCACAATTATAGGACGACACAGATAAGAAAATGATAATTTTACAGAATTATTTAACACACCTTTTTTAAACTAACCTTAACATAAAAATATTAATTTAACATAGATACCACTCAGTGATAATAAGTAGAAAAAGTTAAAGTAACGTAAAGTAAACAGAAATAAAATATATAAAGCACATTCTCAGGAAGAGTGACGATAGAATATGAGAAACGTTGTCATGTTTTTACAATTCGGATCTCGTTGCAGGGTTTATCATCAAGGCTAATATATAGGTGGTTGTTAGTGGAAAATACACACGGCAGAATATATCAGAAAACTCTAACCTGAAGTTATATGGTATAATTATATATAAAGAGGTAAAGTTTGTGAGTTTGTAAGTTTGGATGTAGGAGGTAATCTCCGAAACCACTCATCCGATTTCAAAAATTCTTTCACCAATATTTAGAATGGATTTTCAGTATGGTTATAAGCTATATATTATCCCGAGAACATAAAAGGGCTTTTCGTGGTGACCTATTTTACAACTAAAGTCGACGGAAAAATAGTCGAGCAAGACGAACGAACGCTGCAGATATGTTTAAATACAATACTTTTTATAAAGAAGTTGTATAATTCAAAAAGTTCTATAAAAAAGTCCCCGACGGCATATATCTATGTATTTATATTCAAATGTTTATTCAATGTTCAATGTTACAAATGTTTACAGTGTTTACAAAATTTAATGAAGCTTTTTTCATTGTTGTTGAGTGTCTTGGCAGCAAGTAAACACTAAATTGATTTGACGCCCTGCCTGCTACACTAGTAATTTACTGTATTATAGCAGACAGTGCTCTTCCAGTAGTATAGTGTTCAAGAATATTTATTATTTATATAACATTTGTGAATAAATCTTATTGCCAATTAAAATTAAGTAATAGTAATAATTAAATGTTTACAATTTAATAATGGTGTTAATTAATTATATTATAGACAAAGGAAAAAAAATGATCTGAATAGGATATTAATAAAATAAAATAAAATAAAACAATTAAAAGTATTTAAAAAGATGACATTAAGATGATATTAAAACACAAATTGATAAAATATTAATAAAATATACACTTAAAATTAATTTTAATTTGTCGAGTGTAATTTAAGTATGCAATGTTTAATTCTTATCAAAATAAATTTGATTATCGTCAGGGATATTTTTACACAACATTGTTTGGACGAGTAGTTTAGTTTAGATTATATGGATTTTTCACTGATACTCTTAGGCCCGGTTGTTTCAAGTTCGCTCAAAGTAAGCGGTCGATTAAAGCATAGATTTTTACGAAAACGGATGGTCTGATTGGTGGAGAACGTAAAAATCTCTTTAAAAGAACGCTTACTTTAATCCAACTTGAAACAACCGGCCCTTATAGTCTCAAACTGAATTCCACGCGGGTGAAGCTGCGAGTATAAGTATAGCTGGTATAATGCTGAACTCCCGAATATGTAGCTGCCAGTATCGTCAACACAGGAAGGCGAAAAGCAACAATGGCACTAGCATCGCATGTGGATCCAGGATCCCGCAACTTTCGGGATCAACTCAACGATCAAATCAACAAATTGTAAACGTCAAATATTTTTTTATATCTTTCTCTTTTTTGTTTATACATACATATATTTTAAAAATAATAATCTGCCTTTTCCCAGCGGAGGAAGTTTTGTGAGAAAGAATGAGAGAATGGCGTTCTGTCATCTCCGTGTACCCCTGCAGCGACACGGGGAACATTACGTTGAATAAGTGAGGTTTTTGCATTCACCCCTCACCGTATTCTCCATTGCTAGGGGGTATTTTTAACCCTTTGAATCCTAGACGTACTCGCTTACGATTTTAAATAAACAAATAAAAATGATTTTCCATTATTATCTTATATGCAGTTTCATTTAGATTATTTAGATATATTCTGTTCCGAAATTATTACTTTTATGTTTATTTGTGGTCTCGTGTAATTTGTTCATTTGATTTTATTAGCAATTAAAATTTATATTTGACCGTAAGAATGGAAGCTCTTTACCATATTTCTTCAATTTTTTGTCTAGTTACTAAAATATCACACCCGTAATCTAGAAGAATTGTCCTTATACGAAGAAATTAACTAAAAATGACTATTGGTTGCAACCGTAATCGGAATTTACTTCCAAAAAACAAACAAATAATCGATTTCAATCCGGAGGCGGATAAACCAATCAGAATTCCACACACGTTATTTTGAGACCATTTAGCACCTTTATATTGCCAGGCACCTTAAAAAGTAGAATAAAAAATTTGGCGCACCCTAATGTACAATGCAAGTGGCGAACAAGCAAACAAATTACAAATAGTTTAAAATTAGTTTAAAATTATTACATACCTTTGTCAGTAATAACAGTAATGATATGAACATCACAAACTTAATGACGGGTATTATATTATGTTTTCTGGGGGATCAGTTTACTGTCAAGAAAATGATCGTTGTGTGGGAGTGATTTTTAAATGATGATGGGGTATCTACTCACCAATTAAGTATTTTAAAAGCTCGTAAATATTTTAGAAATCACCGATTCGAATTTGTTTATTATTTATGTATTACATACAGGCATAAAATAACACCTACTGTACCTTGTATTCTTGCTTAATATTGTAATACTTCACCTTTATTGAATATAAAATCCCTAAAGGTCGTCCAATAAATTTAAAAAAAAATAGAATAAAATAAAAAATGCGGCAAGGAATACTTTTACCACATTGTAGAACTTCTTCTGCAACTAGGTCCCTAAGTCGGTGGATTGAGCCGCATTCTAGGTGACCAGCAAGTTAGTCTTATTTTCGTAGCACAAGCGTATAGCCAAATACATTATTGCTTTTTTATTGCAAATGCAAATACCAAATACGTTTTTTCAAAATACCTTTATTCGAATAAAGTACGCTGCAAGAAAAGGCAGCCGTTATTAAAAAACTGGAGGTATTTAAGATGTGGCTATACCGACGTATACTAAAGATCCCAATGAGAGCGGAATCCTTATGTGATTTTATAGCTTTATACATTATGGTCTCGTTGCAGAGTTGATGTGAACGGATTCGTCTAAAACGGTTTTGATGTTGCGCGCAGATGGAGCGTGTACCAGCTGCATATTGACTAAGACTTAATTGACGATTTAAAGAAATATTTGATGAAAATGATTTTATTATACCATGACGCATGAACTTTGTGTACACGTCATGCCTATTTTCATGCTGAATTGAATAATATAATCTATCAGATTTTGCTTTGTTGCACTCTAAGATCTTGAAAAATTATAATGGCTCGAGCCACGTCGATTTTAAATTATAACTACAACTGAGTCCCCGGAAACGACGGTGAGTTAAAAAATAAAAATAAAGCTAAATAATAAAAATAATTCAGCCAGAGTTGAAAGTGTTAAGTGGCAAGGTATAGTAGGGATATAGTTTCTGAATGTGCACTGACTGCACCGCACCCCCTCCCCCACTTCAGTACATTAAATAACGCATTCAGTGTTCTCTGTGCGTCTCGATTAGGTCGTGCGGCCCCCGCCCTCGGAAGGGATGGTAATTGGAAATGCCCCCGTGATAAATAACGCACGTGTAAATACTAGACTATAGCTTACAGGTACGTGGTTCACAACGTACCAGATCGGGGGGAACTTGCAGTATCACCCTGGAGCGAAACGAAAAGGATCATTTAAAAAAAATAGTGATTTCTTAGACATTTTTTATTTTTTATTTAATTCTTTTATTTAATAGATAAATACATATGTTTAAAGATAGCGATAGTATTTGCAATGGTATTTCTCTTCTGCATGAGTAATACAACTCGTGAGAAGGAGAGTAGTATCATTATAATGTATTAAATAGTAAGTGGTACATAAATATTACGAGAGGTATAAAAAATAGCCAGCAATATTAAAAATATATATATATAAATGTTTGGAACACAGTCATCGAGGATAACTCATTTAGAACGTACTGATTTTGTAAGTAATATAGCTCTATCCCTTCCAAAACAATGATCCCAAATCACTATTAAAACCTTCTTCTTATTTTATTAGATCCTTGATCTCTATTGACAGGTCAGTCCTGGTCTTGTGACGAGGACGTCCAGCTCTCTCTCCATCTCTTTGGTGGTCTCCCTGGCGGTCGGCGCCCCTCTGGAATCCCGCGCATCGCGGCTCCGGGAAGTCTTGTCTGGTCCATTCTCTCGACATGGTCCCTCCAGAAACCTTCTCCGCCTGCTCCATCGTACACTGTCTTGTATCTGCGGATTTCTGCATTGGGTACTCTGTCTCTGAGGGTCTTGCCCGCAATGGGTCTTAGGGTCTTCATCTCGTTAGTTCTGAAAAGGTGTTTAGTTCCCACCTTGTGCGCTCTTAAACGCAAAAGCAGCAATATTCAATTCACGATGATCATTAAATTAGGTGAAAAACTCTGTTACCTCTACGTGAGTTTAATAATATTTTAATATTATACTACTTATCTTTCAAGAGAAACAGAATCCCTCATCAACAGGTGAAGTATTAAACTTCTTTTAAATATACAATTTTTACATTGATTAGGTTCAAGTACAAACAATTAATTAATTAAAAAAAACTAACCCATAAAAACCTTTATTTTACTCCCTTTCTTTGTAAATTAAGTTTACTATCATGTAATAATTGATTGACTGAAAATGAAACATGTCTAGAAAAATATCTATGTCAAAAATCTCTAAAAATATCTCTTTATATTTGATTTCTTTCCTAAAAACCAATTGTCATAAATTTTCGAAATTCGTAGTGAAGTACCTATTATACCTACCGACGGAGTAATTTAAATTTTAAATATTTCATGACGTTATCGGGCCGCCGGCGCCGTTGGTAGTAATAAAACTTTTGTAATGATTCCAATTTGAAAAAACCATTAAAATTTCTAAAAATCCAAAATTATACTATAATTATTATTATTTTTTAACGAAAATTTGATAGATCTTCTTGATCATGGGAAAAGGGTTAAAATTTGATCGATCAAGAAGATCTATCAAATTTTAACCCTTTTCTCATGATCCAATCGAGCTGAAACTTTGCAAGCCACGAGTCTGCTTGCAAAGTTTCAGCTCGATTGGATCATGGGAAAAGGGTTAAAAATCGATCCAAATTTTTTTCGTCAAGCAAGCAGACGCCACGAGTGAATAAAAATTAACTTTGCTTTTAACACTTTTGTATTGAAAAATATCGACATGTTTCAGAGCCCCTGGCCTCTTCGTCAGGATACAATTGTATACAAACAAATTCAAAATCAAAAATCGAAGTATAGACAATCAAAATACAAAAATTATATATGGAAAATAAATAATAATGAAGTAAGTAGTGTTTTTATTTTATTTTTAATGCACGCCAAAAGTAACGAAAGTATAAGAAATCGATCGAGTTATAATTAATTCGAAAGAAAATTTTCTGGTGTACGTGTGTAGTTTTCAGGGATCAGCCGTGATGATGGATTCTGCAATGGGATCCGAAATGTCGGCCAGAGAGGTTAGATATACACGGCAGAATATCCCAGAAACCTACACACAGAAAAATAAGTAATGTTGACACCCCCTTCTTCTCGCGTTCAATCAAAGGAATAAATTATTGCAGAGGCATCGAAAAACTTATAAAACGTTGGCAGAAGCAAATAAAAGATTACATCATCGAAATATTTGGCAGATACTTCGTGGTGCAACATTATAATTTAAAATATGTTTTACTTTAATTTGTAATACACACACAGTATGAGTTATTAAATTAACACTAATCATTCGTTCGATAGTCACAAATTAAAATTACTCCACTCGGTTCCTCATAGAGGATGGATAATGAATAGTTTGCAAAGCGTTGAAATCCAACAGAATTGAATTCTAGAAACACATTAATAAATAACATTTCAGTCCACTTCACCACTCCTAGAGCTTTTTGGGAAAAATACCCTTCCCCACCGCGCGCCCCCCTGACCTACCCGATTAGATTGATAAATTTTATATTTAAGTTAGTTATTATCTATACCTGATGATGAGAGATGCTCCTCTTGAAACTATAGTAGTAATTTAATAACTCATATTGTGTGTGTGTGTGTGTGTGTGTTACAAAGTAAAGTAAAACATATTTTAAATTTAAAAGGATTACATTATTATTTTGTTGTTCTATCTTCTTAATTTGAAAAAAAACGGACAGACTTTACATTAACACCACATAGTTTTATAGCCTTTTTAATCCCTAATTATAATAATTTCGACTTTAGATTAGTGAGGAAGACAATTTACTACTGCGAGTGTTCTAAAGATTACAAATACGAATAAAAATCGGCTTGTTTACATTCAGTTTTTAAGCTATGTATAAACTGCCAACATCTAAAATTACACTTTCAACACGTCTATATAATATATATAACAAATATGTATATTTATCAAAATGTTTGTATTTGTTTTTTAGTTAATGTTTCAATTCATAAGTCAGAAGACAGATATATTGCGAAATTGTTGATAATACTGGCATGGGATCGTGGTTGTGGATGGCAAATAAAACACTTAAAATTAGTGAGACATCCACAGAAGAACGAGATCTTGCATCACACAATGCAGGTAAAGATTGCCGGAAGTTGGAGCCCTGGAAAAAGGAGAACAACATGACTGAAAAACCTGTGACAGTAATTTGGCCAGTCTACTGTAGAGCTGTTCCGGGCCGCAGTAAACAAAGTTCTCATAGCCAACATGATAGCCAACGCCCGTTGAACGGATAGGGGACGAAAATAAGAAGAAATAAAGACGTAAATTATGTCTCCGACACACCTCAAAGGCATCGATCCGCCGTCCCTCTTTTGCTTTTAAAATATAAAGCATATACAATATAGATCTAAATAATAAATATTATGTCCTTACATATGAAATTGGCGTTTTGCCGTACTGGCAAATTTGATCTCAAATATTTTCTTCTCTTTGGTTAGGAATTCCAAATCCAAATTTATACAGCTATTTACTCATGTATTTGTGTTTTGAATATTATAATTCATTTGTTTTTTCCTCAATTGTTTTTTTCTTTGCGTCACTCAGTTTACAAAATGAAAAACCCGTGGACGGCCGGAGACCAAAGTTGATAAAGAAGAATTGAAGGCTATTGTGGAAGCGGATCCATCGCAAACCACATCTGAGTTAGCTGCAGGCTGCGGTGTTAGTGATTAAACTGTTTTAATCCACTTGAAGCAAATTGGTAAGGTGAAAAAGCTTGAAAGGTCACGAATTGAGTGAAGTAAATCAACAAACGCGCGTTGACTGCTGCGTTGCATTACTCAACCGGCACAATAATGAAGGGATTTTAAATCGAATCATTACCTGTGATGAAAAGTGGATCCTGTACGATAATCGGAAGCGCTCATCGCAATGGCTGAACCCTGCCGAACCAGCCAAACCATGCCCCAAGCGAAAATTGACTCCAAAAAAGTTACTTGTGAGCGTTTGGTGGACTAGTGCTGGTGTCGTTCACTACAGCTTTCTTAAATCTGGCCAGACGATTACGGCAGATGTCTATTGTCAGCAACTGCAAACCATGATGGAAAAGCTAGCTGCTAAACAACCGAGGCTGGTTAATCGCTCTAAGCCACTGCTGCTTCATGATAACGCTAGACCACACACTGCACAACAGATGGCTACCAAATTAGAGGAGCTTCAATTGGAATGTCTAAGACATCCATCGTACTCTCCGGACCTTGCCCCAACAGATTACCATTTTTTTCGAAATTTGGATAACTTCTTGCAAAGGAAAAAATTCAACTCCGATGGGGCAGTCCAAACCGCCTTCAAAGATTTTATTGATTCCCGTCCGAATGGTTTTTTTAGTAAAGGGATCGATGAACTACCTGTGAGATGGCAAAAGTGCATAGATAGCAATGGTACATACTTTGATTAAATAAATATATTATAATAAAAAAAATCGGCTTTATGTTCCTCCCTTTACTAAATGCCAATTTCATATGTAAGGACCTAATATAAATGAAAACAGTTGACCAGCAAATTAGTCTTATTTTCGTAGTACAAGCGTATACCCAGAGATATGCAAAATAGTTTATTAAAAGTATTTATATTATAATATAAAAATGCAAATACATGAATGCTTTTCAATGCAATTACCAAATAGTTTTAAACTATTTAAATACGAAATGCCAAATATGTTTTTACAAAATATCTTTATTCAAATAAAATAAGTTTCAAGAAAAAAAGCTACAGACGTAGCTAGATTGAACCGTATAGATCAAAAGCACCACTATCTGTATGGACAGTGGCGCTTTTGCATCTATACACCACAATTATACAAATTATTCTCCTTTTGTTTCCACTTTTATATCAATATTGAAATACTGGGATAATATTCCTCAATCAGATGTGACACTGCTCGTAATGGACCTCCACAAGTCTCGATCCTTGATCACATTCACAACTGACTGCATGCCTCTCAATCCAGATGCGACGCATCCATCCAGCGTTGTAGCTCTCTTCCAGGTCTTCTTCAGCTCCAGAAAATATATTTTTTTTCTGTCACTTTGGCATCATTCTTTGGTCGAAAAAATGAAAAATTATTCTGTTCACTACCATAGATAAAGCTGGCTGTTGCTGGATTTGTTACTAAGTTATGACATCCTGAATTATGGCGATAACTTTGGCATCATTATGTGGCCAAAAAATTAAAGATCATTCTCTTCACTATCATAGATAAAGCTATCCGTGGTTGAATTTGGTGCCGAATAATGACTTCCTGAATTATTATAGCTGTCATTTAGGCATCATTATGTGGCCGAAAAAAATGAAAAATTTATTTTTTCATTACCATAGACAGAGCTAGCTGTGATTCGATTTGTTGCTAAATTATGACAATCTTGCATTGTGCTGTTCTCAGGATACGTAACAGCCTTCACCAGAAGTATATTTCGATCCATCCATTTTACGCTTGTCGCTTGCAGACCATCCAAGTCTCCGCCGCATATAAAGATTGGAAATACAAGAAGTGTGAAGTAACTTAATATATTGCTTGATTAACCTGTAAGTGATGGTAGTGGCACTGGTATATAATATTTGTATCCTTGTCTACCGCTTGGATTCAGTTCACTATATTTTCGCCTGTTTCTATGATTTCTGCTAGCTGTCAAAAACGCCATTCACTGAGGAACGACGGCGGCAGCGTCGCCGTTTATGTGGAGAATTTTTTTTCTCGAATCTTCTCTTATGTTCCACCGGCTTCCAGACTAATTCAAAACGTCCAGGCTGTTCGGTAAGCTTCGATTGTATACAGTTTTTCTCATTTTTAGGATCATGTAACAATATTATTGTTAATTTCAACACAAAAAAGATTTTAAAATTAAATCTTGTAATGAAAATATACACAAGCAAGAAAGTATTTAAGTATTTAAGTATTTTAGTTTTTTAAGAAGATCCTAATCAAACATTATTATTATATATGACTTTTAAAGTTTGTGCTATATCTTTTCACTCTAAATTATTATTATTTTTTTTTTAATTTCCATTATATTATGTTTTTCTTATGCTTCTGCTTTTTATATACTTGCTTTTTACTTTATATTATATTTATCTTTATATATTTGTATCTGTATTTTGAGTATTCTCTTTCCACTTTATGTCATTATTTTGTTTACATGTTATTATTTTTTTTGGTTAAACCATATATTCTGTTAATTTACACTTTATTTATCTGTTGTAAAAGCTCTTTAGGGCATTAATTAATAAAATAAAATAAAATTAATATTCTAGAATATTTTAGATTTTTTTTATAATTACTCCGATAGTATTAAAAGCAATTTAAAATATAGATGAAAAATTCCCAATAAAGTAATAGTTAAAAATAAATAAAAAATTATGAGCCTTAGGGGGTGGTCAATCGAAAAGTTAATTAAAATACGTATCTACCTACGCATCAGCAAACCATTTTAGAAACTCTGAAAGGGCTAAAGATGTCTATTTTGTTCCGCCATCTAATTAAAATAAATAATACTGTGGGCGTTTTCAATATAAATTACCTTTAAAAAATTACATTGTGTATTTGGATATCGTTCTATTTTGAGGGTTGAACGACATACCCCTTCGGAGATAATTGTATTTGAAAATAGCCCGGGGCTTATTTGGTATTTATATTGTTGACGGGTAGTTATACCCCCTCGGGTTAAATGGGGGTTAGTCGGGATACAAATATGTATCTAATACAATCAACGTCATTCTCCGTGCATTTGACTAACACAAAAAAAGTAAGTACTAATTGACATTCGTCTGTAAGTATTAGTTTGACAGTGAAGTGACAGTTATGTAGAGCATTGTAGTGTGATGTCGTATTTAGTGAAAAGTGAAAAGCATTTTTCTAAGAAAGAAGAAAGAAATAAAATTTCTGGGATATTTTTTAACCAAATAATTGATTTTTATGGTGACCATTATATTCACACTGATTCAATTATTCTTGAATTTTACATTTCCCTTAACTTTTTTATGATATTTCTACCTATTTATCAATTTAGTGTATAGTTTTCGAATATTTTTTCAAAAACTACAACTGAATATGCTTTAAATAAATTTAATTACCATAGATTTATATTCTAAAAGTTGAAGTTCAGTCTAAAAGCATTTCGTAGTTTTGTGTACAAATTGCTTATACAAAATTAAAAAAGAACAAGATATCTTTCAAAAAAATTTATTTATTTTGGTTATTAAATATACCGTATATTTATTATTATAATACCGACATAAATAAAAGCATGTATGGCATAATATTTTAAATTAAATTACAGCCATAATATACTATCTAATTTATGTATTTTCTGACACCATGAATCGGTTATTCTTCATTTAAATGTAGACTGTGATGAATTTACTGAATGTAGATAATAATGTTCTATAATAATTTATTTTTCATTGTCATAATGTTTATTCGAATTTTCGACATAATTATGTTCTAATTTTTCTTATTATTACCATCCTATAATTATGTATAAAATAATTTTGCTGTTCTAAGGTATGTTTTAAGGTTTATATATTCTTAATGAAAAAACTTACTGAATTTATTTTTTCAGTCTTCAGTAATTTAACGTTGAATAGATGCTGCGTTGTAAGGTTTCAAATGATTGACATAGTTTTATCTGTGTAGGTCTTTAGGGTAGAATAAAATCTTACTAATTATTATCTAAGACCTGAACCAAAAATTTTCTTACCATCATAAATAATATTCACAATTATGTGCTAATAGAAAATTTACATTACAAAAAATTGCGTGTATCTGTGATGAATCGCGTTTCTGTTTAATGTATATATATACTATTATATTTCATGTAATGCAAAACTTTCTCTTATGTTTTTAAATATTCTATAAATCATTGCGTCGTTGATATGCAGTTAATTAATATTATTTATTTTTGTTCATATTTCTATTTCTGAAAGCATTAAATACTGTATTTTATAACTAATTACTAATATTTCTCGAGACTGTGCGATGAACCTAGTGTGTAATTCATAAAATATATATAAACAAGCAGAGACCAATCGTCCTTTGGTGATTGCTACTTGCTAGATGACAGCTTCGCAGCCAATGCTGACAGGTGCGCTGCCAAGATACACGGTGCAAAACGATGAGAATGTTGGAGGTCACGCTTCTAAGCTTTTATCAGATGTATACATTTGGAAAACTTTAGTTATATTTGATATCACATTTCCAAAAAAAAAAAATGAGGATCGTGTACTCATGTACGTGTGGTAAAAAATATACTTCTTTGAGGTGATTGTGATAATGGATATTTACATATTGGTTAAAAATGTATATTTTGAACAAATTAACACTTAGTGAATAATAAATGGATGCGCGCGCATTTCATGGCCTCGTATTTCCGCTACATGCTGCTTCCCGCTACCCAACTTCCATTGCGATTAAATTTAAATACTTAGGTACATAATAAATGGAACCTAACTTATTATTTTATTCTGTACAACAATATCAACATAATATAATAAAAAATTTGTGTAACATTTTTATCATATTAGATTTTCTAAGCTTGTGCTATTTTTTTTTAACTTTGTATTATTATTATTATTATTATATTTTTAGAATTTTTATTATTTAATGCTTTTCTTAAGCTTCTGCTTTGTTATAACACTTGCTTTTTACTTTATATTACATTTATCTTTATAAATTTGTATTTTAAGTATTTGTATTATTTTTTTCTTGATTGTATTTCTTGAGCAATCATTTAATTTTCATTTAAAGTATTCATTCTATAAATGTAAAATTAACCTTATTGTTTGTAAAAGCCCTGTAGGGCATTAATAAATAAACAATAAACAATAGAGAAAGCTTAATCATTTTCCCACTACTGAGAAAAACATAAATATTTAAATGCACCATCTTCCATTTGTGTTTAAAAATTGGAAATCCTCTATGGTACGTAAAAAATATAAACCGATCAATTTCCAATCAAAGTTCAATAGTATCTATCTTATAAAATTGTTAACATACCTTTTAAAGAAAAATTAAATAAGTTAACTCATGTTTATATAAACAGATCATTTGAATAAATTTAATTTAAAATATCAAGACCGAATATTTCGTTGAAATCCTTTTTCGAAAACAATTTTCGGATTAATTGATTAATCAAATTAATTGTAAATCGGCCAAATCATTTCGTTGCGGAACATTACTAATTTATTGTTCCAGGACAACACAGTAAGTCGCTTACATTAACATAATACAAGAATATCTTTAGCAGTTAGTTCCTTTTCTCATTTACTGGACCCGAACTACAGTAGGACATATTTAATTTATTCATTTTGCCGTCGGAACAATGATATTTCTCTCTCATTATGAAATTTTGTGGAATATAATTTTAAATATACAACCCATGTTAATCAAATACGCCAAATGATATCTAAAAATACTTTTCAAATATAATTAGGTATATTTGAATATTTTGGTTAAAAAATCATTCAATGTGACATGTAATAGATAGGTGGGAAAAAGAAAAATAACGAAAAATCGCTCTTATATAAGAGAAAATTCTCATCATAAAAAAATAATAAATATGACTAACGTTTTCATCATTAGAAAAAATCATTAGACATATTTTCAATGATCCAGAGGTGTACTAAGGAAATCTATTTATTTTCTATAGTTGGTAGGTATTCATTTTGTTCATTGATTATAACTATGATACTTATTTCTTAAATCATTAACTTCTTTCTTGGCGTACACATAGCATATAATAGTTTTGTTCCTAAAATTATTACAACGTAGAGTGCTTTTTTGAACATTTCTAAACGCGTCGGCATTACTTACTGTGGTCGAAAGTACTATTTTTAAAAATATATATATACATACGTTACATATTTTATGATATTCTCAACAATTAATTTACTAATCCAACCTAACCTAACACTAAGATATACTATAAATTAGCGAAAGCGATAGCGGGCGAACAAAATTGTCAAAGTGTAAAAATACTATCCTGAAATAAATAAATTAATGCAAATTTAGCAATATTTGGACTCACGGAAATGACAATTAATTCATTCATAGAGGTACTAGAGATATTTTTATAATATCAACCACGCTAACACGTGACATTACAATAAGGAGTGTATCATTAGGTATATTACTCTCTGAATTATAGATTATTCAATTCCTTTTAATTATGTCTCCAAATATAAAAATAAAATAAAATATATACATGTATGTGTGTAGTATTCGTAATATAAATTTAAAAAATTAGGCCCTCTACTTTTTCTATAAATATTTATATTTAGTGCGCTATAGTAGAACAGTTAGATTGTCACATACAATCTAATGTATATTTGTGTTGCATCAGCGGGTATTGCATATATTATATACCTAGTTTTACCCAATTCGTATACAAAAACGGAAAGATGGAAAGCCAACAAACAATCTTACAGTAGCAAAAATATTCGAAAACTGAAATGAATTGTGTCAGTGTACATAAAATGTCATACGCACGAAACAAATTAGTCTGAAGTTAAATGTTGTTCTTATTTTCTTTTACACGCGATTAAATAGTAGATTAAATGGTAGTGTTTCATTCAAAACAATATTTATTATGCAATATTATACAATATAGTTATTATACAATATTGCATAAGAAGAAATCTAAATCAACTGATCATCACACTATTTCCTTCACGATAGAACACAATACTCGTTGTTTATCAAAATGTCTATCAAGCCATCTTCTACAACCGTTCATAAATCTTCGTCAATCATATCTTTTAAAGCTCAAAGTGTATATAATGTAATAATTTCCACTTCCTAAAGTTTTAGTGTATTTCGGTATTTATATCTTTATTAAGATTTTTTTTTTGAGTGATTTAATTAATTCGTCAAACGTGCATTGTAATTGTTTTATATAATTATTAATTATAAACTAGCATCAACATATAAAGAGTGCTGAATATATTTTTCAGCTCGGGAGAAGCCTAGTGAGTATGGCATTATAAACATATGATTGTGTATAACATCAAACATAATAATTTCTTTGTCTGTCCGTCCGTCAGTCTGTCTGTATGTATGTCTGTCCGTAATTTTGTTCGAATTCACTTCGATGGGGCTTGAACCCCGGGCCAGCAAACCCGAGCCGGCCGCTCAACGCGTGTTGCTACGGCTGCCTCCCCGTGGAGGGTCAAAAAGATAATATAAATATACATTAGGGCTTAGCAAAGACGCGAACCTATGTTCGACGAAATTCGTCTTTAATAATAACGGGATCAGTAAATATTAATTTTCAAAATAAGTAAGGCATATTTGATCAAAAAGAAAACAATGTTAAATATTGATGCAAATGTGACAAATTATATATATCAACTATATATTTCAACGTCACACAATTCATTATTTTAAATAAATATATGGTCGAAGTGATTTTCTGAAATTAATCACAATAAGTAATTATCTACTCGAATTTGCGTGAGAATTTTAGGAATTAAAAAATAAAATAACTGGACGGGATACCGGAATTTAATTTCGTAATAAATAAAAATAAATTGCATACAAATTATTAATAGATAATCATAGTAAAGAGATTTCGAAAATAAGTATACTGGGTTATAAATCTCTACAGTATCGCAATATTTTCATCTCGATGACAGTACGTAGGTACCTGCATATCCATTTACCAGTCGCGAAATTGTGCATTGTGCATTTTTTCTTGCAATTTTATTGTTATGTATTAAAATTATTTACTGCCAACGTTTTCAGAATTGATTTTAAATGGCGCGGCGGTGGTATAAGCGTAATATTTTAATATTATTATTTTGCATTATTCCTTCCGGATGTACTGTGTTAGCATTAAGAAGCCGGCGTGAAATACGATATTTCAGTGCTTATTATTGCATAGTGTTTATAGTTGTATAATATTAATTCTTTGTTTTAAAAATTGGCAAATTTATCGGTGATATTTTTTTATTGGCATTCTTCTGTTGAACAGCGAATACGAATCCTTTGTCAAATTAAGTATCATAATAAACATAATCATTCTTATATTGTGATCAATATACAATGTACAGGCCCGTCGCTGGGCGTTAAATAAGCGAGGCAACACACAAGGGCGGTTATCTCGAAGGACGCCAAATAAAAGTTTGTGAAAAAAATCAAACACAATCTATTTCACTTTAGTGCTTGAGAATATATAAAAAAAAGAATTTTTTTAATCGGTTGTATTACCTTTTTATCAAATAATATAACTGATATGAAGATATAACTTTTTTTCTTCTTTAGTCTCGTCGTATCTACTATTCAAGATTGTCGTCTGCCAATTTTTCTCGTACTTTTTTGATAAAATATATGATAATTGTGTTGTGAACATTTATAACAAAGGATTATTGAAAGAAACCATCTAAATATATTTTTACACAAAATATACTCAGGTTCAAGTCAAAAAGAAAATGAAGTAATAAAAGAGGTTCCTAGTTTTGTATTATTTTTAAATAGTTATTTGAAATTAACAGAAATTGAAATATTATGCTATATAAATATTTAAGTATTTAAGTCTAGAGTTTAGATATCTCGCTTTTGTTGCCCAATATGCTGAGCTAAAACCATTGCGTGTAAAAAAATTTGCTCTGTACAAAAAATAAAGATGATAGTGGTTGTTAACAGAAATATAATTGGGGTTATATTTTGTCGCTAGCCAGTGGGCGGAATGCTACCTACGGACGGGCCTGTCAATATATTACTGTTATTAAAAAGAAATTAGATATTGTGCACACTTATGCAACATTTCTTTTACACATTAGCGATGTTTTTATGAATGAAATAAAATTACTAATATACGGTAGTAAATATTATAATTAAGATATACTGTATAAGATAAGGAAATGAAAAAAATCACTTTAAATACAACCTGAAACATGAAAAATAAGCAACTTGACTTATTAATAACATAATTAAATTAATAACATTGATTTTATAAGTATATAAGATAGGTGTATAGAAAAAAATTACTTACAGCCAGCTCCCGAAAGTGATTTTGACCAAGACGAGCGTGATTAACCCGAAAACAGGTAGATGTCCTCTTCTAGCCATTTTGAAAAAGTCCAAAAACTTCAGGACCCAAATGTAATTGTCAATAGCAACAGATTTGACATCAAAATAAACACTTAACGTCAATTACATTCAAGTATAAACATAACGTATGAAATTGTAAAAAATTTGCACTTAAAACAACTTTGATCGTTTCTTAAATGAGTTCTGAATTATTTGTTGATTTGAAAATAATATTACGTCTAAGAATAAAAAATCATTGTGAGAATTGAAAATAAATCGTTTGAAAAGAGTTGCAAAACAAAGAAAACTTTCAAAGTAAAATATAAACCCAAAACACAAAATCTTCACAGATAAACATTCACATGGCACAACACAAAAAATAATATAAAAAGCACTAAATAAAATTTGCAAACGATTTAAAAAGTTTTGAAAAAAAAATATTTCACAAAATTTAACTCGATTAATTGTGGCTAGAATACAAGCGATTAAAAAAAATCAAAAAATGACTACGTCACTATTTGTGAAATATTTAAAAATCGAAAAGTTTAATTCCGAAAATCGAACGCTTAGTTCCCGCGCACGGCGCCGGTCATCTCCCAACCGAACAATTCGAAACTCAAAACGAGACTGCCCGCTTCAAACTCCATACATCGTGTTTAGTCTACGGTCTTCAAAAAACGAGCCTCTCTTAACAAAGAAGCTACCTTTTTGGAAAGATTCCGATCCGTTCGCCTTTGTGTTTTTGACGTGCGTGCAGAATCCCACCCTTGCGTGATCAGTCTCACGATTGGCTGAAAAGTTTTGCCGCGCGCGGACGGAGGTAGCGACACACTTGTCCCGCCAAGGGAGCCGGCTCCCATTGGTGGCTTTTAACGCGGGAGTTTTAATTCCTTAATGGAAGTCGAGTCTATTTTGAAGAAAATTATTGAATTCAAATGATACTTGAAACCCGTTAAGAAGTTGCGTTGTTTTGAAACAACAACAATAATGTTTTGCTTGTTTATTTGCCGGGAAAGGTCGTCTATCCAACAATAATATGTCTTCGAACTGTTGACTCATGTTATTAATACAAACTTAGTTGTTAAGAAATCACAAAATTAGTTACAACAAATTAGTTCCATCATATTTGTATAAAAATGAAATATAATATTGAGGTCCACACTTATCCTACGAGAAGTCAGTCGGTCTTTAGACTTCCACAAACAAAACTGGCAGGGATGCAAAAACTGGCTAGGACGCAGGGCGCGTTATCCAATTACGCTATAGCGGCCTCTTAGATTTCCGTGAATATATCGACCTTATCTGTAGGTCTCATTTATTAATTGATTAACATGTATTATCGTGCAAATATTTTTTCGTGGATTTGATTTTTCTGTATGTCTTTCCAATTGATTAATTCGTTCTGAAAAATTGCAACTTCACAATAAGAATGTGTTCTTGACTATAATATAATTTCATTTCTACTATAGTAGTAATCAATGACTCATAATGTGTGTGTATTACAAAGTTAAAATAAAAACATATTTTAAATTGGAGAGTGCACTCAAGTTAGGATGATGATTAATTAGTACTGACAAAACAGAGGTTATGTTCGTAGGAAGAGACCAAGAGCAGTGCTCGATCAGCTGAAGCAAGTCGAAAAATTCAAATACCTCAGGGTGGAATTTTCTAGCGACGGGACGCAGGAAAGTGAAATAGATAGAAAAACCGGATATGCTGCCGGCGTTCTACGTTCTCTTTATAGTGCGGTGATAAGAAAATCCGAGTTTAGTGTCAAGATATAACTGACTGTCTTCAAATCTGTGTTTGGCCCAACAGGCCACCCTAATATATGGCCATCAAATTTGGATCCTGACGGAGAGAGTGAGAGCAAGGCTCCAGGCTGCCGAGACGAGTTTTTTAAGGGGGGTAGCGGGAGTCACACTGATGGACAGAGTGAGAAGTGCTGACATAAGGCACGCACACACATAAGGACCCCCTCCTTACAGAAAAATCACAAATGAGCCGTCTTGGACATGTGCTAAGAATGTCGGAGGAACGAATACCAAGAAGAATCCTCTTGGCAACCCCGGAAGAAGACGGCCCGTGGGTCGCTCCAGATTAAGCTGGGAGTAGCAACAACAAAATGTGTATGAAAACAGAGTGCATCTAGACTGGTTGACTCATGCGGAAGCAGCGTAAGACAGGGGACTATGGATGCACCTTCTCAAGTCTTTAGGCCGCCGATCGTACTAGGACAAGGGGATGAGGATGATGATGAAATTAAAATGTTGGACCACGAAGTAACTGCCAAATCTTTCAATCATATTAAAATTATTTTTCTTCACCTACTAGTCTCAGCTGATGGAGGGCATCAAGAGAGTCACTATTATTATTAATTTAGATGTCATTAATACTATTTCATTCCCTATCCATAAAATAATTAAGCATTAAATAAATCTATGAAATATATTGCAATTAAAAAAAATATACAGGGTTATTTGCAAAACATTATTAACCTCGCAGAGTTATATTCCTGCCTTGATTATGAGTCGAAAATTTTCAAGCTATTATGACCTATTATCAATAGTTAAGGAGATAGGCGACATCAAAGTTTGCATTTTTTTTGCAATATTTATTTTTTGTAAAACGTTGGACTATCATTACAGTAACTCAAATCGATTACGAAAAATTCATTCGTTTCAATACAAGTTAAATAAAATGATAAAAACCCTGAAAAAATTCTAATTGGAATTTTTTCCAAATGGAATTCGAAGGTTTTTATTTTTTATTTGACTTGTATTAAAGAAAATGAATTTTTTATATTCGATATAAGTTACTGTAAAGATAGTCCAACGTTTTACAAAAAATAAGTCTGAAATATTGAAAAAACAATGCAAACTTTGATGTCGCATATCTCCTAAACTATTGATATTAGGTCATAATAGCTCGAACATTTTCGACTCATAATCAAGGCAGGAATATAGCCCTGCGAGGTTATTAATGTTTTACAAATAACCCTGTATATTTAAAGGACACACCGTGTCGCTCGCTGTAAGTTTTATAATTATTCCTGATGGAGTAAGACGCACCCTCCCAGCTGTCAGGTATGTAGGTTTTTTTGCTTAGTAAGTAGCCCACAATATAAATTCAGCGGTCACCTTGTGCCGTTTGTAGGCGGATCCACGTGTTTACAATAATTAGTATTGCGATTTCGCAATATCTTGTAATTCGATATTAGACTCGTGATTCGCGATGCTATATGGCCAGTGGTACAGTGAATTATGTTGCGCTAAAGTAGGTACTTTACATAATTTTATATCACTAAACTCAATATTCTCGGTACTTGGTGTTACAAAATATTAAATTATACAATCAAAATATATATTCCTACGTAGGAAGTTAATGATTTTCTCGGTTGTTGTGTTTTTATATAATCATTATTGATTTGATTTCAAAAATCATTAATCAGTAAAACAGCGTATTTGTTTAAAAAATGCAAATGTGCAGTTCCTAAAGTACACCTAAAGTTAAGTAAGTTGAGTTAAGTATAAATTTAGTAATATGATGAAAGGAAATAGTTTATAGTATAAGAATGTTCTTAGGTTTTCACGGCCGCTCAGAATTTTCAAGTTTGTGTTTATTGGGGTATTATGCCGTGTTGTTACGACCTTTCGGGCCGACGTTTCGGATCCCATTGCAGGGTCCATCATCAGGGCTGATGTGTTGTTGTGAATGTTGGTGTTGTGGTTAAGTATCGGCTTGCAATACCGTGCCGAAGTCATGAAGTCAAGTCTCCAAGAGTGGCAGTGAGATTTCAAATCCTTAAATATCCTTTAAAATCTCCTTCTTTAGCGACCCATGTGACACGGAAGTTCATGACCGCAGTCATACTTGAGCGTCTTCTATCCCTTGACCATTGCCTTTGTGGTCCGATCTACGGGCCTCAAGTAGGTTGATATTATTGTGGGTTGATATTATTCTAGGTTGATATTATTGTAGATTGATATGATTGATATTATCCACTCACTCCGTCTTAGTTCGCCCCTCGGTCTCGACCATGTTGGCTTGTGTGGCTCTAAAAACTATATGAACATATCGTCGCTGTATATACAATTAAGCCTATGTGCCGTTTAATATATTCTGAGATGAATGAATCAATTTGTCAATTTTTCATATGAATAATAGAGATATACTAAAAAAAACATTGCCGTTCATCTGGCAAGTCTGCCTAGTAATTATTTAAAATATTTTTTATAAATCTAGTCTGTGCAATTTTTTATTTTTTTTTTATTTTTTTATTTTATTATTTTATTATTTTTTAAAACAGTTTCATTCGTTTATCTCAGAATGTACTAAAACGGCACATAGGCTTAATTATATATAAAGCGACGATATGTGAAATTAAATGTGAAACGGAGTGGATTGTTCAAAGAGGCGTGGAAATAATTGAGAAATTTTTATCACAAAAATTTAATTTAAGGAAAACACAGAGTTGGTACATAAGCAGTAAAAATATAAAAAGCACGCGAAGCTAAAGGATGAAATAAGTCATTCAGTTGGATGCCGCTAATTTCAAAATGCTTCTCGGCCCGTTGAAGCACAAAATAAAAATAATAATGTAAACGACTTCTACATAAAAAACAAAGCGCCATAAACTATTTTAGTGTACGAATGTGATATTTTCTACAGTTCAGAATGAAATATTTTATGATTTAAAACGCCCTGTTTTAAAAATGATTTCTTCTATATCAAAATAAAATAAGTCTATATTGCAAAACATAATTATAACGCAAAGCATGATTCTAAATATAATTTTAAATAAATTTTTTAGTTTGTTAATATATTTTAGTTAACTGGAATTATTATCCTTTTCTGATCTAACCCTGTTAAGTACAAAATCTACAGAACTTTTCAGACACCAGGGCAGTTACTTATCTTTATATACAGTGTCTTGTAGCTAGAAGCAAAAACTTCAGGGAAGTCTTCTTCACTCAATTTTGTATAGAAAATATTATTTTCACTTTGGGTGAAACGCCGACAGTTACGGAGATGAGCGACATCAAAGTATGCATTTTTTTTCAATATTTCTATCTGATTTTTTGTAAAACGTTGGACCATAGTTACAGTAAATTATATGGAATATTATTATTAACCGACGCTTTATTCGTTATACGCCAAGTGAAGGAGAAATCTATAGAGTATAATAAACTAGCCTATTCCTGCTTTTTGGATTTAACCAAGGCGTTCGACAGAGTGGTACTCGGCGATATTGTAAATATTTTTTTGAATAAGAGAATGTCACCCTCATTGATAAAAACTATACAAGATTTGAACACCAATGGCAAAACAAAAATTAAAGTGGGTGGTGAACTTTCCAGGGAAATACCAACGATGACAGGAATCAGACAGGGGATAGTCTTAGTCCATTTTTGTCCAACTTGATTATGGACGCAATAATAGAGGAAGTGACAGCTCTTGGACTCGGGTACAGGTGGAGGATAAAATCATTAATGTAATGTGTTGTGGTCAATAAGAATCTGTCGAAGGAAGCAAGACAAGCGGTACATAATGGCGTTCTAGTGCCAACCCTAATGTATGGAAGTGAAGCCTGGAATTGGCAAAAGAGGAATGAAAGTAGACTGAATGCGGTAGAAATGCGGTCACTAAGACGATTGTGTGGAAAATCTTTGGTCGATAGAGTAAGGAATGAACAAATTAGACGTGAATGCAATGCTGGCTGTAGTGTGGTAGATAGAATAAAGAAATGAGTGCTGAGATGGTTTGGTCACGTGGAACGTATGAACGAGGAAAGGATGGTTAAGAAAATATATGAGGCGAGTGTTGAAAGCGACAGAAATAGAGGGCGTCCGCGAAAGACCTGGCACGATCAGATACAACAAGTGTTTGAGGATGAAGCAAAAGTGGTGTGCCAGGATAGCGTTCAATCCTCTCTGCCTACCCCTACGGGGAAACGGCGTGATGGTTAGTTAGTTAATTAGTTAGTTAGTGTGTTACGCTGACGATGCTACTATACTGGCCGAAAACGAAGATGACTTACAGAAAATGCTTTACAAGTTGCTTTTCAACTTGCTTTACAAGAGCGTGCAGGAAGTACAACATGATCATTTCAATCGAGAAAACTAAGTGTCTTACAATAAACTCATAGAACAGGTTATGAAATTTAAGTAATCTTCAAGTTTGTGTTAACTGGGGTATTATGCCGTGTTGTTACGACCTTTCGGGCCGACGTTTCGGATCCCATTGCAGGGTCCATCATCATGATGATGATGGACCCTGCAATGGGATCCGAAACGTCGGCCCGAAAGGTCGTAACAACACGGCATAATACCCCAGTTAACACAAACTTGAAGATTCTGAGTGGCCGTGAAAACCTAAGAACATTCTTAAATTTAAGTAACTTGGGGTGGAGGTATCCAGCTACGGCGATCTGTATAACGAGGTCAAAGAGCAGTCAAACAATGCAGCGGTCATCTCCGGATGCTTAAGAGACGCTGTATGGGCCAATAAGCATACGCTAGTGGAAAGAAAAGTCAGAATACATAAAACATGCATAAGACTTATCATTACATACGGTAACGAAGCAAGAGCGGACACGGTGAGAACTAAACACCTCCTCAGAACTACTGAGATGAAGACTCTAAGACCCATTGCGGGCAAGACCCTCAGAGACAGAGTACCTAATGCGGAAATCCGCAGAACCTGCGACATACAAGACATTGTAAGATGGAGCAGGCAGAGAAGGCGTTTCTAGAGGGACCATGTCGAGAGAATGGACCAGACGAGACTTCCCAGAGCCGTAATGCGCGGGATTCCAGAGGGGCGCCGACCGCCAGGGAGACCACCAACGAGATGGAGAGAGAGCTGGACGTTCTCGTCGCTAGACCAGGACTGACCTGTCAACACAGATCAAGAACTAACGAAAGAAGAAGAAGATATGGAATATTAAAAATACATTCGCTTTTATAGAGTCAAATAAAATGTCAAAAACCTTACAAAAATATTATTCAAATATTTGCAAGGTTTAAATTGGGTATTTTATTTGATTTGCATAAAAGTGAAATAATTTTTAATATTCCATATAAGTTACTGTTCTGATTGCTGATTTTACAGAAAAAATGTCATATAATTGAAAAAAAAAATGTTGTTTCTCTGAAGGAGACTCCACCGGATTTTTTGCTACAAGCTATGAGACACTCTGTATAGCTGCCGGAGTTCTTACCGAAAAAATTCGGAATATTGTTAGCACAAGCCTTTTATTTGGAGAGCAAAAGTCGTTTCAAAATTCAATGCTGTTGAATAGAAACGTAAGTGCATTTCAGAAATTGTAAATCACGGATTGACATTTGCATAATAATTCATGCAAAATGCAAAGCGCACAATTATAATTCCTCAAACAGCACACAGATTTATTAGAATTTATGTTTCGTGCGTTACAGGTGTGCCTATGCCTGTAGGTACTAAACATGTTACAGTTGACATGTTATGTCTCGGAATATGTTAGAAAATTAGAAATAAGACCGCTGTGAAAACAATAAAATATTATTCCGTGATGCCAACCGAATTCACGTGTTATCAGGGGCGGATTGGAATCATGGATTATTTAAATATTAATTGTATTATTTGTATGTATCTACTTGTATTTTTTATTAATTACACCTACATGTTTCGGAAAATTCTTCCCATCATCAGGGTGCTTTACAAATATAAATGCAAATAATATAATCAATATTTAAAAATGTCAATCTACAATGTTGCTGAATCAATTTAAAAAAATACAAATTATTTATTAGCAGAAAGCAAACGGGTATCGCCGATTGCTGTAGCTAAGCCCCGCGGGTGCCATCTTATGGCCGGTACGACCATTCGAATCAATAAACAAAACATATTGTCACGTGTCGTGGATAGGGAGGGATGAATGAAAACACTGGCAATTAATAAGCGATTTATTAATTAATAATAAATCAACTATTCAATGTACAAAATCACACTTTTACACTTTTCGCAATATGTCACTCGTAAATGAACACTTTATTATCGTTAAGTAATACGTATTTAACATTCAATAGAGCATTTCACCCAATTTTCGCGCGTAGTATTTATCGTATTTATTTATTTCGTCAATTAGGTTCTTCGCACGATTATTTCGCACGATATCTGTTGCATCGCAATTCCACAACTGGAACGAATTGTCAAAACTCCTGTCCCGGCGTGGTTCCATATTTATATCTAAATTCTGGTATTTTCACACTTTCTAAATTATTATAGTGTTTAGCAGAAGGTGCTCGTCGCTTCTCGATTGTTCCAAGCGTTTAAACACATTTGTAGACGTTTCCTGAAGGTTATAGATAATTGTAAACCGTTCTAGATCCTACGATTATTATTAGTATTATTACCAGAGGTTCGTACAGTGCGTAAATTCTTTTTAGCATATTTTTGAGTACGTTCAAATGTTTCGGAAATACAATTACTGGTTTTTTGTCTACAGAAGGATCGTCATTAATCAAGATATATTATTGATGTCTCACGGAGTTGTTTATAAGAAATACTAGGCACGGCTTCCATACCCACTCTCTACTCTCCCATCTAAATATATATCTATAATATGTTTTGATTAATAACGATCCCTCTTGGGACAAAAAACTATCGTGAACATAAAGAGTAGTTAAAAATTGAAATAATTTTCAGGCGTACCTACTCCAGTATAGGTAAAATATGTTTATAATTCGGATGATTATCATATCATATACACATAAAAAAGAAAATTTCTTCATACTTTAGTCAAAAAGAGACGTCTCATTACCAGCGGCGACATATATATATTGGTTCATGAGGATGACACATTTCAAAAATAGATGGCGATAGCGTCAGTGAACGTGATACATAAATAGCATATATATAACCTCCAAAAATTTTATATATGTGGTGGCCAGTCATGGGTGGAATCGCTGAAGGTTACATTAAATAAACCTTAAGCTTAAGCCAACCATATGATGGGTCGTAAGCCCCATACCTTAGCTAAATAGCATTGTCTCTGTGAGACATCTATAATACATCTTAAAAACTATACATTCTTATACAGAATTTGTATTTATAATATTTGGTTATCGTGGGCAATCTTTAATATATTATAGACTTTTTGTTTACACGTAAATACTACTTTATAAATTAAAATTTTTACACAAATACGGTGATTAGAATATGTAATACCGAAAATATTCAATAAGCTTCCAATAAATTTTATAAAAGACGATATTAAGATTAATCTTAAAGAAAAATTAATGAAATCACTTTTCAATAAGAATGATTTATACTGATTAAGTTATGGATTATCTTTTTATACAGGGTTATTTGGAAAACATTAATAACCTCACAGGACTATATTCCTGCCTTGATTATGAGTCGAAAATGTTCAAGCTATCTTGACCTAATATCAATAGTTATGGAGATATTCGACATAAAAGTTAGCATTTTTTTTTTCAATATTTCTGACTTACAGTAACTTATATCGATTACAAAAAATTCATTCATTTCAATACAGGTTAAATAAAATGATAAAAACCCTGAAAAAAATCCAACTGGAATGTTTTCCAATCGGAATTCGAAAGTTTTTTTTTAATTATTTGACTAGTATTAAAGGGAATCAATTTTTCATTTTCGATTTAAGTTACTGTAATGATAGTCCAACGTTTTACAAAAAAATAAGTCAGAAATATTGAAAAAAAATGCAAACTTTGATGTCGCATATCTCCTTAACTATTGCTATTAGGTCATAATAGCTTGAACATTTTCGACTCATAATCAAGGCCGGAATATAGTCCTGCGAGTTTATTAATGTTTTCCAAATAACCCTGTATATGGTTATGGGTTGTATTATTGTAAAGTTTTTGTTATTTTATTATGATCATTTTTTTGTTTCCTTTTCCTTTATGTATATAAACTTATGTAACTTTGTTAATTTACCTTGTTAACAAAAAAAAAAACTACTCACAAACCGGTCTCGTGGGATAAGTGGATTTCGCTTTTATAAAACAATTATCATGTAAATCAACGATCCCCAATCTGTGGTACGCGTACCACCGGCGGTACGCGAAAAATAATCAGTAATGGCAGATGTAAAAAGTTAAAAAAAATAGTCATAAAAATATCATTTAAACTAATTTTTTTTTTAGTGGTACGCGAGCCAAAACAGGTTGGGAAACGCTGATGTCATTATTTATCATGATGATTAATTATTTAACTAAAAAAATAAAAAATTTCAAAAATGAGAAGACTTTTTATCGTGTAACCTTCAAATGTCAATATTTATATAATTTTGGCTTAAATTTAATATTTTGACTCTTTGCTAAAAATTAGCATACGTGTGTGACTCCTAAAATAAAAATAATACTTACGCTATCACACGTCAAAATTTACCAATAATCAGTATACTCGATTACCAGTCGTTAACCAACAATTTCCCACAATAAGGGTTTAAGCCCATTACTAATAATTGTAACTGACGTCAGCTAAACGGATAAAAAGAAGAAAGAGGACTTCTAAATGTTATCATTTCGGTCGACCGTTGATTTAAGCGAACAATGCATCGCAAAAACGAGAAGCCGCACACTAAGAAAACATTTTCGCACATAATGATATCATATCCGCAGCTAAACTGATTCATTATATATTTCCTAATCAAAGTTTATATTATTTGATTTAAAATTCTAGAATGGTGTTGACTGGCAACTTCCGCTAGACCACGGCCAACAGGGGTTCGATAACTGTGATGGAGAGTAAACAAATTATTGTAATAATTTATTATTAGTATATGTTATTATACTGTGCTAACACACACCGCACGTACCATCATTTGTTTAGTAATATTATATTTCCTCGATGGCAAATAACGAAAGCAGTGGCGTAGCGGGCCCGCGCCCGGGGGCAAACACCGAAAAACAGTCCAAATTTTATACATATTTTTTAAGTGAAAACTTCCTTAGGCGCATTCTATATATGTTTCTTATGATTTAACTAGCTGTGCCCGCGCGGCTTCGCACGCGTAGATTTTTAGAACAATGTTTGGATCGTCATAGAACTTTCGCGAACCTTCTAGAACATTCTCCTTCCGGAACTTTCAAGAAATTCGAATGTACAGGAAACTTCTAGACACACCGACACATTCCGCCACTCAGTTTAGAACCTTATAGAATTTTCGGGAATTTTCTAGAACCTTCTCCTTCCAGAACTTTCCAGAACATAGTCAGCGCGCCTATTTTGAAACAATCTGAAGCATTTGCGGCCTTTCCATAACAAAAAAATGTGCTAGAATGCACATTATAGTCACCCTCTCCCACCCACGCTCAGCCACCCCCACCAAACTCGCACATTTTCAATGGGACACCAAGGGCTATCCACCACCATAACCACCAGGGGGTGGTAATATCTGGTTGTGAAGAAAACTTGGCGGATAGGGAAACACGGGTTTCTATATATATATATATGTCTATACCTATCCGCCAAGTTTTCTTCACAACCAGAAAGCTCCGGACCCAAACGGTTGTACGCTTTTTGGAGAAGCAGCTCATCGACAAGGCGCCCTGAAGATGAACAGTGAGATCTGTTCGAAACGTCGGCAGACGACTGGTCCTGACGACCAGAATTTGACGCGGGTTACCCCCAAAGTAGTTAGAACTAACATATATATATATATATATTGATTTAGATCCGTAACAGGAATCTTGTGTCCCTAAAATACCTATAAAACTTAAAGGAAAGATTTACCAGACTATTGTTAGGCCCGCGATAATGTATGTCTCCGATGCTGGACTTCGTACAACTCCTACTCTAGGCAACTAGATACAGCAGAAATGCGAATGCTTAGATGGTCGGCAGTAGTACCACAAAAGATAGGATTAAAAGTTCACGCATTCATTGTAGCCTGGGTGTCACTGACATAAACATTAAGCTGGAGGAACGACAATCGAGATGGTATGGGCACATAAGACAGAGACCACGCGGTAAGGCAGGCAATGTCTATGGAGCTTCATCGACAGTCATCCACAGGAAGACCAAAGAACTCCTGGATGATTCAATGCTTCAAAAGACTACAAAGAAACTACCTGGATGAATGTACATAATATCTAGAAACGAAGAAGATACAGCCTGAGAAAGCCGACCCCAACAGTTTACCTAGGCAATGAGTTGGGACAGTGCAAGGAAAAAGAAAACATGTTTCTCATATACCTAAATAGTTTCATCTCTGCGGGACTTCTATAATTTGGCTTCTATAATTCTATAATTCTATAATAACTTCTATAATTCTATAATTTGGCCCCTCTGGGGACAAAATCCAGTAATTGTGTTCTCAGATCACACCTATATATAAAAATATTGGGTGACCATTTTGTCGAACAAAATTCAACCCTTTTTATGTTGACTACATTCTTCTGTCGGCTGTGATGATGAAGATGACGAAAGTTGAATCGCTAAGTCACTGGACACTAGTACATGTACACCATGTTTCCCTGCACACCTGTGTCTAAATCGATGTAAGGTGTCGGGGGTCTTCTTAACACTTTTTTGGGTCTCAATTCTAAGATTGGTCTGCACCCGATCTTCGATCTCTTCTCTCCTTTCTTCCTTCTCTGTCGCCTGCCAGCCTCTTCATTTCTTGGTAGCTGCTACAGCGCACATCTCCGATAACCTGGTCTACGTAGCTTGTCATAAAGACCTGTCCATGCTTGTTGTTTCTTGGAATTCCACGCGGGCCTTTAATGTGGTAGTTTCTCTTTTACTTTCTACATTCTATACCGTTGACCACGAAGGTTCTTCCGCCTTTAGGGAGCTTTCCTCCCACCCCCCCAGGGAATAAGAGTACCCTGTCCAAATTTATCCAGGAGGAAGATTTGAGGGCCAGCTCATGCCGACCAGCGTCCCTGTCTATATTTGCGTCACTAACCAGTGACGTTGCCCGCCCCCTATCGCGTGGAGAAATATTTCAGGAGTTTCCCTTCATTGAGTCTGAGGCTCGTAGACATTGCTCAATACTCTCCAGTACTTAGAGGGTTTCTTATCACTAGATAGAGTAAATTCTGATCATGAATAAAACCAGTTTCTCAAGCACCGGGAAGCGAGATATTTGTGGCTTTCCACCCTTCCTATTAACTCATATGCAAATACGACGTGGCGCTATGTATTTGTATAAACACGCTATTTTATGATATGTCCTCCGTCTCGCAGTTCCGCCACTGGTTAGTGAATTACTCGTGACTAACTCAAGAGTAAACAATGCTGAGATTCGAGTCTCCGGACTCTGCAGGTGCGAATATTACTATTGTACGGATCTGCAAAAAATTAATGGAAATTTAAAACAGGCAAATAACTAATTTAAAATAGAATTGAAATGAAATATTTTTTTATATCAGCATTAAACATACGATATTTATATCTAAATCCATACCTACAAAAAATTGAATGTATATCTATCAGTTCTCTATACAATACCACACCGTTGACCGATCTTAAGCAATTTTTTTCATAGATTCTTTAGGACCCTGCCCAAATATAAACATACTCCTCACAAGTTACTCAGTTCCACTCTAAGACCCTGAGAAAAATAAGTCACCCCTCGGACATCCTACCCTCCTTTTAGTGGACCTTATGTTTTCTGCGTTGTACAAGAACACACCCAACCACCTATTTAAAACTATGCGCAATTAAATCTGTTGCCCGGACAATGCCGGGTACGGACCAGTTGTAAATTATATAAGAATACTATGAAATATATAGAAACCGTCAAAAATTACATACTTTTACTATTTATTTCGGCCTCGAGTTAAGGCTGCAAGAACAGAGCCATCTTCGTATTATCATTTTTCTGTTTTTTATACCTCATTATTATTTGCGCCATATCGTAGCGTTAGTGACGGATATTATTACATACATAATTTTGTGTTTATTTTATTTTTATACCTTATTATTGTTTTATACCTCATCATTACTTGCGTCATCTGGTAGCGTTAGTGTTATACATTGTTATATAGAGATTATGCTTTTTTGCTTTTTATACCTCATTATTTAATCATAAATCAGAAATATATCCTATCTTATTTTTTCAGTTTTTTTTAACTGCGTTATGAATAAAAGATCGCTGAATCATAATCTCTACTCAAAACGCAGTATCAAAGAAAATCTGAAAAAAAATGAGGTAGGAATATTGCCAGATCACAATCGATATATTTCATCGTTATTTGTGCCATCTGGTAGCATTAATGACGGACATTATTACATAGATAATTATGTATTTTGCTTCTTTAAATAAAATTAGTTGATGTAATATGGAGGAAGTATTCAATGGCAACGACATCTCCATTCAAGCGGAAATATATAAAATGTGAATCTCTGAATTTCATTATTATTTACGAAACCGCACTTGAAAGAGACCCTAATTTACGGAACGAAAAATCCAACCCAAAGTTGGGCATTTTTATGAGAAACAATATTTCAAATATCGCCATAATACGTCATTTTATTTAGCCACAAATCATCCGCGAGAACCGTAAGAACAGCCATTCGAATTTTAAATCGGCGTCTGGAGCGAACGAGCCCGCTGTGTTGCCACTCGAAAAACTAAATATGGCACTCGGGTGAGGTAGGTACCTGTAAAAATGGCGCGCTATTTTCTGTCACAGCGTCTCCCCTCGCGTCGCTCCCCATTTACAATTTGAAACTGCCTCTTATTGTGTTCATTAGTTATTTACGTATTCATTTGTATGCACAACTTTATGTTCTCCGCTAAATAGTATGCAATTTGCATTATGGCGGAAACGAGAGAAGCGTGTATGGGGCACCGCGTACTCGCATATTACTCTCGCAGTTGTCTGTTTCCCGGGTGTATTGACGATCTTTTGAAACCAGTTGAATTATCCATTGTTTCAATGCGGGCTCGGGACGTTAATGGCGACGGATTTATAATTACAAAGGCGTTATTTATTACAATAAGGTTATCTTGAAAGGATAACAAATAACATGCATTATTTGCGGCACGCCATTTTGTTTAAAAGCTTGTTAGCTTTTATTGAACTTTTCTTAACCACAATTAATAATACTTGTCCTTTGCAAATTGCCACATGTAAATTAAGTTTTTATATACACAGAGTGTAACAAAGCTACTCCACAATACAGATTGATTCCCCCCTAAAATTCACTTTAAGTTACGCTAACACCATCTGTACTTGGATTTTTCATTCCCATGAACCAGTTATACGGCATGTAACATAGCTAGTCCACAATACTTCACAGGTAGATTCCTGCCTTGATTATGAGTCGAAAATTTTCAAGCAACCATGACCTAATATCAATAGTTATGGAGGCAATATCATAGTATGCATTTTTTTTTCAATATTTTTACTTGAGTACTTTTTTTTACAAAACGTTGAAGTATCATTACAGCGACTTCTATTACGAAAAATTCATTCGTTTCAATAAAAGATAAATAAAATAATTAAAACAATGTTTTCCAATTGGAATTGGAAGATTTTTACCATTTTATTTGACTTGTATAAAAGGGAATAAAATAAAATAAAATTATATACGAGTATAAGTTACTGTAATGATTTTCTAACATTTTGCAAAAAAAAGACAGAAATATTTTTAAAAAAATGCCAACTTTGATATTGCATAACTATTGACATTAGGTCATTGTCGCTTGAACTATTGTGAATATTGTGACTAGCTCTGTTACACCCTGTATATAGATGTCACCACTGGTAAAAAATGAGATATCTATTTTTAACTGGAGCATGATTTATGATGATGATCTCTCTGGGAACAAAACTCCACTCATTGTATTCTTGAAAAATTTCAACATAACTAAAAAAAATTGATAACACAAATTAACGAGGAGAATGGATAATATGTTAAAACTACCGCACTGTTACAAAGCACATGTGTTCCAAAAGCAACGGAATATCGTCTATGACTATGTGATCCGTCATAGTGATAACTCAGCTATACGGTAAGCATGTATTACACGCTCGACCAGCTATAAGAACAATGATAAGTTTAAATAATCACTGTTATATGAAGTCAGTGCACGACCCACAGTAAATTTAGAACTCTCCATTCCTAAAATAACTAATAAGCACGGAGCAACTCAATGTGTCGCGGAATTATTTATCGTTCATAAATTGTTCAATTAATGTCCATGTTACCCGTGTCCTTACGCACTAGCAAATCGAATCATTTTAAAAACTATAAATTTTCTTCGAGCTCCGTAGTTGACATTTCATATATTGCAGGGTTCCTTATCAGAGCTGATGTTTTATTTTTATTTTCCACTTCCTTTGTGTGGTATTCTTACTACTACATACATGCATTTAATCAACTTCTATGGGTGAAACTTTGTTGTCCATTTTAACAGTTTCACATAGTTTACATATTAAAGTTATTGGGTATAACTGTGATATACATTTTGACAGTTTCACATAGTTTACGTACACATTAAAATTTGAAAAGCTTAATAATATGTCTGATGACTAGCCATATTCCTCAGGATATCTGGGGCGGTGTACCGTTCCCATAGACCCAGTTTTTTTTATTATTTAATATTAATAATCCATTATTATTAATATTAAACGCTCCGCACAATCGAATCCAAAGTGAGAAAATTGATATCGGTACATATTTAAAACTCTACGTAGCTTCATGAATCTCAGTCTTCTAAAAAAGTAACCCATAAAAACCAAGTTTTTATGATACTCCCATTTTTTGTAAAATATAACAACAATTAAAGACGAATTAAAACATATAACATAACACTAAACTTACAGTAATTTAATATATTTCTAAAATGTCAGATGTTTTGAGCTTTGATAAGACACTTCATGATTTGAAGATGAAATTCTAAAAACATTTGTCAGTCAATTTAGATTTTCGACATTCCTAGTGAAGTACCTAATATGTATACCGACGGAGTAATTCAAATTTAGAAAATATTCCGCGACGTTATCGGGCCGCCGTTGCCAGTAAGCAAATTTTTATAATGATTCCAATTTGAAAAAACAATAAAATTTCTAAAAATCCGAAATTATACTCTAATTATAAATTTTTTTAACGAAAATTTGATAGATCTTCTTGATCGTCGCCACGAGTGTACTTGCCAAGTTTCAGCTCGATTGGATCACGGGAAAAGGGTTAAAAATCGATACAAATGTGTCTCACCCGGCAAGCCGGCAAGAAGCAAGTAAGCAGACGCCACGAGTTAATATAAAGGGAGTAAAAAAGTAACCCATAAAAACCAAGTTTTTATTATACTCCATTTCTTTGTAAAATATAACAACAATTAAAGACGAATTAAAATGTTTTAAGCTTTGATACGACACTTCGTGCTTTGAAGATTAAATTCAAAAAACATTTGTCAGTCAATTTAGATTTTCGACATTCGTAGTGAAGTACCTATTACGAATACCGACGGAGTAATTCAAATTCAGAAAATATTCCGTGACGTTATCGGGCCGCTATGCTAGTTATCAAACTTTTCTAATGATTCCAATTTGAAAAAACCAATAAAATTTCTAAAAATCCGGAATTATGCTATAATTATTAATTTTTTTTAACGAAAATTTGATAGATCTTCTTGATCGTCGCCACGAGTCTACTTGCCAAGTTTCAGCTCGATTGGATCACGGGAAAAGGGACAAAAATCGAATCAAAGTTTTTGTTGACGGCAAGCCGGCAAGCAAGCAGACGCCACGAGTTAAAAGAAAGGAAGTAAAAATGGTATATTATGCACTCTGTCAAAGCATTATTAGCTACGCCATGTGTGCATGGGTTGGTGCGACTCTAACAATATTAGACCCTTTAATAAAGTCTCAGAAATGGGTTATACGGGTAATAAATAAGAAACCATTTAGATATAATTCCGAACACCTATTTAGAGATTTTCAAGTGCTTGATATAAGACAACTATATACCAGGTCGATACTGAAATTATTTTATAAAAAAACACTTAATCATATATACTACCTGAATCTAGAAATACTAGAAGCACAACATCGGGAAATGTTTTAGTGCCGAAAATGAAGACAAAATTTGGCAAACGCTTTTTCAAGTTCTGTGCTTCAAGAATGTACAATATATTGCCATCGGACATTAAAGGGTTAAAAGTGAAACATTAATTTAAACAGAAGTTAACAAAGTGGTTACTAAATGTAGGTAGACTTAAAAACGAAAGCAATGTGCCAAATGTGACAGCTTAGATTCTATTGTAAATCGTTTTTGTGTGTATTATAATTCAAATACCTTCTCTAAATATAATTTGATTTTTTTTTTCTATGTGATGTAAATTATATATGTTTTGATTTTGTCTCTATCTGAAGTGAATTTGTCAAGTGCACTTTATAATTATTACACACTTATTATACACTAATTATTAAGTAAATTTCAAAAACAGTACAGGTAGTTGCTTTAGAGCAGACTAGTCTAGTTAAGCAACTAACTTTAGCTTTTCTATGTAAAAAATAATTTAGAATAAATAAAAAAATAAAAAAATATATACATATATTTTACAGGTATTTAATAAAACTATATGTGTAGTTTGTAAGCAGAATTACATAACCTAATTTACCTTCAGCATTCTCTGTTTAGGTTATACCTATTGTATATAGGACCGTATACACATAGATATTCCACAACACTTATCAGGTAGATTTCTATCTGAATTTTGAGTCGAAAACATTCCGACATCCATTTCCCAATATCAATAGTTCTGGAAGTAAGCGACTTCAAAGTTTGCATTTGTTTTTCCCAATATTTCTGACTTATCTTCAAAAATAACCTATATCGAATATTAAAAATTCATATCACTTTAATACCAGTACAAGTCAAATAAAATAGTTAAAATCTTGTAGAAAATTGAATTGTATCCTGACGAAGGGGCCGTGGTTTCTGAAACAAATTGATATTTTTCAATAAAAAAGTGGTGGAAACTAAGTTTATTACTCCCTTTTTTAACTCGTTCGATAACGAATGCAAGTAAGGCAATTACCTTAAATTTGAGTTGCCAAGATTTCACGCTTGAAACGTATCTACAGTTTTTTATATCATTTGATATTAGGACATTAACATTTTCCACTCATAATTTAGACAGGAATCTACCTGTTACACCCTGTGCAGTACACGCAACAGGGTGCAGTGAGAAACTTGCCACGACTTGTGGGGGTAGTGTTTAATATCGCCACTAATTTGCACTGCCTACCACAACCTGCACATACACACGCGTCCTCCTCATCTGCATCTCGGAATAAAATTAATTCACGGTGCGATTTATTGAGATTTATTTGTGGGTGCAATTGAAGCCATCGTTTATTTCAAGTGAGAATCGTTCAACTGTGACCTTTTCATTGTTTCCTTTAAATCTCAATGTCTGTTATTGCGAGAGCGATATCGTTGAAACATATGAATATGCGGCTTTGACTCGATCGCGATAGTTTGCTCCGAGGAATCGGCTTTCGTAGAATCATCTGAGAGTTTTTTTCGTCTGACAGTATGGGAGATCTCAGGTATTTCTGGCGAAATAAAACTGATTGCATTTCGGCATAATAATTTATTATGAAGAGCGTGTAGGTAGAAAGAGTTCATACCCGGAATAAATATGTTTTTGAAAACATATACAGTTTTGCTTTTTTCATCAGCTTCGCGACCACGGTCAATATATCCAAAATTGATAAAACAAAAAAAAATATTAGTAATACCACTTCTATAATTTAATCAAAGAAGGATTTTATTAAGCTAGAAAATTAACGCAATAAAATTGCTATCAATAACAAGAAAACATATTGCATAAACCACTTTTTATTGAAATATTAACATGTTTCAGGCCCAATGGTCTATTCATCAGGATACAACGTTTACTAAAAATTTAGATCAATTAATTTTAATTTTTGGTATACATTGTATCCTGCTGAAGAGACATTCAGCAACAAGTTGATATTCAATAAATAGTGGTTTATGCAAAGTGTTTTCTTGTAATGAATATAAATCATGTTACCACAAAGTCATTTTGCAGTTATTGAAGAAAAAATAATTGGTATTTACATGAATGTTACTATAGAGTAAGGGATAGCTTTATAATTTATAACCTAAGAAAAAAGATAATAGAATTCTGAAGGATTAATGAAACTAAAAATAAATAAAACCCAATTTTCATTGTTGAAAATATGATTTATTATCAGAGTTGTCCAAAACTTAAGAAATCAATAAAAAATTACATTTTTCAAAATAAAATACGACTGTGATTCTAGCAACACTTGAAGTATTTAAATTAAAGATATCAATTGTACCACTCGAGCATTAAAACATGTGCATCACATTTAACGGCCAAAGACCGACTGGCAACTTAAACAAGTAGCTCCAATGCACTTCAGCAACGGAATTTTGTGGCCACTTTTGCCGTCGCTAAGCTCTAGAAGCAAGTTTAATGCTATGATTTACTGCTAGTTTTTTCCTTTTCTCATAGTCTTCTTTTCCGCTAGTACATACATAGGTTAGAATATCCCGAATCTAATAATTAATCTGTTCCCTCGTAACTTCAGTCAGTCAAGGACTTCTTGACATATTCGAGGTCCTTGTTTACAATACAGCTCCTGCTATTGCGCTCTTTACTGGAGAGAACAGCTAGATACGCATCTCGATTCATTCCGAAATTATTATTTTATTCATAGTTTTATTAGGAATAACGCCCTCTGGGCAGAGAGACTGGAATATCTGCAGATTGTATCGACAATGTAACGCGCATGGGAGCGAAGAGAAAATCTTTCAAATAATAAATGGATCACAACAACTCGGCTTTCTCATACAGGGACTGAATACTAAAACTGCTGGGGTACTGCTTCGGAAGTATCTCTTGATATTATCAGAAAGTAAGACAAATAATAATTGTGCATAATACGGCAGTTAACTAATAATGCGATCAAAATTACAATCGCTAACATAAATCATTATTTGTGGTGCTTGTCCGAAAATAATATCAACTGAAATATGTATTTTAATATACAGATGTAACAGAACTAGTCCATAATACTTTACAAGTGGATTCCTGCCTTGATAATGAGTCGAAAATGTTGAAGCAACCATTATCTAATATCAATAGTTACAGAGTTATGCAATACCAAAGTTTACATTTCATGTTTCAATATTTCTGACTTATTTTTTACAAAATGTTGAAGTATCTTTACAGTAACTTACATCATTTCAAAAAAAGTTAAATAAAATAATAAAAAGCCTGAAAAAATTCCATTTGGAATGCTTTTCGATTGGAATTGTATTGTATTAAAGGGAATGAATTTTTCATATCATATATAAGTTACTGTAATGATAATCCATCGTTTTGCAAAAAATAAGTCGGAAATATTTAAAAAAAATGAAAAACTTTGATGTCGCATATCTCCTTAACTTTTAATATTAGGTCATGGTTGCTTCAACATTTTCGACTCATAAACAAGGCAGGAATCTACTTGTAAAGAATTGTGGACAAGCTCTGTTACACCCTGTATATTCAAAAATATATATTCCAATAATAATAATTTCTCTCTGTCTACAACATTATGTTACGTCCTAACTTATTTTATGATTTTTTTTGCTAGAATTTTTACCCTTCCAATTCATATAATCTTGAAATATGATGTTTATTATAATTAATTCGTAAACTTATCAAATCTATAATAGCTAATGAACTTGTGGCTGTAGTCGAATAAGGAATAGAATCGATTATTCTTTATGTATTCATGAAAATTAGTAACTTCTTTTATGTTTTTTTTTGCTAGAATTTTTACCCTTCCAATTCATATAATCTTGAAATATGATGTTTATTATAATTAATTCGTAAACTTATCAAATCTATAATAGCTAATGAACTTGTGGCTGTAGTCGAATAAGGAATAGAATCGATTATTCTTTATGTATTCATGAAAATTAGTAACTTCTTTTATGTTTTTTTTTGCTAGAATTTTTACCCTTCCAATTCATATAATCTTGAAATATGATGTTTATTATAATTAATTCGTAAACTTATCAAATCTATAATAGCTAATGAACTTGTGGCTGTAGTCGAATAAGGAATAGAAACGATTATTCTTTATGTATTCATGAAAATTAGTAACTTCTTTTATGTTTTTTTTGCTAGAATATTACCCTTTCAATTCATATAATCTTGAAATATGATGTTTATTATAATTAATTCGTAAACTTATCAAATCTATAATAGCTAATGAACTTGTGGCTGTAGTCGAATAAGGAATAGAATCGATTATTCTTTATGTATTCATGTAAAATTAGTAACTTCTTTTATGTTTTTTTTTGCTAGAATTTTTACCCTTCCAATTCATATAATCTTGAAATATGATGTTTATTATAATTAATTCGTAAACTTATCAAATCTATAATAGCTAATGAACTTGTGGCTGTAGTCGAATAAGGAATAGAATCGATTATTCTTTATGTATTCATGAAAATTAGTAACTTCTTTTATGTTTTTTTTGCTAGAATATTACCCTTTCAATTCATATAATCTTGAAATATGATGTTTATTATAATTAATTCGTAAACTTATCAAATCTATAATAGCTAATGAACTTGTGGCTGTAGTCGAATAAGGAATAGAATCGATTATTCTTTATGTATTCATGAAAATTAGTAACTTCTTTTATGTTTTTTTTGCTAGAATATTACCCTTTCAATTCATATAATCTTGAAATATGATGTTTATTATAATTAATTCGTAAACTTATCAAATCTATAATAGCTAATGAACTTGTGGCTGTAGTCGAATAAGGAATAGAATCGATTATTCTTTATGTATTCATGAAAATTAGTAACTTCTTTTATGTTTTTTTTGCTAGAATATTACCCTTTCAATTCATATAATCTTGAAATATGATGTTTATTATAATTAATTCGTAAACTTATCAAATCTATAATAGCTAATGAACTTGTGGCTGTAGTCGAATAAGGAATAGAATCGATTATTCTTTATGTATTCATGTAAAATTAGTAACTTCTTTTATGTTTTTTTTTGCTAGAATTTTTACCCTTCCAATTCATATAATCTTGAAATATGATGTTTATTATAATTAATTCGTAAACTTATCAAATCTATAATAGCTAATGAACTTGTGGCTGTAGTCGAATAAGGAATAGAAACGATTATTCTTTATGTATTCATGAAAATTAGTAACTTCTTTTATGTTTTTTTTGCTAGAATATTACCCTTTCAATTCATATAATCTTGAAATATGATGTTTATTATAATTAATTCGTAAACTTATCAAATCTATAATAGCTAATGAACTTGTGGCTGTAGTCGAATAAGTAATAGAATCGATTATTCTTTATGTATTCATGAAAATTAGTAACTTCTTTTATGTTTTTTTTTGCTAGAATTTTTACCCTTCCAATTCATGTAATCTTGAAGTATTATGTTTATTATAATTAATTCGTAAACTTATCAAATCTATAATAGCTAATGATCTTGTGGCTGTAGTCGAATAAGGAATAGAATCGATTATTCGTTTGCTACTGGAACAAATAGATAGTTCACTCAGAAAATTATGTCGATGAAGTTTGGTGACCTCTGTGTGGGTCGTTGTAGCTCAATTGGTAAATCTGTCTACTAATTTTGTTATGTTTCAGATTCGAGTTCCCATGGTGATTATAGTTTATCGAAAGATAGATTTTTTTCTTTATATCTTCCTGAATGAGATTGAAGCAGTGTCAGAAAATATGGGTGTAAAAGATGGCCTAGAAATGAACACAAGTTTAATAATTTCTTTAAACATTTGTATTAAAAAGTAGGTATTGTATTATGAAGGACGGAACGACGTTCATAAATACATTGTTATATATTGAGGAAAAAAAAGCTATAGTGCAAACAAAGCCCTTTTTGAGACAGTGTTGTTTTATAACCTTTAGAGTGCCAATAAGTCCTTCTTACGAGAAAGCAGGACTATATTAAAATAATCCTACAAGGTGCTACCGACAATCATGATTTCGTCATGATCTTAAAACAATGACGGATGTGCAAAAAATTCCATATAAACTTTTTTGAAAAGTGAAAAAAAGAAGCTATCTAATGTTATATAAAAAGTGTATTTTTTCTCAAACCGTCATTATACGAAGTCGGTATAACGACGGTTCTGATTTGCGATCGTAGAACAATGCAGCATGTGTAAAAACGTCGTATATATTTAGTCGTATATATACGTCGAGTATATTTGAGGTTGAGTAGCGCTGACTATATTTGAGGTTTTAAAGGTATCCACTTTGAATAACTAACCCAAGTTTCAAAGGAAAATCTTTTGTAGTTATTGAGCTATGACATAAAGTGTCTTTATGTAAACAAAACTTCAAACTGTTCTCCTGCAAACTTGAGAAAAATCACACGCGTCGTTGTTCTACGATTATGACGATTTTTCTTATTTTTTAAATTTGTTATTATTGATGTTACTTTTAAGATGCAGATCATCTGCCCGTCATTAATAACCCTATGATGAATAGTCCTGGAATAACAATAAAGGACAAGCTGAAAAAATGTTTGAAGACAATAAATTAGAGGCATAACAGAATACATCTAACATGTTTAATATAATTTCGTTGTCTGTCCGTCCGTCTGTAACTTCCTTCAAATTAACGACTAAAAAAAACAAATTAAACGGCCGGATATGGGGCTTGAACGCATGCTGTTACCGCCGCCTCTCCGTGGAGCGACAAAAATATACTATAAATATATACTTAGCAAAGATGCAAACCATTTCATGTACCACCCAGCACAATCGCCAGGGTTTAAAATAGTACCGTTAACTGCCGGCAGATGAAATATAAAGAGAAATGTTCAAATATAAAAGTCATTATTACTATTTCGTTGGTGTTGGCTCTAAATAAGTAAATACTTGTTATTTGGGAACCGGCATGTACCGTCATTTTTGACGAGTTGTAGCTAGTTTTAAAACTTATGTATGTACTTTTAACCTAATCATACGTTATATATTTGACATGCAGTTCCTGTCAAAGTACGTACTACGATATCGAGGAAGGAGCTAATAATAAATGCACAACAAACAACAATGAATGATGATTTTTTTCAAATAAACATTTTATTTTATTATAACAATATTTTTAGACGTACGTAGGTACTGAGAATACAATTATTGGATTATGTCCATAGAGGGATAATTATTAATTAAGATAGAATATAGAAGTCTCAAGAGAGACAAAGCTAATTATATGGGAAACGTGTATGGAAGTCTTTATAGGGTGGCCCAGGACTTATGACATCTATGATCTGAATAAAGTGATCACTTTACACAACGCAATGTTCACCAATTCCACTGTAAGAACATCCACGCATTATCATTATCATATCGTCCCTTTAAAGTTAAAAGATAACCAAGTGATATTGGAGTAGTTTTGAGATAACGAGGTTTAAACATTCGAAATGTGATATTAAAATTAATGAAAATGATCAAATTATGAGTTTTATATATTTAAATAATTACAAATAGACACATAATGTTCATTTACTGATTTTTACCTGGAATAGAGATGGAAAAAATATTACTGATAGTTTTCATAACTCATTTTGACCAATATTGGGGTTGGTGAATTTTACCTCTGGAGGGACGATATATACATTAAAAAGAACATATAGAACATTAACATACATTATTGCTCAATATTTACCAGCTGCCATTAAATATTTGATTGTTTCAAAAATCTGTTGATAAGAAATGTAACATATTAATGTGTTATGTTAAATAACTTGTAAGTATATCATATACGTATAGATTAAATATAAATTTTACAAATGTCATAATTATTTTAAACTAGCTACGGGGAAACACAGGGAAAATGACGGAATTTTCATGTTTAAATTTTGGTTTCATATTATTTTTTTATTTATGTATATATATTTTTTGAGTAATAATTAATGAAAACACACAATTCTCTTCTTTTTTATCAAAAATTAAAAGAAAATCACTTTGCTTCAGCTCTTTATAAAATTTCAATAATGATTTAGTTTTTATAGTAAAAAGAATATTGGGAAATCAATCTAAAATGACATGTTAACAAATTATTTTATATATTAACACACAATACATGGGAATGAATTCACTATTACTCTAAATTCAAATCCAAATGACCTTATGATATTTTCTTTTATTGATAAAATTCTGTATAATTTGATTAATTTTTTTCTCAAAACTCCAATTACAATTTCACAGCAAACAAAATTACGGCGAAATTGTTTGTTTGTGTTAGCGCGTAAACGGCGCCATCTGGTAGCGTCAGTGATTTATATTGTTGCATAGAGAATTATGTATATTGATGCTTTAATTAATATGTTAATAATATATTTTAAATATCTTCTATTGTTTTAAAAATTGCAGATACCATAGTAATCGTACATAGCGGGTTTCACTATATACAAATTGAACGAGCGCTACAAATGACTTATTTGTGTGCTTATTTGGGTTGCATATTGTATGAGAACTGGGACTGCTCTAAGGAGATCAAGTGCAGAATAGAGAAAGACAGGGCTGTATCTACTAAAATAAAAAACCTTGCCACGACTAGGCGAGTTTATAGAAGTGATCCAGCCCAGTTTATAGAAGATATAACTTGAATAATCTGATTTTTGTAAGCAATAACTTCAGATTGTCACTTGATGAGATTAGTTAATTAATATATAAAATTAATATAAATGAGAATAAATTGACATTCAAATTTTAATAAAAATTGTGGTTGGATACATGTGTGGACATTCTACTTTTATTTATATTGACACAAAATTATTATTCGTGAAAACATTTTTGTCGACTGCATTTGCATAAATATCCATCTGTAAAAACAGGTCTTAATTCATTTATTTGCTCATTGAACTATATATTATTCATTTTTGCATATGCAATCAAATTTGAATGCAGCCATTTAGGATGACGTACTGAATTAGAGATTTTATAGGAAATAAAAAATATAGCCTATTAATTTATAGGAAATATGATTTTAAATGGGATAGACACATAAAATCTAGAATTGAGTACATTTCAAATTAGTAATCCTCGGTGACTGCATTCGAAACATTTTGTATATGATATTGCTGCCTTTGCTTTTATTCCCCACATATATCATTTTTACTTTCGCCCTTGCATTTATATTCAATAATATCTACTTATTTTTTGTATGTATATTATATTTATATCTACAATTAATTTATTCATTTTATATAGTATTTTGTTCTCATTCTATTGTAAGCTAGTCCTCTCGGCTTCATCTTAGTGAGATGGGTGATTCTTTTTCTAACAAAATTGTATTGAGCTTAGGATAAATTAAATAAAAATATAATTCGTAAAAATGTACTTTGTTTTCACCACTTATAAATTGAAAATATCAAAATATTTCAGGCCAATGGCACTTTAAACCAATTAAAAATCAAAAATCGAAGTACAGACAAACAAAATATTAAAAAAAAATATATATGGGAAATGAATGATACAAATTCTAACATGAAAACAAATTCAAAAGATAACTATTTGTAAAAAGGACCTGCTTACCTATTTACAATATTCAATTAAAAAAATATATATCTATAGGGTTACTTGGAAAACATTAAAAACCTCGCAGGACTATATTTTTGCCTTGATCATGAGTCGAAAATGTTCGTGCAACCATGACATAATATCAATAGTTATGGAGATATGCGACATCAAAATTTGCATTTTTTTTCTATATTTCTGACTTATTTTTTACAAAACGTTGAACTATCGTTACAGTAACTTATATTGACTGTGAAAAATTCATTCGTTTCAATACAAGTTAAATTAAATGATAAAAACTCTGCAGAAATTCCAATTGGAATTCGAAGATTTTTATTTTTTTATTTGACTTGTATTAAAGAGAATAATTTTTCATATTCGATATAACTTACTGTAATGATAGTCCAACTTTCTACAAAAAGAATTCAGAAATATTGCAAAAAATTCAAACTTTGATGTCGCCTATCTCCATAACTATTGATATTAGGTTATGGCTACTTGAGCATTATCGATTTATAATCAAGGCAGGAATATAGTCCTGCGAGGTTATTAATGTTTTCCAAATAACCCTGCATATATTTTGATACTCAACGACTCGTATCTAAATAGTTGAACTTTTGAACACTGCGTATTTTTTTACTCCCTTTATATTAACTCGTGGCGTCTGCTTGCTTGCCGTCAACAAAAACTTTGGATCGATTTTCGACCCTTTTCCCGTGATCCAATCGAGCTGAAACTTGGCAAGCAGACTCGTGGCGACGATCAAGAAGATATATCAAATTTTCGTTTAAAAAAATTAATAATTATAGTATAATTTCGGATTTTTAGAAATTTTAATGGTTTTTTCAAATTGGAATCATTACAAAAGTTTGATTAGCAACGACGCGGCGGCCCGATAACGTCGCGGAATAGTTACATCACTACGAATTTCGAAAATTTACAAAACAATTGGTTCACAGATGACAGCAAAATTGTTTTTTTTTGGGAAAAATCATATAATAATTTATTTCTTTTAGATTTCTGCTTAGTTTAAAAAAATTCTACATTTGACGCTGGAAATTCATAAGGTACGATATTGATGATAATTGAATCTATCAAAATCTTGACATCTCAAAACATCTGTAATTTTAGAAATATATTAAATTTCTGTAAGTTTAGTGTTATGTTATATGTTTTAATTCGTCTTTAATTATTGTTATATTTTACAAAGAAAGGGAGTATAGTAAAAACTTGGTTTTTATGGGTTACTTTTTTAATAATTCACATGAACCCTATTGAAGCACGGTTCGATCACACATGAAGCAAGGCCCCGCGCGGCGAGAGTGGTGTGGTGTGGTGTGGTGTTGGGTGGTGTGGGGTGGTATATCAATATTCCCCGCCCCAGCCTTATTATACTTAAATACCTGGTAACGGGGGATGTTTAAAAAGGGGTTGGTCTGTTTACACAGCGCCAATTAGCGCTTGGGCCCTAAGGGTGCCATTGTTTTCAGTACCGGCTGTGGGCCGCGAGATGGCGTCTCAGTTTCAATACTGTTTTGAATGCAAAGATCGATTTTTTACTGCGCGGAAAATTGTTGCATGTACAACTCACATAATATAATTTTATTTTCCCGTTTGAATCTTAATTATAATTATATTTGAAAATGTTTTTGACTGTACTAATTTCGTTAAATAATTTACTCTCAGCAAATTAAACCTTAGATTTATTTTAAAAAATATTATTAAACAAATTAATTTAATATTAGTGATGGATTTGGCATTAATGTTGTACAAATTATTGATGATGATCAGTAAATTGGGTGAAAAACAAAAATTAAATTTTATTTTTTTATTTTTCTACCCAAGTTTCGAGAGTTTCAGCATCTCTCATCGACAGTCGAAGGAGAATACTTATTTGAAAGGATGATTGAACCATAGTTGTGTGAAATTGCTGTAGTAAAATATAAAATTACAATTAAACTCACCTACAGTTTAATTTTTTATGTTTTTCACCGAATTTAATGATCAAATCAATTGAAATTTTAAATTATATTAATGTAACAAAAGGATATAATAGCAATGTTGTTTTCAATAAGAATAGAACTTCAGTTATTTCCCTTCGAACGTCGTCAGAGTTACGAAATGTGTTCCAATATATACTCATATCTATACATACAAAATTATGAGGTTTCAAGCATGTTCGGTACATGCGAAGCAATACAGATATAAAGAAAAGTACTTAGGACGCTCTTCTAATGATCTAATAGTGTTCGGAGGTTCGAGAGACGAATCAGGAGACCACAAAGGCAATCCTATTTTCAGAGCACAAGCATATTTGATAGGCATAGTTTGAACATCGCAGGAATTCTGATGTAAACGTGTCCATATAGGCACCTGCATTTTTTCTTAAATCTTAAAGAAATAAGGAACTATTATCTAGGTTATAAACTTTACAGCAGCGGCGTGCAGTCAGTACTTTGAAATAATCTGCAGAAATGAAGCTATACCTACTTTTAAATGGGGAGTAGGTATTCAAGTTTTTTGGGTGATTATGGGGCTTACGACCTATCGTACGGCCGGCTTAAGTGATCACTTTACACAATGTAACGTTCACCAATTTCGCCCATGCTGGACTTTCACATCTATCAAATTTTTGGAAGTTGTATTATATATGTTTAACTTGCACAACTGGTTTCGTATGTGAGTTATATTTTTACTACCGCCACCTGCAGTCCAAAGCTTTTTCATTCCCATAATCCAATACAGATGTCACGATTGATAATGAAATATCCATCTTTCTTTTGGCGTTTTTAAAGCAATATCCTTTATGATATGAGATTCTTCCGAATTATTAACACTACACTAGAATACGCCTGAAAATTATTTCAATTTTTTAATTCCTTTTTAGACCAGTTTTATATATTCAGAATATTTTGAGAAGGTGCCTAAGTTTGTCCAAATTTTTAATAGGCATAGATTCGTCTCTTTGAGACATCAATAATATCTCTTGATTAATGATGTCCCTCTGGGGATAAAATCTTATTAATTATTAATTAATATTTTTATAACCTCGTAAACAAATTACTTTTACATTAACACAAATATGAATAAACTCACCGTTTCTGTCAATCCAAAAGACCGTCAATCTCTAATTACTGAAATTATATTTCATTTGCTTCAGTTTTTTACAACATTCCAATTAAAATATATTTTCGCAACAACTAAAACTATCGCGAAAATGTATTATGTTTGTGTTAAGCGTGTAAACAGCTCCATCTGGTAGCGTCGACCATTAGTAGTTGAGGCTTGGTAGCGTTAGTGACGGACATTGTTGTATGGAGAATTATGTATTTTGAATTTTTCAATTGTTATAATTTCATAATATTTATTTATTTATTTCAATATACCTTCGAATTACCTTTTAGAAATCTAAGGAGTAGAACAGCAAAAAATTACAGAATTGACAATATAGTATAGATAGTTATTAAAAATTATAACAGTAATTTGGAAAAAGGAGGTGTGAAGTATATACAAGGTTAAACAAATAGGCATAATAATTTGTTTGTGATTGCATTATGAATTCAGGACGGCAGGGTGAAGAGCTTTTAGTAGCGAATCTCTATATTGTGCTAAACTGGAATTAAAAATATCAGAGATATACTCAAAGGTGTTACCTAGTCTATGCAATCTGGGTACAAGAGAGTTAAAATAGTAGTTGGTTCTAGTGTTATCACAAGTAAATAGCGTAGGTATTCGAGTAACACTTTCAGGTGCATGAAACATAAACAAACATTATATATATGGGGTGTAAAAATGCGAGTTAATAATTTTGTAGAGTAAAATCAAATCAGATAAAACTCCTGTTGGATAATGGCAATAAACCAGTTTAAATTTGTAATCTTATGTAGTTGATATTTTCAATTGGGATGTGAAGTCGATAATTAATGTAACGTAGAAATTTGCGTTGGATGCGTTCAAGTGTGTATATATGGGCATTGTAATGACAGACAGATGAGTTGTATTATGTATTTTGTGCGTACAATTCATGCTGTAATGATTGCAATGACAAAACAATTATTTTTCCTAAACAATACTCTTAGTTAAAGTCATTTTAGAAGTCGCCCGGGGCGGCCGTTATCCTGGATCCGGCACTGGCCACCTTCTCCGAATGAAAACCGCCATTTTCATTTTTAGACAATGTTTAAAATGAGAAAAAAAAACATTTCCTCGTCCGAGCTCGCACATAAAGGCCTGCAGCGGAATACTGCGATGTGCGCAGAATACAATGGAAACAGCGAACAGCTGAATGGGCAGAACGTCTGTTCCTGTTCCGACTGCGTGTACTACAGGTAAGGCTGTGTTCCTTCCGTTTCCATGGCGGTACACCTACCGGCTAAAATAACAACTATTATTCATTGTGGAAATTTTATGAATAGGTACAATGAATTAAAAAAACAAACATTCAATTCAGTTGAAGGACACTATAGGCTAGGGTGTGTCACATTGTATGGCGAAAAAAAAAATTTTTTTATTTTTAAACTTAATAGTTATCAAAAGTTGCTTTGCATTTGTAATTAAACAAAAATGCAAAAAAAGTTGCAATTCAAGTATACTTTTGGCTGGTTGGTTTTTAGTGATTTTTCAGAGGTAATAAAAGTGCTGTTTTCTTCTACATAATTTTTATCAGATTACTTAATTTCGTTAATATATATATAAATAATATACTTAAACAAAAATTTACTGCAAATTTTAAGCTGAATTATTTTTAAAAAAAATTATAAAACATATAAAATTTTCCAAAAAGAGTTTTTTTAAAGACAGAAAAAGTTATTTTTTAGAATTAAACATTGGCATAATTTTCCTGGAATTCTGCTTGGCTGCAATAAAACCTTCTCTAACTGTTTACCCTATGACAGAACCTGCAGCTACAGTCGTCAATTTAAGGCATCCACACATTTCCCTGTCACACACAGTCAGTAGATTTCTTTCTACTGACTGTGTGGCAGGGACATGGGAAAATCGAATATTCGGACATTTCGTTCGACGAAAACTGTCCTCAGCTCTTCACTTTATAAGTACATAGCTCAAAAGCGGTAGTTCAATCAGTATAAGTTTCTCATCCCGCCAGGAAATCATGCTGTAATAATGATCGCCCACAAAATTGATTTGTGGTTATCACAAAAGATCTCGACTATGATTTTTGCGGGGCACGAGCTTTCAAAACTCTCGTATACCCTATTCTATTACAATTTTTTTGTCATTTGTTAACATTTGATGCCTTCAGCCAACTTTTCGATTTTTTTTTGTACTTTCTCAATTTTCTCTTCCTTTAACTATGTTTCCAATGCCTATGCATCTGCAGGTTCTTTAGTCTTCAAGAAATGGGTGGTCTTTAATCGGAACAGTTTTATTTTTTCCACATTTACAAGAAGAATAATTTTTGCATTTGCACGCAGCAATGTCAAAAAGAATCGTTGATTGAGTTATACAGTTTTTTATTTTATCTAAATACGATTTATCTAAATCTAAATAGATTGACTTTTTAGTTCTTTGTTGAATTTTTTCGATAGTAGCCTATACTGTTTGCAATATGATAATAGAAGCTGGCTCACAATGCTTGCATTTTTCCAAACTTCAAGAACGGTTCGAACCACTTGAGAAGTGATTACTTTTGCTTGTGGTTCTAAACTACTTGACTGTTTCATTTCATGACGCACCCACTCATAATGTCTTTAAATATATCCATAAGCTGGTAACATAGTAGTTTTGATTTTTTCGGGATATTTATCAAAAATACGTAACTTCGTACGACCTCTGGTTTCTTTTGAACTTGACGGATTTGATGCCATTGTGATTCGTTTCATGAATGAATTAAACACTTAAATTTATTACATATAATATGTAGATACTTTACGACGATTGTAAACAAGTAAGCTAACAAATACAACCGTTCGGTATGGAGTCTGACCTAATGACGCACGCATAACGGGAGCGCGACCCGAAACAAGCCGAAATTGCCCGAACGGGGGTAGGTATTTAAGCTAACAGATTATCAAAATGAACTTAAATATGGCGTTTTCCTTATGCTGGCTATATTATTATTAGAAAAAAGCTTTTAATTACTAAGACAATTGGTAAATACAAACAATATATCGTTCTGATTGGAACGTTATTTTGCAACTTTTTCTATATTTCAAGGCCTTTTAACTAGCCAAAAGTACCAGTATTAAGGAAAACTGTAAATACAGCATTTAATAACATATAAAAATGCAACTTTTGAGAATTATTAAATTTGAAAAATCGAAAGTTGAAAATAGTGACACCCTACTCCATAACTATTGCTGGTTGTGGATATTGATAGGTCATGGTTACTTGAATTGATTTTCGACTCACTATCAAGGCTGGAATCCACCTGAAAAGTTTTTGCTACTAGCTATGAGACACCCTGTTGAAGCACTTTCTCGAATAATAAATATGATCGCAGTGAAACGTTGGCCAAGAATATAAGATACAAGATCTCCTTACAAATTTTAAGAATAAATGCATCAAAATTTGGTCTTTAAACACGAAAAATAAATAAATGTTTATTATTATGTAAAAGTGACACACCCTACTATAGGCTTCGGAAAGGGATTGTTACATTTTTGTCGAATCAAACCTGAAAGTGACGGCATAAAAGTAGAGGCCTGTATTAAATGTACGGCCAGATATGGAAATCTATAAAACTGGCCAGATAAACATAAATGCAATTTTTATCGTAAAAAGTTAATAATCTATTAAACCGAAGCAGAAAAGCACCAAAAGGTAGCTTTTTCATGTGCCTGAGCTGGAAGACATATGGGGTATATATTATTCAATGTTTACTTTTTGTTTTTTTAAATGATGAGCAGTTGTGTTAAAATACTTGAAATCAAAACTTTTGCAAAAATATGTTTCATTTCAAAGATTGCATGTCCTGTGACAAGAGGGCGACCGCGGAAGACGTGACATGACCAGATCAACCAGATACAACCTCACCGGCGAGCTTGCATGCGAAGATGTATGAATGTGGATGAGGCGAGAGTTGTATGTCAGGACAGAAGAGTGTGGCGCTCTATCCTCTCTGCCTACCCCCACGGGGAAACGGCGAGAAGGTAAGTAAGTAAGTAGTTGCACGACGTTTTCCTATCTTTGGTCCTATTTCGATTTATTAGGGGAAGAATTTGATGGACTATAGTTACATATTGAATAACACAACTACACAATATAGTTCAAAGTTTGTCAAAAAATATTAATATTAATTTTTGACCTTTTTTTGTATAAAATCAACAAAAAATTGGGTGATTTAGGACCATGTGGTGTGAAATTACAGCACGCAAGTATTTAATCTATTTTAACGATGATAACGATACATATAATTTTTTTTAAATAGAGATGCAAACACGAAATGCGTGTCTCATCAATATACGAGTACTTACTATTCTCAAAATAAACTAAACGCTTGTGCTATGAAAATAGGACTAACTTGCTGGTGTCCTGGAATGGGGCTCGAACCATCGATCAATCACATCACTAGGCGAGCTTCGCGACCACTACACCGACAACCTATTCATTGTATACTATAATCAATCATTCAATATATATATATATAAAGAAACCCGTGTTTCCCTCCCCGCCAAGTTTTCTCCACAACCAGCCACAACCACCCACCGGTGGTTATGGTGGTGAATAGCCCTTGGTGTCACATCGAAAATATGCGAGTTTGGTGGGGGTGGCTGTGCGTGGGCGGGAGTGGGTGACGAAAAAGTGCTTTCTAGCACATTGTGGGAAGGCCGCAAATGCTTCAGATTGTTTCAAAATAGGCGCGCCTACTGTGTCGGTAAGTCTAGAAGGTTCCGGAAAAACCTGCTCTAGAAAGTTCTGGAAGGAGAAGGTTCTAGAAAATTCCCTAAAGTTCGATAAGGTTCTAAACTGAGTGGCGGAATGTGTCGATGTGTCTAGAAGGTTCCTGTACATTCGATAAATTTCTTGAACGTTCTAGAAGGTTTGCGAAAGTTCTATGACGATCCAAACAGTGTACTAAAAATCTACGTGTGCGAAGCCGCGCGGGCACAGCTAGTATATATTATAACGATGCTGTTATCCTCAAAATAGAGGGTCTTATTTCTTATATTTTTAACTACAAATGATAAATATATTTTTTTAAATCAGTTTATTTAAGTAAACGGTTTTCACAAAGAGCTCCGATGCACTTCAAAAGGTTAGTTAGTTATTGTTTAATACACGAGAAAGATAATTTTCTAAGCCTTTCTTATATCCGTATCTCGTAATTCTCACTTACGTAAATTAAATTTCTGAAAAACCTGACCGCTGCCACGACCGAAGAAGCGTTACTTTCTATTAAAAGTTCCGTACCGGAGTCGAGCAGTTGCAGATCAAAGAATCTCTCCCAACTTTGGCGAAGAGTGTTGAAAGCTGGCTAGATTTTTGTTTTGTTGGGCCACCTTCGTAATAATGATGTTTCGTTTCATTACGACTCTAAAAAAGCTCTTTTGATCTTTGTGTATTTATCGACCGGTCTGCATCTTAAAATATCTATTGTGTTTCCGTTTCGCATTCGCCGTCCTGCAATTATTCGTAATACCCCGCCACCATTCGTGACCGCATAGCGAATTATTGCCCACCGGTTGTTTGAAATACAAAATTAGAATATCGTTCCTAAAACATCTATTTACGTAGTTCTATTCAATTCAATATTGAGCCAGAACCACACTCATAACAGCAACAGACCTTGACAGAAATTGTTTAAATAATACTTGCACAAATTAGATCATGTGTGAGAGTGCCATCTGGCGGATGGCGCTCGAATGATTTGTGGAATCGTAGGAGGACGCTCTTTGAACATTATTTGATTTACGAGGATCAACAATGTTGTGTTATGTTTATGTTAATTTATATAGCGCCATAAGAGACGCTTCAAGGGCGCTTTACAGATGCGACATCCTGAAAAAATGAGTTTTTAGGCTCTTCTTGAAGTGTTCGTGGTTCTCCATAGATCGCAGCACTGGAGGCAGCTGATTCCACATAGCTGGGCCCACAAAGCTGAAAGCACGTTCCGCTAACTTGGTGGCTCCAGGTCTCCTTGATACTACTAGCGTGCAGAGCGCCTCCGATTCAGCTGACCGCAGTGTGAGCCGTTTTCCAGTGATATTATTTGGGATACAGAGGTCGGTCAAATATTGTGGTGGCCTGAAAAGAAGAGATGAGAAACATATTGTATACTTTTTAAACTTTTTGCGACTCATTTGTGACTGAGACCAAAGAGGGGAAGCCTATTAAGATACGTTGAATGGTGGAACTGTGAATTCATCTTATGTGAAAATGTAACAAAAAGACAACTAACTACCTTTATTGTAGCAATTCGACCAAATCCGTTTGGGGATCATTACCAGTTTTAGGTAAATCATTTTACTGGTAAAAATTATTTACCAGCAAATTTTCACTACTGATGTCATATATTTTTTTTATTTAGAAAATAATCCAATTTTACTTGGTTTTATAGCTTGCTCGTAACACAATATTATAAGATGGTTTTACTTATATTTTTAATTGTCTTTATTATTGTTGGATATTACCAGTTATCTACAAAAATGTGATCCTAAAACCTGATGCTGTAAAATTTTTTAATTGAAAGTAAATTATCTTAATATATAATTATATATATTTTTAATAGAAATGTAGGTAAACGCTGAATACGTGTCGCATCAATATTCTTTCTATTTTCAAATTAAGCTAAACATTTTTGATATGAAAATAGTACAAAAATTGATGTTCTGGAATGGAACTCGAACCACCAACCACTGGATCACTAGACGAGAGTCGTACCACTACTAAGTCTCATAGAGACGAAACTAATTTATATATGAAAAAAATGGATGGAAGTCTCTTATACGACGGCTCTGGGCTTATAACCTGTATGTGCTGGCTTAAGTGATCCCCCTACACAATGCAACGTTCAACATCGTAAGAACATCCACATTACCAAATTTTGAAAGTTCTATGCGTATATTCGAATCAAGAACCTTTCATATATTACTATGATCTCTGCTAGAGACATCTGTTGATTTTTTTCTCATTAACAAGTTAATATACACAGCTTTCGTAACTAGTAATGATAACTCTATTTTTATTTATTTATTTTTTAGCAATATTCCTTTTAGCGTATATATGATATTCTTTCTAATTATTAAACATATCTACTAGAATACGCCTGATAATCATTATGTTCAATTTTTAACTCCTATCATGTGCCAGCATATATTTTTATCCCTCTGGGGACAAAATTCAGTAACTGTGTTCTTAGAACATACTTTCATATAAAAATATTGTTTAACAGAGGATGGCATGGTTTGGATGAATAAAGAAAATATTAATAAAACAATTAATATGCGGAAATCTTCTACATCTGGCACATTGCATCCCAAACCCCAAGTGCAAAACCTATTCCAAAATATACATTTTGATATAATGGGGTTAAAAGTTTTTTGTTCTCGTAATTCAAATAGTACCTACTATAAACATTTAAAGGGGATGGTTTTGCATATCATTATTTTTTTCATATTTCTTACAACAAAATAATCGTCGAAATCTATACTGGTTAATGGGCATGATAAATTTCAACCACAGGCGGTGGTATTAAAATACAACTCACATTTGACACAAGCTATGCAGATTAAACATATACATATACAACTTCCAAAAAAATTATAGACGTGGTAGTCTAGAACGGATGGAATTGGTGAACGTTACATTGTGTAAAGTGATCACTCAAGCCAGCCGTACGATAGGTCGTAAGCCTCTATAAACACCCAAAAAGACTTCTTACCTACTTTCCCATACAAAAAATAGCATCGTCTATATGAGACATCTATAATATATCTTTAAAATATTACATTTTCAGGGGATATTCTTGTACCTACACAATTTAAATAAATATGTATCAAATGCAAATGTTTCATTATAAAACAGTGATGAAATGTCACACAAAGATGATCTTTCGGTTCATCGTAGGACTAACAATGTACAAAAATATGACATTATTAACTAAAAAAGGTTTATGAAGTTATCTTCTATTGGCGCATTGAGGGTAATTTTTGCGTTGCAACGGAAGTTGCGAACGCGTGGCAACATGTAGCGAAAATGCGAGACCACGAAATTCACTTGAAATTAGTGTTCCAGTAATATCTAAATATAATAATTTCGTTCGAATTCGCGGTTAAAAAACGAAATTATACGGCTAGAAAAAGACTCGAACTTCTAACGTAACGCGTCAAATAATGACTTAGCCACCACCGCTTCCCCCTAGCCCATCAAAAATATATTATAATACACATTGTAAGAGTAGGGCTTATCTAAGGCGGGAACTATTAATTTACATCTCCTTCGTGATTTTTCACGGGTATAGGCTAGTAAATAATGTAGATATTGTTAATCATGTTGAATCATGTACCTACGAATCGTCATGAGACGTCGATTCGAAGACATTTATCTCATATTTTAGCTACATAAACCAATTTAACTACATTAAATTATTAATGCAATAATACGATGTTTTTACGGATAAAGACACCAACCCAACGTAACTAATTCAATTGTTTTTCTTAAATGGAAAAAGGTCTAGCTTCTGGTTTCGCTTTATCTGTAGTTTCGCCAAAACGTCACAAAAGTTGATTTGCGCAGCGGTTTTGTTAGTGCCTCTTAAATAGAGAATGTCATTTCGCGAAGTTTCGAGTATGATTGACTTCTATATATTTCCAGTAATTTCTTATTTACCTACCTTAAAATATACATTGTAGGTACTGTAAAAATCTCGATTACGCGTAATTCTTTCCATTTCTACAATTTCATAATACAACCTTTTAGTCAGGACATTTTATTATTTACCTAACTTAATCTGATGTCACCTAATTTTATTTTACAATAGCGTAATATCATATTTTATATTTTTTTAAATATTGAAAAATACCATCCCAACTAAAAGTATTACTAATGTATAAAGTATACTAATGTATACTACTAATGTATACTACTAGTATACTAATGTATAAAGAGGTAAAGTTTGGTGTACGATGTAATCTCCGAAACTACTCATCCGATTTCAAAAATTCTTTTACCCGTTTTTAGAATGGACTTTCGGGGTAAACATGGGCCATACATTATCCCGTTAAAATAAAAGGGCTTTTCGTGGTGACTTATTTTACAACTAAAGTCGACGAAAAAATGGCGATGTGTTTTTTACGAACGCTGCCCTAACGGTTAGGGATGTTTAAATAATTTCTATAAAAAAGATTTACAACTCAAAAATTTAATAAATTTAATAAAATTCAAATTAATAAAATAAATTTGATGACGAAGGCACACGGGGTAACGGGCGATTACAATCAATTCTATTTTTCAACAATTCCGGCGTTTATTGTGGACACGAGAATAAAAGCATTAACGTGTTAGGGAATAAGTGGGCACCGCGCGCTCGGCCGGGTTTGGTCATAAACTGCTCAAGAAATTGTCTATTGCGTCAAGCAAACAAAATTTTATGGAAGACACGCCTAATCAAACATTATTTATTTGCCTTTAAAAGGGCGGCATTTTTGACTGTTTTATTGTTCCGAACGTGTTTGTACGGTATTTCAGATAAAAAATGCACCTTGGACTCAGGGCCACCCCGAGCAAATAGGGCAATGTTTTTATGAGGCGGCAAATCTATCGTAAGTATACTAATGTATAAAGAGGTAAAATTTGGATGTATGAAGTAATCTCCGAAACTACTCATCCGATTTCAAAAATTCTTTCACCTGTATTTAGAATGGACTTTCAGGGTGGACGTAGACTATATATTATCCCGTTAAAATAAAAGGGATTTTCGTGGGGACTTTTTTACAACTAAAGTCGACAAAAAAATGGTCGAGCGATGCGTTTTTTACGAAATCTTCCTTAACGGTTGAAGATATTTAAATAATTTCTGTAGCAAAGTTGTGTAACTCAAAAAGTTCGCGACTATACATATCTATATGTTAAGGTTAATACAGAAATTGATAAAATATGGCAAAAAGTTACTAAAAATCTAAGCGCGAGAAGCCGCGCGGGCACAGCCAGTTTAATATTTAGGTTTGTTTGATTTGATAATTATGAAAACATATTCATCATCTCGGATAGCACGATTTAGACCCGTGCCATGCAAACGGGTTTCTTGCGAAACATCGGACCTTTTTCTGTATGGTTCTGAGATAACAAGAATACACGAAAATAGATGCATTAGAATATGATGCGAACAGCCCACAGAACAAACAGAATCATTTTGCAAGAAATAAATATTCAGCAACGTCTATCTTCTACACTACAAATGCGCATACTGAAATACTACTGACGTGTTACAAGACTAATTCAATTTCGGAATAGTAATGAGATAAGGTTTCCCGCTATCGCCGATCCTGTTCACCCTTCTTATGGATAGAGTGAGCCGGAGAAGCCAAACAACAACGGCATTAAGAGTTGAAGATTTGGAAATCGATTCCACACTCTTCGCGAATGATTAGTGGATAAATCTTCAGTTAAGATTAGCTTTGTGAAATCAGATGGTCGTAGGAATAGACCAAAAGCAGTGCTCAATCAGGATACAGGGGGTTGAATTTTCTAACGATGGAAGGTAGGAAAGCGAAAAAGAACCGGAGCTGCTATCTATATAGCGCTATTAAGGTGACAAGAATGGCCAAGGTAAAGACCAAACAGACTATTTTCAAAACTGTGTAGGTACAGGCCCAGCCACCAAATATGATTCCTAACGGAGAGAATGAGAGCAAGAATCCAGGCTGCCGAGATGAGTTTTCTAAGGGGGGGAGCAGTGGTCGCACTGGTGGGCAGAATGAGAAGTGCCAACATAAGGCACACAATCGACATGGAGTCCCTATTCCTACATAGGTATAAAGCTCACTGATGAGATGGCTTGGACGTGTTCTAAAAATGCTAGAGAAAAGTTTACCAAGAAGTATCCTCTTGGCAACACACGAAAGGAAGACTACTGGCGAGCCGCCCAGGATTGAGCTGAAAGACAACAGAAAAAAGCGTTCGACGATAGGATAGTTTTAACTGGGCATCACGTACGAAAGCAACACAATACAGAGGAATATGGAAACACCTTGTCGAGTTTTTAGGCCCCCGACCCTCTAGGGCAAGGGGATAAATTTATGATATTACAATACATGTGTGCTATGAGGAATCGAAATAATCAGAAGATCACCAACTATAACTTCGGTCGCCGAAGAGAGAGATTTTTTTACATTGACCCTACGCTACGTATCCTTGTCGCACGCATAGAATTATGTTGCTGTCACGCCCGCACAGGCCCACCGAGCATGACAGCAACATAATTCTACGCGTACGACAAGGATATGTAGCGTAGGGTCAATGTACGAATATCTCTCTCTTCAGCGACCGAATTATAGACGGGCGGATCTGCTAAATTCTGTAACCAATGGCTCATTTTAAGAAGCCGTCAGGAATGCTGCAAATCAGAACAGATGACGCCCGATTTTTAGTAATGAAAACGACAAGAAATATTCAAATAAGTACTTGGTATGAATTTATTTTCAAACACGGAAAAATATGACGTAGTTGAATAAGATGAAAGTTTCTTCTATTTCTGGCTTTTTGGCTCGGTTTAAGTACTGCAGTCCGACAGAACTCTACAGTAAACTGATTAAATTATTGCCTCAAGTTTTCCAACCACAACGTTCTCTGAATTTCAAGATGTAAGATCTGCTAGATATCTCATTATTTTATTTATTTTGTTTATTTAATTGAATTGTACATAATGGTGTATTACATATCATATATTTGAATTAGGTACATATCATATTTTTGAAGAACAGAATGAGAATATTAACGCTTACCCACTTTTAATAGAGAATTTAATTCTCGTGTTTTAAAATGGGGGCATTGTCATATAGGTAGGTATGTATATATATTATTTAACTGTAACTGGTTGTTTGGTAAAATTGTTAATATAATCATTAATGTAAGACATTAGATTAAGTGAGGAAGATATGTATATAGGTACAAAGAAACATTAGATTAAGACATTAAATTAAGTAAGTAAGATATACCTAAACAAGATAAGAAGACAAAAATCTAAGACATTAGATTAAGTAAATAAGATATAGACACGAAACTATATGTTCGAGATACCTAAGTTATCTGATATTTATTGTTTGAAATGCTTGTTTTTTTATCTAAATCATTTACAACAGTTCACAAAAAATCACTAAGTATATACATTATTATGTTCATTCTTGTTTATAGAAATAAAAATGTCTAGAGGTGGTCCTGCTTGGTTGCGATGAAAAATGTATAAACATTCGTTTCCTATTTTCTTTCTATTAACCTTAACGATATGTTCAGTTCAGAGGTTAGCAACAAACGGTTACAGATTAGAGTCCTTGGGCTATAAAACGTACACTGTATTATTATCCTTAGATACTTTACAGTAAGTGGGTACCTAGTATACAGAGGTAATAGATTATGGATTATTATTAAGATCTGGACCGAGGTAAGGGTTTTTTCAAACGGCTAAACGGAGTGCCTAACAATACGAGCCCCAATAAAGCTCGCGAAGTCGATACTTCAACACTCAAATATCAAATTTCTTGCGAGTTTAATAAATAATGTTTGAATTCTGAGTATTTATTTAAAAAAAAAACAGGTAGTTATCATATTTTTTTAACGTCAATATCTAATGAAAAGTTTACGTCACTTTCCTCTTTGGTCAAATGTCATAAACCATTGAGCGATTACATAGGCAGCGGCGTTATGGCGGAGATCATTTTATTAATATTGTATTCCCTGTTTATATTTATTTATATTTCATGGCGTAGAATGATGTCGCGGAAACATGAGACCATTTCCGTGACGATTCAATTGTTATTTAATAATGAATGTCGTGAAAAGTTTATTTGATCATATCTATAACTATTAAAAAGTTTGTTTTTCTATTATTTTGTCGTGGTGTAGCACCGGTAGATGTTAAATTTTGCGTCGTGAACGAAAATTGAGTAGGTATCTTTAGGTATAATCATTCACACCTTTATTTATGAGAAATACCTATAGCGCTAGTTATAATTTTCAGCACCCACCTACACAATTAGATTTCCTTATGTAGGTAGGTACCTACTCCAATTATCTAAATAGTAAAGTACCTGTGCAAATGCAATTAACTTAAATCATAAATCCTTAGTACCTACCTACCTACTCATGTTAATCCATTGGGTTAAATCTTAAATCATTAGCTCTTGAATGGTACAATGGGAGTCACAATGCCAACACAAGCATAAGAATTAAAACATTATGTACTGTTTCACCAATTTTATCATGTGATTACATCAGTTTTTCTTTTGTGGAATGTTATATAAAAATGTGAATATTTAGAATTAAACTGAATACATAAAGGTAAGCTTTAGGTACCTACCTAATGAAGTCTTTTAAATCTGCTAATAAAACCATAGACGTACTATCAATTATATTTATAAATAAATAATGAGTCTATGAGTGCTTAGATATGGAACCTACCAAAGAAAATATCATTAGGTAGGAGAGTGAGGTAATTGGGAATACGTAAAATACGAATGAGATCTAAGAAAAAGTGAAGAAAAATGAGATGAATAGAATCAATATTAATTACAAACTAAACTTTGGGTTTCTCATAGCATTTTTTAACCATATATTAAAAAATAAAATTATTTTATTATTTTTTAAACAAAAAACAAATCCCTTGCCGTTCCCGTTTATTCCACAGCCCCGGGGGGAAATTAGGAACAAATTAAAAATCACAAACATCTATCATTATTTGATTTGGCAAAATCAAAAACATAACCTCTGCTAGTACCTGTTCAAATGTGGAATGTCAATAACAAAATAGATTTATGTTGGTACTAAAACAAATGAAATAAAACATCACTCTTGTTCGTAGAAAATGTGTGTATTAATAGTACCTACTCTCATAATTAGAATGTATCTTGTGAGCCCAGTTAAAATAATTTTTGGAGGACTTTCAAATTTTTTTCCGGCGCAAAAAAGGGAAAAATGTTCAATTTCATTTTTATCTTTTTCTAAATACTTTGGCTCCTTTCTTCTTTGTGTAAGAATTTTTAGTTCTACCCACACAAATTTCTTCTTCAATTTAAGGTTTTCCTTTGAAACCACCATTTTTTTTCTTCTCAATTCTTCTTTTTATTTATTATTATAGTACTTCTTTGAGTTCTTCAAAGCCTCAGCGACACTGAATCGGGAGGCTGCTTATCCCTGGATTTAATAAATACGTATATATACAAATTTTTGTACATTGCTGAAAATAATAAACATTTATTTATTTTTCATGTTTAAGACCAAATTTTGATGCATTTATTCTTAAAATTTGTAAGGAGATATTGTATCTTATATTCTTGGCCAGCGGGGTGTCATACAGGTGTCTCATAGCTAGTAGCAAAAACTTTACAGGTGGATTCCAGCCTTGATGGTGAGTCGAAAATCAATTCAAGTTTCCATGACCTATCAACATCCACAACCATCAATAGTTATGGAGGTATGAATTATCAAAGTTTGCATTTTTTTCAATATTTATGGCTTATTTTTTGCAAAAATTTGAACTATCATTACAGTAATTTATATCAATTATGAAAAATTCAAATTATTGATATTAGTAAAAAATTCTATTTTCAATTTTTGCATGGTTTTAATAATTTTATTTGACTTGTATTAAAACAAATGAATTTTTCATGTTTCTGTAATGATAGTTCTTTTTACAAAAAATAAGTCACAAATATTGAAAAAAAAAATGCAAATTTTGTTATTGCGTATCTCCATAACTATTGATATTGGGTCTTGATACATGGTTGCTTGAAAATTTTCGACTCATTATCAAGGCAGGAATTTAACTATAAAGTTTTTGCTACTAGCTATGAGACAGCCTATATGTAAGTATATATTTGAAAAGAAAACTCAACATCAAATTTAAATAATTTATATTTGTACTTTATTTATTTTTTTACTTAATAAAAAAAGGATATTATGTACAACCATTACAAATAACAATACATTCCAAAGAAAAAATAATAATTTGAATGTGGAAAATACAAAGAAAGAAAATACAAATTATATAACAAATTCTAAATAAATAAATTTTTAAATAAAAAATATTTAGCCTCCTCTTATATGATGGTTATCAATTGTTATTTTACATATTATTGATATATTTTCTATTTTTAATTCGCATTTAGAATTTACTTTTAAATTTTTTATTTAATTTAGAGGCATAGTCTATGTGATGGTTAAAAATCTCAAATAAGGAAGTACACTGACATCTTTGGTTTAGATTCAGAAGCTGTGTCATTCTTGTTTCCAGGGGCTGGTTGTGTTATCTTGGAATACAGTAAGCTTTCATAAAAACCATAGTTTTTTACGAAAACGGGTTGTGTGATTGGGTAAAATCGCAATAATCAATAGTTTTAACGAAAAATTACTATAAACCGAATTGATAAAACAGTATGTAAAATTGTAAAAAACAGTTGGTAATACCAACAGTAAAGCAAAAAGCTTACATTTTTGCATTTTCCACCAATTGAGCAACTCATTTTTGCAGAAATTTATGCTTTTTTCTTAATTATTACTATTGATCAAATGAGCCTTGAGAAAATGTGAGCTAACTGACTTTTAAAATATTTTTGAATAACTACACAAATGAAAATTGTCGTTAAACTCGTTAAAAAACAAATTAATCATTATTGTATTAACCTAATCATTTAAAAACTTAAAAGAAATCTTCAAAGACTTTCCATTAAAGGGTAAAAAAATTATAATAGTACACACATATTATTTTATAAAAAAAAATAATGAAAGAGGAAACATTAGATTTAAATAATAGATACATATTCAGACACTAATTAAATGTGTGTTGAAACAAAATCAACAAAAATTATTCATTTTATTAAGAAAATAATAAAAATTCAAACATAACAGAAACATAAAAATATAATTATAGATTTCTGGATGACGAAATCACAATCAATTATCTCACAAAATATGAAGTAATTTTCATGAAATAGTGAATGTATAATCAATGATATACTGGCAAATAAAATAACAATTTTTTGACCTAGCACTCATTGCAAATATTTTATCTTGTGAATTATCAAAAAATTGAGAGCTCATAGCCCTAAAAATAAACTACATTATGCCTTTAACGCAGGCTGCATGAGAAAATAAAAATAAGTACACAGTGTTTGCTGAGATAACGATGAAGTCTTTTCATGACTTGTGTTACGTGAACCATTGTGTGATCTCCCAGTGGCGTGCATCATCCTGCCAGAGTTAGATTTAAACACAACGATTGAGGTTCCTTTACACTTCACATTGAGTGAGTGTTATTGTTTACAGTAATACTTGTAACTTCACTAGTGCATCTGCTAGCTGCTGGTGTAGTACAATCCTGACAAGGCTTCTCGTAGCGCCCTGAGACACGCCAATTGAGAACTGTACCCTCCAGCTCTTTCTGTCTCCGATTCGCTCCTAGTAAATAATAGAATAGACAAAATAATAAACAATTCAATCATATTAATACATAACAAGGTAACCAGCGGATTAAATAAATTATAAATTTAATCGTTTTGGAAAATATTCTCATAAACAATAAATTTCACCAACAATATTAAAAAATAATTATTATATTAAAACATGCAAACAACTACATACCAGTAACGAGAACAATAACAACATTCTAGAACAACGGTTCTACAAGATCTTAGCTCTAAAGTAAAACAAAAAAATCCTTTTTATATGGACATAGCTTATGAAACAGTTGGGTAGGAATCAGTCGGAAATAACACTGACCAATATAAATAATTAATTATTGTTCTAATTAACTTGTATAAATGTACTTCATACTATTATTTCGGTTTGGCTGTATTCATTAGTAAGCAAAGCTTATATAAATGTACTTCATACTATTATTTAAGTTTGGCTGTATTCATTAGATTGTTCTAAAAATTCATTGTATTTTTAAAAGCTTTGCTATATTTTTAATTCTGTAATATTTATAATTTTCTAAACATTCTTTTTATTTGCCTATAAATAATCGTTATTGTTTTCATTCCACTGTTGCACACTACGGATTAACCTGACTCCTTTACCACAGACCTAGGTCTAGTTAAAGACAGCGATTAACTCTAACATGAAACTAAAAAACAATAATGAAATACACTGTAAAATTAAAAAAATATATTAAATGTAAAAGTATATTACAATGTACTCACCATGTATGCTTTAGTAAATAAATAAAATTAAAAAAAAATAGAATACAGAAATATCTATATATTTAGTAATTTTGTATCGGTCAAATATTTTGGATCTCTAGTTCATTTTTCTATCTAATACGTGTGAACAAGATTGAGCTGGAATTGGGATATATATCACTAGTTCAGTGTAAATGACCCGTTCATTAAGAACCATTCATTCGCGAACTACCCACCTCTAATGCGTACCCCTAGTGAATGCCTGATTTACCTGACGTGATTCATGTAGCCAGCCGGTATTAGGTCCTTGGTTTGCGGAGGTGGCGGACCCAGGAAAGGCGGTGTGGGAGGCGGATGGTAAGAATAAAGAGGTCCTTCAGCTACTATGGGGATTGGGGGTAATCCTCCTCGGCCTCGAGTGAACTGTACTCCACTGGAGAACTGTGTTGCCTGTAAGAAATTTATGCAATTATTATACAATAGAAAAAAATGTAAATTGTTCTGTCCATTAAGTGAACCAAATTAGGCTAAGGCCTGAGTGCACACTCTGTTAAGCATTCGGAAGAGCAGGCGTATAGCGTTCATATTCAAACACATTTATATATGCAAGTTTCTTGAGCAGCGGCAGCATAGAACGGTGTGGAGAGCATGCTTGTTTAACTTCAGCGTAGTGTGGGCATGTAACTTAAATTTTAACAATCCACTTTTGTTTTAACAGTGTTTATGATAGGAGTGCGTGATATTGATCGAAGAAATAATATCAGAAATACAAAACTAACCTGAAATATGATTGCCATCTTTCAATAGAATAGTAAAACATAAAACTTATCTTCATTTAATCTTAACCGTTATGTCACTACCCGGAATTTCTCACACTGGTTACTACCCAAGGTACCCGGGTACTCAACCTGGATGGACATTTCCCCATACATTATTTTGTTTTGTATGTCACAAATTTATATTTAGACATTGATCAAGTAGCTTCTTAGAAGGTCGCTACTTTTCAAAGCAATGTCCGTCTTCCCTTTTTCCCCCTCCCTTTCAAATAATTTTAATAATGGGGACCCGAACAAATAAAAGCCTCTAGCGTTTATGAATAATATTATTTAAACTTGAAGTTAAAAATACCCAGGTACCCAGGTACCCATTTTACATACATTCAATATGTATTTATATTCTTTTTGTTTTCAATTCAATTCTATTTATGTACCAGAAGGCCTACCAAATATTCTGTGCGAAAATATGATTTTTGCCTGTCAATGATGGCGTCACTCATTTATAATCTACAAAAACGTTTTATCTAGACATTAACAAATCAGCATCATTTTATTAAATAAGGAATAAACAAACCTTTACAGTCGGAATAACAATTTTGGCACTTTCTTCCTTGGCTTTTTCAGCATTCTGTGCAAATGTGTTGATTATATTCTTGGCATTCTCCTGGGAGAACATCAGTTCATCTATCAGCGCTTCTTTCTCCCGAAGTTTCTGTCTCTTGGCTTCCTTTTCCAGTCTTATAATCTCAGCTTTTCTGAGTTCCTCTTCCTGCTTTTCTATTTCTAATATTTCTTCCAGTTCTATTTCTTCACGGCCTTTTGGAATTGAAAGAAATAAATTATTGCTTAGTTTTTTTAACTTGGCTAGGTATATTTCTACAATATTCTTAAAAACATTTTTTTTTGCTTTTTTTTTAATGTAAGATTAATGAGATTATCAAAACTTTAATCACCTAAAATCTATCAAACTTTATTCCAATTCAGATGTGTATTAAAACTGAACTGAAATGGTGGAATGATTTCAAATATATGACATTGAAAATTATATCTCGTCTCAGCATGATTGAAAAAATTGTGGAATCACGCAAATGGTTTGTCTTGACATAAAATTTGAAGTGTAATTAGAAAGGTAAAAGTTTAAATAAATATAATATATAAACCTAATGATATACATATAACAAAATAGGTATTATGTAGCTCATTTGTGTTGTAATAATGTAAATATTTGTGTTGTAATATAGCAACATTGCTTATTGGCACAATTTATCAAAAAATTGTAAATAACAAACCTGCTCTGGATTTGTTTTTCATAATAATTTCTTTATTATCTTTTTTATACTGCTCTATTTTCTTATTTGTCATAACTATCTCAATATTGTTTGTCAGGTTAAAAATGATGGCCTCAATTTCCTCCAAATAATCATTGTACTCTCTCAGTGATGCAAAGTCTTCTTCCTTTTTGTTATAATCTTTAAGGACTCTCTTCCTGATGTCAACTTCTTTCTCTACTTTAGAATCTTCAAATAACTGAACCCGGAAATTGCTTCTACGTAAAGGCACATTGCAGTCCGGACATGAACCGGAACCTAAAAATATATTACTATTGTGGTGAATTCGTCAAGATGGGATAATCATAAAATAACAATAAAATATCAATCGTAAGCCACAAGACCTGTAAAATCAAATGTAAAAATTAATTAAGATAAATAATTATAGAAGTCTCACAGAGACAAAGCTATTTATAAGGGAAACATATATTGAATTCATTATATGGTGGCCCAGGGCTTTTGACCTGTATGAGCTGGCTTGAGCGATCACCTTACAAAATGCAACATTTACCAATTCAACCGTAAGAACATCCACACATTACACGAAATCTACACAAGCTACGAAATCTATGTATACTATGTCATGGGAAGGACCATAGGTGTCTCTAGCATAGTCCATTCGAATATATGAAAGAAACTGATTTAAAATGTATACTATACAACTTAATCACAATCATCCCTGTGGACAAAATCCAGTAATTGTGTACTCAGAACATATATATAAAAATATTGTTATGAATGTAAAAATGTTTGTACCTTTCAAAAATAGCAGGTCGACACAACTCTCACACAGAGCATGACCACAAACATTAACCATCAATTTTAAAGACGGGTTGCGATATTTGGTTGTTTTACATCTAGGACAAACTTGGTCATCCATTTTCGCACAAGTAGTGTAACCTAAATATGCAAAGAATCTTTGGGGACGATATTACAGGTTTATAACATGAGCAAAATTTGTTTTTATTATTATGTCAAATGCAATGCATGCCGCGACTCTAACATAATCCTGAAATCAAAATGAAAAGCATAGAAAAGAAGAATATAGATTTTGACAGATATACATAGACAATTATTGTTGAAAATTAAATAATCAAAGATTTTTGTGGAATGACGCGAGGTATATTCTCTAAAAAAGTATTTATTTACTTCAAATGGTAGCTACACACAAAAATATCTGCCACCGAAACCAAAAGTATTCTTATTTTCCCGAAAGTAATCAAACCTCATTACATCTTTTTTACATATAGTCAGTTGAATAATATATGTATATATTAGTCATACTAAGCTTAAAATAATTAATATAGAAAAAGGATAGAGGCATTTTATTAAAAATTTATATGAATTTTACTTATGCTATTATGACTATTTCGCAATATACGTTTTGTACACTACATTGGGTTCCAAAGTTTTGAAAGAGAGGACAGAAACACATAACAAAATTTGCTATAAACTTTTGCACAGAAGTTTCTGAATAGCTTTGAAAAACTAAAAAAAAACTAAAAATCACACTTAGTTTTGATGTGTAACATGTTTACGCTCGGTTTGTGGGACTAATTTCATGATTGCGACGACGGAAACATTAATTTCGAATTAATTAATTTTACTCTGCATATTCAAATTTGCGATTATGCGTCGGAAGAAAATGTGAAATTCAATACATTAGGATTATGTAGAATTTAGATTCCTGATATCTCAGGATAACTTTGAATTAGTAAAAATTATTCGACAAAATAATGTTCAATAGATATTTTATTGATTTTGACAATTCTGGTTGTATAAAAATTTTATCCTAAGTGAAACGATTTAATAATACTTCTTAAGGAAAAATATAAATGAAATCAGCTATTCATTTGATTTATTATACTTTTCAAATAAAAGTATGTTTTATTCATATAAATTCACATGTATATTTAATGATGGCTACCTATATTTTTGGTTCGAAACCACTTTTTGGGTTTTTTCACGCAATTATAAGGTTTTCTCTGCGAGTGTAAATAAATAAATAATTTTGAAATTTTTGATGTGTAACATATTTACGCTCGGTTCATGGGAACCTCATTACCCACTCATTCAAACTGCTGTAAACGAACGAAGCGCTACTGAAAAAAGATGTTAGACATCATTTGCGACTACTGTGAGACTCTCTCAATTTTTTTATACTGATAGGTACGCACTAGAACTGCTTTCTGTTACCTTTTTTACGGTATTTTTAATGATCCAAAAGCAAGAACCAATATTAATATTTACATAATCATAATACATTTTAAGATAATTCACTAAAATGAGAAAATATAAAAAGCTCTTATGTACCGGACGAAATGTATTAGAGAATCGGACAATTCAAATTTTAATTTTGATTATGTTTAAAAAAATTAATGTTGGTAGATAGATACATGATTATTCATTCTTAATGCGCTCCGTGGCAAAAAAACTGCTTTCGATTAAATTAAAATGATATGTGAATAAAAATTTATTTTATTTTGTAATGGGAAAATGGGTTCCAGCACCATTTATTTTACATAAAAAAGCACTGATTAAACCCACGGTATAAGCATTAAAATATGAGTATAAAAATTAAAAATATAAAGTACAAAGCAGTAATGTGTGTATAAAAAAACATATTAGGTACACATCATTACATGTGTACAGGGTTATTTGGAAGACATTAATAACCTCGCAGGACTATATACCTGCCTTGATAATGAGTATTATTTTTTGTTAAACGTTGGACTATCACTATACACTAACTCAAATCGATTACGAAAAATTCATTCGTTTCAATACAAGTTGAATAAAATGATAAAAACCTTTACATTTATTTATTATCTATAAATTTATAAATAAATACATAATTTAAAAATACTTTACATTTGAGATGTAATCTAGAAATTTATTGAAGAATACATCTTTCAAAGTCAGGCTTTCACTTTGTGGTGACGTTATTAATAAATAAATATTTCTGTATTATTTGTCAACTTTAGTTTAAGGCTCAATCTGAGAAAAGGAACATTGTTCCCGAAACATGTAAAAAACCAATAAAAAGTGGTGTAAACAAAATTATAATAGATTTATTTTTTTGGCTATAAAGTTGAAAATAGGGAATTTTTAATAAAAATTAATTAAACCTAAATTCAACATTACATTACATATACAACAATTAATGTTGGACTCCTGAATAAGGACCATAGTTAGGTATAGAAAATTTTATTCCCTACAAGTTTGTTTATCATTTATATGCTAAAGTTGAAAAGTAACGTAATAACACAATAATTAAATTTTACCATCCCTTTTCAGGTAGATATAAGAAGTCGAGATCGATCGAATAAAATATTGATTTTAGAAAAATATCTAGCCGGCAAAATATCTAAAAAATCTATTAATAATAGTTCAATAAAAAATAAAATAATTAAATAGAATTGTTTTATTTTATACAGCGTAAAATTGGGAATTCACCGAAACGTCGCACGTGTACACGCAAAAAATCGAGTAAAAAATAATAGATAATAGCTTATTAAGCCTATCTCTCCCTACGCATGCATTCAAATTTCAAATCTCTATCACAGTTCGTGTACACAGATCTGCACCCTATGATCATGTACTTTAGAGTTGAAATTAAATTACCCGTCGAGCCGTCTATGGCGTCTACAAGTCGACAGCGAGAGATGAGAGAGAAATAAACGGAGACGTATTGTCTTGCTCTCGCTCGTTGCTTTGCATTACGTTGAATCTTGAATCGTCCACCGTCCACGGCGTCCGCCGTCCACCGTCTACGAATTCAACTAGTCCATGCGATAAACGTAAACGGTCGACGCGTCGATGCAACGTCAACGGTTGATTTCAACTAGTCCGTCCATTCAACGCCCATCCCTACACATTACCGCTTGGCTCATTGCTGCCTGGCAAAGTCAAAGCACCTTATTATTGCTTTCCCAACTTAACGACGAATATACGTCATTTTGTAAAATTATGATTGCGTCGTCGAGTCGAAGTCGAGAGATGAACGAAAAGATAGAACTTTTTTGTATCGGCAAATGGAATGAATTAAGCAGAAGCGAATGTACCACGATCGATACAAAGAATTAATTTGGACACAGAAAAAAAATATTTGAAATAAGTGTTGAAGACAATATAACTATACGGAGTCCGCGAAAGACGTGGCATGACCAGATAAATCATATAGTAGAGGATAGTCTTGTTAAAAGCTTCAACAACTAAAGAAAATGAGAAGATATATGAAAGCGGACAACGTAAATGTGGTATTCCTAACAAAAGAGTGTGGCGTTCCGCCTACCTCTGCCTATATCGTTGGATATAGGCAGAATAAATGTCAGGAAGTAAAAAGTACCTACTTTAATATAAAATATTTTTGCTCCATCGGATCAAATTTGGAATTTAGCGATATGGCAAATGGCAATACAAGATTACAAATGGCGATTGTTGTCTTCTATACTTTTTTGTGCCGGAATTTATGATAAAATCATTATAAAATGCTCTGATTTGATGTATAATTAATATTTAAGATCTCAATATAGAGAGTGCGATCGGTAGTGGTAGTTATATTCATATATTTATGTGTAGTTTTGCGGTAAACTGAAAAGTCTTACAGGATTCTTCTAATGAAACCGTACAGCTTTTATCACGAAATATATCTACGCTCTCATAAGACGTTTTGTATTTGTTATCATAATTTTTATATCATTTAACCTGGTAAGGATTGTGCGTACTATTTTCAATGAGTAAATAATTAGTAGAGTGCAATTTTTGGTCCGTTCGTACATGTGGGAAACAGTGACAAAAGTGAACTCAGCAACGATACCTTCTGTATATTTTCAAAGAAAAGCGGGAAATTATATTGCCTTAAACTATGAACATATTCAGATGTTTATCATTTTATAGTTATAAAAATGACGACTTCAGCGGAAGAATTTAATCCGTTAGCATTTGAGAAAAGATTGACGCAGTTGAAAGACACCCAAGAAAGCATACAATCGCTTTCATCATGGTGCTTGCAGAAAAGACAACATCATAAAAAGATTGTATCTAGCTGGCTGAATGTTTTAAAAAGAGGTAATTTATACACATTTATTTATTTTGCATTATATAATCCAGATATCACAAATTAAATTAAATCGGTAATCAAACGCTTATATATTTCCATCCAACTATATTTATTGAAATATTGCATGCTTTTTTAAATTGTACTCAAAATCTGTATGCTGTTTTCACTCACTAAACTTGACAACCTTTTTGAAAATTAATAAAAATCGGCTAAGCTTTCTTTTATGGCCTCACTCCGATTTTCAAAAAAAAAGTATCCTGGTGTAGTTGAGTGCCCTGATGTCAAAACAAAAAATCTTCTAAATTTTACAAAAAATGTGTCAAAAAAAATACAAAAAAAGTTAAAACTTAACCTTCCAGCGAACGCGCTGATTAATTTCGCTTGAGCGGGCGCTTGTCGTAAATTTTATGTCATAAAGTTTTCTTTATATAAATGCTAGGGAATTGCTATAAGGTTATGAAAAATGACAGTACATATTTAAAAAAAATATATATTTGACTTTTAAACAAAAAACGAAACAACACTCTAAATATATTAATATTGTACACTCCCGATCTCTAGAATATTGATGGTCAACTCAGCTGATATAAATATACATATTTGTGTATCTGAAAACATCGTCAATCATAGACATAAGAAGCACGCATTTAGTTAATTTTCAATACCAAGAGTATTGAGTCAAGCCAGTGGGTACTTCGACTATGTTTATCCCCTTGGTTTTTCCAGAAACACGGTATGTTGTCTTTCGCCATTGTGTAGATTTATTTTTTTCCAATGAAAAATTCTTCTATTCTCCTCTCCTTCAAATTCGTCTGAAATGTTTTCTTGTTCGGTAGCACTTTGTTCAGCTTGTTGCTCGATTTCTTCTTCGGAAAACTCGCTGTCATTCCGGGAAAATAAGTCTCATCATCTTTTAGTCTCATCATCTCCATAATAGAACACGTTTAAAACAAAAAAAATACATTTAGCTATAAAAGAAACAATATAAATGTGAAATAAGTAGAAATAAGTGATTTCTTCAATTTACTAACACTTACGTGTCGTAAAATTAACGCTCAATGGAAATTTCCAAATATCAATGAATAACAAAAACTTCTAAGCACACCTGGTACGCCTGTAGTTTAGAGAGACACTGACCTTCGAATAACTCGGAGCTTGATGCTTGCAACTAAGTGGTAAAAGTGGGGGAAGCGATAAGGCGCATTTGTGTAAATTTTGCGACAACGTGCCCGCTGGAAGGTTAAAGTACAACATATCTGCCACTTTTTTAAACTTTGAATAACTACATATTTTGATAAATATTGTGAGATATTGGTAATCTATTGACTATAATAAATTATTCTGCCATTATCCATTTTGATAAATATCCCACTCATCAGTTGTTAGTTTTAACTTTTACATTATTTATTATCAAAATATTATGAAATGAATGGATTTGTATCTATTGAATATTTTATGCTTTCACTTCAAGTACTTCATTGTTTGTGACGTGAATACATTCATAGAGAAAAATAAACATTTAAATGTTAAATAAAATGTTATAACTATTTAAGATCTAAATACAAATACACATAAGAACCCACTGAATTTTGATTTTCATTTAGTGTTTTTCTTCATGGACAATTTTTTGGCCTGGTGTTTCCAAAGCTGGTACTGTAAATATATCGCTTTGTATGAAAATTAGCAACTTGTGAATCAATATAATATTATTATTAGTATTAGTTTTCGTGAATAAAATAATTCTTATATTTCTTCAGAAATTAAGAAGAAGAAAGAAGAATGGGAATAATAATAATTGTATTTCAAAATTATATGTAATGTTTTGTTTCATATTGTTCAATCAATCAGCCGTATTCTGAACTAACCGATATTGCTATTTCTGTATTCCTAAAACGTAAACAAATGTTATTCACAATTATGAAAAATGAGCTTTCTAATTGATTGAATCAATTAATTTCAAACCTGTCAAACATAAAATGTCAAAATTGGCGGCATTACAATGTTATACAATAACAGTAGAGATACAGAAATAGCAATATTGCTTAGTTCAGAATACGGCCAAATGTATGTGAAGTTACAGAGATATTTTCACATACATTGTGAAATGACGTATATGAAGATACATTGAAACTGGTAGATGTTAAGAATAATCAATGTGGCTTATACTAAATTTGTTACTTTTTTGAAGTAAATAATTATGTCTCACCGCAAAGTTAATATTAATACTGTTGCTAAAAACATCAAAGATATTATTGACTAGATTAAATTCCGTTCACATGTTTTTCAGTCGCGATAGCACAATGAGAAATATGTGCATTTCTCCAATTTCCAGCCACTATTGACTGTGGAAATGTTCAAGAAAATTTTCTTAAATCAGAACACATTATCTTATATGTACACTTAAATATATTGCTATCTCTGTCTCATGGTTTGGTCAATATTCTGTGATATTCTGAAAATAGCAATATTGAGATGTCAGATCTTTATCCCGATCTTGACATGTATGTATAACATTGTATTGTCGCCAATTTCGATGTTTTAAGTTTGACATGTTTGAAATTAATTAATTCAATCAATCAGAAAGCTTTAAAACATAAACAAACATTAAGTTATTCACAATTACAAATAATGAGCTTTCTAATTGATTGAATTCAGTAATTTCAAAAAAAAAAACTGTCAAACATAAAACGTCAAAAAAACGGCGTCACAATGTTATACAATAACTGTCAAGATAAAAAAATAGCAATATAGCTTAGCTTAGAATACAGATTATTATTTGCTGTCTTGCTGATTATTATCTAATTATTTGATGTTTTTTTAGCCAAAGTAGAACATCGACTCACTCTGTTTTACCTGGCCAATGATGTTATCCAGTACAGCAAGAGAAAGAATTACGAATTTGTTGAAAGTTGGGGCACCACACTTCAAAAAGCTACACCGCTTGTTCGGTATGATTTTCAATACTTTTTACGTGTCGAGTTTACTACGTGAGACGGAATGCTTGCCTACTAAAAATTAGTCTAAAATTATTTAGTTTAATCTTTAGTCAAACGGAATTAGAAAAAACATATTGTGAACTTGGAATAATAATAATAACTTGGATTAAATTTTGCTCAAAATTAATTTGTATCAATATCCTTCCAAAAATTTTCTCTTTAAACCAAGTTAAGTTACAAATATAAAATTACCTATTTAGGAGATAACACAATAACAAAGTTATATGTAGCAAAACTTATACATTTTTTATGATTACTGTTGATTTGAATAAAAACAAAAACCTTATACTGACCTATTCCAAAAATAACAATATTGTTATTTTGGTGATTGTTACCTCCATCAATACTCAATCGTAACCCAATACCCAAGATGTAGATTTACAACAGTCCGCCCTATTTGGTGATTACTACACCAACACTTAAAAATAGTTGAGACATATTTATTTACGCCTGTGTAATTACTTAATTTACATTTACGACTTTTGCAATTTTAGATGAGATCTTTGGAAAGTAGTTGTGAATCGAATAGGTCTAATTGGTGTGATATAACGAAGTAAGGGGAATGTGGAGTATACAGAATTCGTAATATGTCATTAAAAACCCAAGACTCTAAGCAGAAATTGCATCCTGTGTTTTTGTCTACATATACGATGGTACAATATCACATCTCAATACCCAATAGTTATGCAGTAATGGCATATAAAATAAATCATTTATAATTATAATAGGTACTTACATCAATATTTTGTTACACATACATGGATTGTAATGTTGGACCTCCACAGTGCCTGAGTTTTCTTAAAACAGACGCGTATATTCAATGTCCAAGCAATATTTCTATCGATATGCAAACCAGTCATTACAATCTGGAGTTTAGTCTAAAATATAAGTTGGTATAGGTCTTTTCATATAAGCTTGCAATTGAGTTAGCGTGGGTACAGTGCGTAATATGCGCATTGTTTCGTTGTGTTAAGTTTACGGATCCGTAAACTTAACATGACGATACAATATGCGTATTACGCACTGTATCTACGCTAACTCAATTGCAAGCTTATATGAAAAGACCTATACAGATCAGTTTGTTTCTCACACATCTGCCAATTTCTTCATCCAAAGTATTCAAATATTAAATTAAAGACAATGTATTTTCATGATAATGATAGAAATATTGACATTTGACAGATGCCTTGACGTTTCTCTATGTTTGAGTGCTGGGGCAACAATCATAAAATAACATAACAGTATATTGTTATTTTCAGATTAGGTCAGATTACATATCCAAAATCAGAAAAGTCAATCTTATTATTCTAAAGAAGAATGGTCGAAAGCGACCTATCTCAGTTTTTTTTGTTATATTAAGTTTAATAAAAACATGTAATTTTTATATTCAATAACAGTGGCTAACATACAAATATATTGCTTTATTTTTTTCTCCAGGCGTAGTATAAAGAAGTTATTTTTCACCCATTTCTACTAACATGCCCACCGAGATTAGGCTAATTGAAACGTCTTACCTAATTAAGTCCAGTAGGAAAAAGCAAAAGTCGTCATAAAAAGAACTCCCAAAGACAAAAACGCCCAGATCTCAACACAAGGCAAGCAAGCGCGCGGGGTCGGCCTACAAGCAGAGTACGCCTGGCCAGCGGACCCTAAAATCATTATTTTCGCTATTGAAAGAATAAGAGTACATAGATTATATACGCTAAGGGTAGGACCATCGGATGTTTCTAATGAGCCTAAACTCGGTGGGCATGCTAGTAGAAATGGATAAAAAATAATTTTTTTATACTACACCTGGAGAAAAAAACAAAGCTATATATTTGTATGTTAGCCACTGATATTGAATATAAAAATTACATGTTTTTATTACATTTAATATAACAAAAAAACTGAGATAGGTCTCATTCGTGTCGGGCCTGGGTCACGGATGACCATTCTTCTTATATCTTATAGTTCCATTTTCGCCTCATGGCCTATGAACTAAGCTCTTTCAAAGATATCGGAAAATGAATGTAAATGTCGGATGATATGTTCTTCCAAGGGCACGATATATTGAATTTTCTATAAAAGTTAATAAAAAATATTCCTTCAAAAAATGTAACAATTTGCATTTGTTATGTTGTATATTTGAAGCTGATAAAATGTGTGCTAAAAGAAATCTTAAAACAGAACCAAATTATTTTCTTCGTTTTGAAAAAATGAGAAACACAAAAATAAGGATGTGATTTTCACCCATATTTGTATTTCTGATATTCCTGGCTTTCAGCTATTACATACATTCAGAGTTATTTTATTATATTTTGTTAATAAAGGTATCGTAAGTAATTTTGATAGAATTTTAATTCATTGCTCATTGGATTATTGTTACTGAAATTAATTTCAAGGCACTGTCTTTATGCTTGATTCTTTTATGGCTATGAGAATCTGTGGACATGGTGATGTGTGTTTCCAGGGATGATAAAGTGAAGCACCGCATCTTGAGGATATTCAGAATATGGGAGGAGAGGGCTGTGTATGATGAAGAATTCCTAACTGATTTGACCGGACTTCTCAGTGCGGCTGCCGGAAAACAGACTCCTGACATAGATCCAAATGATTTTCAAGTGAGGGACACTCCTACAACTTTATTTATGTATTAACAACCTTTCACTTTCACATTTTTACAAATGGGTATTTATTATGAGGGGTATAAAAGCGAAGGCAGCAATATAAAAAAAAGGAAAAAAGTTTATAATGCACTCACTAGAACGTACTGGATTCGAGATTTTATGAGAAATCTAGCCCCACCCCTTTCAAAATCATGTTTTCAAATCACTATTTACCTGTCTAGGGCCAAAAAACGTAGATAAAATAGAGGCTAGGGCCAGAGATTTTCTGAATTTTTTGTGATTTTTCTTTTTACGAAAAAAACATGAAAACATGCGTATATTAAAAAAAAACACACACATTCATATTATTTTATCATAAGTGTCGAAATGCCATGATTTTTTTATCATTTAAATGAAAAAAAATTCTTTTTTTGAATTCCGATAATGTTGCCAGCGCAACATTTTCCGAAAAATAATAATTAATTTTATTTGTTTATAAGAGACAACAGTACTGTTATTATTTGATGCCTACCTAATAATCTTCTTCTGTGTGGTATATTTTGTTGCATGGCACGGCACACAACGGAACATCGCACTCATAACACATAAATATGATACACTTTCACACACACACATATTTCAAATAAACGCAACAAAATTGCGTGTATTTTTGCTAATAAATCACTGTTAGTATTCAATTGAATCATAAACCAACAAAAACTGCCAAATATCGCAAAACATATTGTATATATTTGTGTATACGTATACCAATAAATCGAAAAAATAAATCGCATTTCCCGCGCACTTTGTGCGTGGCCTTGAATGACAGAATATTTGAATTTCGATTGCGCAACACGCGTTCGGGGCGACATCTACAACTATTCCATACGATTTTGACGGCAGAAAAACTTCTTTTTTGATTGTTGACTTAAAATATAATCAGTGATGTTTTTGAGTCGAAAATGGAACGACAGGTCACCACGGGATTTCTCTACTGGGAAAAAATCACATTTTTCAAATTCGATACGCGGCCGTCGAGAAATAATTAATTACGTTCTGGACGCACGGGTGCGCCCTGGCCCCTGGGGACAGTCGCGCCCCGCTGCATCAGTGCGGCCTGGCCCGAGAGAGATTAACGGCAAACACAGCAATACTCTCGTAGTGTAAAAAGCAAAGGCAGCAATATCCACCTTAACCAATCATCCCTCAAGGATGCGTCACGTGACAATAGCTGCTTCATACTGAAGTGTGGGTTGATGTGGATTGTAGTCTGAAATATCATAGCAAAGACAGCTATATCCAATTATGTAAATAGCGAAAGCAGTAATGTTTACTATTTGGTGGCAAACCATGTAATAAAATGAATGTTAAATATTTATTCATACACATATATAAAAGGACAACTGAGGTGGTAATTGTTTTTAAAAACTCATTTCCAAAACGATAAACTTATTTTCATAAATTTCTGAGGCGGCCCTCGTAGCTCAGTAGGCATAACACTGGCTTCTCACAGCGAAGGTTCTGGGTTTGATTCTCGGTGCCTCACAAGACATCTATGCCTGGCGATTCTTGTGTGTTTTTGTGATGTAACGACTTCTGTAATTGGGCATATTGATCTGTTAAGGCGTTAAACAGAAAAAGATGAACATTAAAAAAAGATGTAGGTTTCATAGATTTCTGAGAAATTTCCTTGAGTAGTGACAGGTTTTTTTGAATTTATCTCACAAACACCTCAATGGGAGATATTTTTGATTTTGCTTTTATACCCCTCATTCGATAACACACACATAAGAATCAAACATGTTTTGATCTAAATATATAACATGGTATGAAGTTGGAAGATTATGAATTGTCATAACATAAATGGGTTAACGGCGTGAATCTTTGTCGTTTGCACTGAATCCATTCGTCAATATTCCGCAGTTGGTCAGAGAAGAAACACGCTTCTTATGACAACTATTATTAACGTGTCTCTTCTTTCAGGCAATACAACTTGTGAACAAGGTCCGACAATGCTCAGTTTTAGAAGCGGATACGGATATGCAGATGAAACTGATACATGAAAATCCACTCGCCCTTAAAGATGCCGATGCGCTATGTTCCAGCCTGAAAGGTTTTTTTTAATAGTTTTTTTTATATGCTTTAAATTAAATTAACGCCTCCCGATGATTATTATTATTATTATTATTATTGATAATGGGCAGGCAGCTTAAGCTGATAGGCCCATATCACTGTCTCTCATTTGAATATCCACCCTATTCTTAAATTGGTTGACGGTTGATTGTATCATTTAATTTGTATGTTCCTTTATCGAAATAGAAAATAGGAAAACAAAATCTTTTTTGAAATGATTTATAATTAGCAATTTTAAGGGATTATATTAAATTGAAATCATAATTTTTTTTAACTTCCATTCAGAAAGGCGAGATGTTGATGAGGCGAAGCAAGAATTGGACGAGGGGGTTAGCTGTCTCGAAGGATACGTCCGTGCCCTTCAAAAAGAGCTGGTGGCCAGGGCTGCCCTGTGCAGGTTACTGCAGAGGGCGCACCACCACTATACTACCCAGAGGGGAGAAGTGAAGGTGGTGGCCAATGTGAGTACTATAATATGTGTCAAAGATGTATGTTATAGTGAATTTGTATTTCTAGTGAGTCTATATTTTCATTAGTAGAAATATATTTTACCTGGTCGGGCAGCGAAAACATATCAATCAATGAATTTACAGATTCACTGCGCAGTATCGGTGAAACAATATTTTGTCCCCGAATGCACGCATTTCTTAAAACTTAGGTTAGGTTAATAATATATATATAATGTTGATATGCACAGAAGAAATAAGTAATGCAGTAAGAACCTTTTTTTATTACTTTATTTTATTTTTTAACATACAGACCGTCAACAGGTTATTAATGATCCTGATAGATGATCCTATAGTTATTCACGTAAATATTTTTCATGCAGTAACTTAAATCTTAAATTGTTATTCTAAGAGGTCAATCTCAATCCGGAAATAGACATCTGTCATGACCTGTCAAATTTAATTTTAATGACAGTTCGGAAACCAATATATTTCCATTAGCAAGATATCCGTTAAAATATTTTTCACTAGTTTGTATTAATTTCTATTGGTGAAAATCTGCTTGGATATTGTAAGAATGACCTTGAATATAATTTCACTAAAATACCAGTGATAATATAGACTCACTAGAAATACAGATTCACTGTAACTTATATCAATTTATTTGTATGTTCTACACAGTGGAAGAATTATCATGGGTCACCGGAATTATAAAATACAAAAATAGTAATAAAAAAAAAACTATTTTTGAGTTTAGAATATTGAAAATATCAACATTCAAACTATCTATCTATTAAGGGCTTACAGAAAACTATACACAGATTTGATGTCGCATATCTCCATAACTATTTATATTAGGTCATGATAGCTTGAACATTTTGGACTCATAATCAAGGCAGGAATATAGTCCTGCGAGGTTATTAATGTTTTCCAAATAACCCTATATAGAAGGAAAAGTGTGATGGCAATTGTTTTTAATAACTTATTTTTAATAAGATGTAGGTTTCGTAGATTCCGGAGAAATTGCCTTGAGTAGTGACAGGTTTTTTATAGTCATCTCAGAAAAACCTCAGTGGGGTATTGCTGCCATTGCATTATACCCTTCACGTGTGACATATTTTGTTTGGTAGTTTTCTTTCTAAAATGATGAGAATTTCTTTTTATTGATACCTGTATATTTTGCCAGGCCTACAAGAACTTTGGTGGTCGGGTACGAGGTTTGAAACGCAAGTTGGATGAACTATGTGTGTCTCTACCGCCTGCTGCCAAGAGTGTAGCACCCACTGAGGTTCTCAGTAGCCCGGTACCGTCTCCCCCTTCACCCGGGGAAACTGTACCGTCTCCGGGACCTGACGAAGACATTGATCTTCCTGGACAAAATACAGGTCAGTCATCTGTGACCGTAATGTTGTATAAGCTTTTGTACGTTTACCATCTTTAATATTAAGTGTCCTACGTATATAATTTCCTTGTGTCTGCCTGATTGTTCATCCATGTCGCACAGCAAGGTAAAACAAATGAGATCTATCCATAAATTTTTGTCTTTCAAATGAGCAAAATACGATGTGTACTAATATACTACCAGTGTAGTACACTGGTAGTATATTAGTACACATTGTGTATTAAGCCAAGTATTCACTAGGGGACAAATTGTCCCTCAACATCACGCGTGGCATAGAGTCTACGTGACGCTACAACTTCGCACACTGTTCCGTGATGTCGCGCGCAACATAACGCGGCATTTCTACGTGCCGCGACAACGTTGCCATGCGCACGGTTCCCGATGGAGCGCACGGGGACATCGTACCGCGCGTCAGTACCACGTGGTATGTTGACAAGCTAAGACGCATGCGCTACAGTTGCCGGCAAACTTCTTGAAATTATTTGGCGTGGTGGGGGAATGCGCAGAAGACGAAATTTGGGTCTCGCTGGTGGAAAGGTAGATGCGCAAACTTCTCCCCACTATGCCGTAGAATTTCAAGATGTTTGCCGGCTACTGTATGATAGGATAAAACAGCGTTCTGTAATATTGTGTCTTGCTTGGCTATGGAAGACCTGATCATTTGTAATAAATTTTCAAAATCAGTTGTTGTCATTTGACTGAAATTGACAAATGATCCGTCAGACCTTCCTTTTCAGTAAATACTTTCGTACCCACCACCTTTTTCTGCTCTTACGTTTCGATAAACTTGTTAGAATAAATAGATACGCAGCACTAATCATCATAACCCTTTTGGGCGACATTTCCCGGTGTGTACACATCAAATGACCACGTCATTGTCCCTGAAACATGAGTGTAGATGTTGATGCGATATGCTGCGCGGAATGTTGCGAGATTTGTCCCCTAGTGAATACATGGCTTTAATATCATAATTACTAATTATGATATTAAAGCCATTGATATATTGCCATTTTATAAAATTTTGATATTAATTACATAATTAATATCAAAATTTTATAAAATGGCAATGTTATGTATTTCAGTTATCAATTTTAAGGGTATGTACAATGAAGTACAAGTAAAATAAATAAAGAGTGGTTATTAGTTTTATATACTTTTTATCTATCAAAATTCATATACAGAGCAAAATATGTTTTTTAATGATTTTTTTACTTTTCAGAGAGCTACAACTTGGACAAGACGTTTTCAGCTAGCATACTCAGTGATGAAATGGTTGGTATCGGATTCACAAGTTTTATGGGTCATGGAGACTTCCCCTTCTTCCAAAAGGATGATCCAAAAGAAGATAAAGGAGGTTTGTAATTTTATGTATAGAGGGTGTAACAAAGCTAGAATACTTTATGGGTGGATTCTTACCTTGATTGTGTGTCGAAAATGTCCAAGCGACCACGACCTATCATGCTTCAATATGACATCAATAGTTATGGAGATACACAATATTAAAGTTTACATTTTTTTAAATATTCTCAACTTATTTTTTGCAAAATGTTGAACTATCATTGCAGTAATATAATAATATAAAGAAAAATTCATTTGTTTCAATACGAATCAAATAAAATGATCAAAACCTTGCAGAAATTGAAAATAGATTTTTTTTAGCATTAAAATTATTTTTTATTTATTATTTTATTTTAATTTTGTTTACCTTAATTTGTTATTCTTTTTGATTGAATTTAACTTACAAATGATGATTTTCTAATTATTTACTGGTAATTTATTTTTATAAAATTACCAATTTTTTATTACATATAATATTTTTGCATATTACGCAATTTTTTAACCAATATTTTAACATTGCAAATAATGGTAATATTTTCATAAATAATATTTTATTGCGTTGCTGCCATCTAGCCTGCTCTATCCACTTTTCAAAAAAGATCATTAAATTATTTTACATTTTGTCCGACCTGTAATTATGTGAAAAACGTTCCTTAGCACCCTCAAAATATAAATATTTTGCTGGCACCAGTATATTCTGCATTCACATACCAAAAATTATTGTTGAATTGTATCGGATTTTTTCAATCTTTAACAACGTACAAAACAGACACTTTGCTAATGACAATTGAATTCCTTCGACAATGGAAATTTGGGGTTAGTACCACCAAAAACATTGTTGAATTGTATCGCACATAGTCAGAATCCTTAATGCTTATTTCAGCGTTTTTTAAGAAAATTAGGGTTTTTATTATTCATTTATATCAGAATATTACATTCTAGACTGCAATTTTTTCAGGGTGATAACTTAGATAGAACCTTTGTTCTTATATAAAAGTAATAAACTGAACATTATTTATTATTAAAAAAATATTAAGAAAATATATATAAGCATTAATTGGCAGGCCGCGGCCAAAAAATTCGATTTTAGTGTCTTAGGAGAGATTAATTTTTACTGAATATTTATATGTACGCAGAATATGTTTTCTTACAAGTTTAAAGCTAGTATTACTATGGTTAAACCTTACTAAAATAATTTAGAAATGTTAAATATTAACAAATTTATAAATCTTTAAATTGGCAACAAATTCTTACTTTTTTGTTGATTTTAAAACGCTCATATAAAGAGATGATTTTAAACAATATATTTTATTTACTCCCATATTTTGAGACTTTACTTACTAATTAAAAGTTAGGTTTTTTATATCAAAAACACGTTAATTATTATTTAAAAATAAAAATTCCAAAGTTTGAAATGTGCCAATAAATGACTTTGTTATTTTACTTTAGCGGCGAGGGCCGGACGTGTACCTATGACTGATTTATTTATTCACTTATTTCTCTATGAAATGTACTTCTATGCCAAATTTGACATTAGTTAGAAGTATTTGATTCTTCACATATAATAAGGTTTTTTTTAACTAGGTTTACATGAATTAACTTTTTTTTGGCGGATTAGGGGAGATGTGTCATGATTTGTAAGTCAAATTGAAGATCACCATACAACATAATTTTTAAATTAAAAAAATGGTTGTTAATTTTTTTTAATACGATATCGTTTATTTTTTATTCTACATCAAAAATAATTGGAATTCAACCAAAATTACAAGCATTTTAACATTTCAGCCGGAAGTCAAAATAATACCTGAATTTGCTTATGGAACATAATTTTTAAATTAAAAAACAGTGATGTAAGAAAAATGGTCGTTAACTATTTTTTTTGCAATACATAAATTATTGGAGAAATATAAATACTCTTTTTTAAATTCTAAACTTAAAACATTCAGAATTCAGACAAAAACACAAGCTCGAGCTGCTCTCGGGTGTTTCCATGTATTTTAGCATCGGCATGGAACGCATTTTGGTTTTGGAACAAGTACCTAAATATACGCGCTAGTGCAATGTTTATCTGATATTAGGTTTGTTAACGTCTCGTTCTCGTCTTGAAAGCACACGATCTAATAACACCATACATCGACATTTGACATTTGAAAAATGGATGTCTAGCCTTAAACATCTATGTAAAAATCGCTATAACTTTTTTCTAAGATTTTTTTACAAATGTTTTTGAATGATAATATTTAGTTTTAGACCTTATTTAATTCTAAATTCCTTTGAATTTACAATTAAATGAGGTCCCATACTGTATTTTTTTATAATTTCTAGGGAACAAAATAGAGGTTATAAGTTCCCGTCCTGCGACAACCCCTCGTGAAGATTTCAATATTAATGAATTTCTCAAGTCATTGATTCCAAGTAAAAAACCTACCTCAGATATTGGTAAGTTCTTAAGTTTGTTGCTTTTTCAAAAAATGTAAATATTAAGGACATTCCTTTTCCAGTTAGAGTGCTCTTTCAAGATGTCACTAATATGAAGTTTATTAGCAACTGGTAGAAAGTAATCGGCTGTTGCTTATTGCTTGTTCTTAGGCCCTGCTTGACACCTATAGTGGCCGCTCCACACTCAGCGGTGTGTGTCATAGTTTTTCACAGTGTGTTCATGTCTAGCATTTGCGAAATTGATAAAACAAATAAAAGTGCTGACCATTCTTGAACTGCGAAGTACTTGAAGGATTTCAAATTAATGCAAAAATTTAAAATGCACTAGATTCTACTGGAGTCATTTTGGACAGTGTTGCTACATAAATATTTTTAGAATATTTCTTTCTCGACATCTAAAAAAATGGTTGTTTCTTGAAATATTTATTGAATGTTCATTAATTATTCGGTAATGTTCTAGCGGAGGAACCCGCTCCCTATGGAGGCGGGGCTCTGCCTTCTCCCCCTGCACCCCCCGCACCCCCGCCCCAACTCATGCTGCCCGGGCTGGACCTGCTGGCGCCTCCGCCACCACCGCCTGTACAAACCAACTTCTACGGTACGGCTAACAAGCCAGAGACACCCGGTAAGTCATAGTTTTCCCCGATGCGTCAGACTTGACAAGAAGCATGAACCAGAGAATGTAACGAATTGACTGTGCATTTAATACTTGTACAGGGTACACGTAGCTAGTAGCAAAACATTTGGGGAAAATGTCGACTGTTAAGGAGATAAGCTACACAAAAGTTTTCTTTTTTTACCAATATTTCTGACCTATCTTCTACCAAACGTTGAAGCATCATGAAACTAATTTATATTGAATATTAAAAAATCATTCGCTTTGATACAAGTCATATAAAATTATTAAAAAGTGCAGAAATTTGAACCAGATTTTTTTGTGGTATTTTTTTGCAGTGATTTTTACATTGTTCATAATTATAATCTGTTTCTGTAACTGATTTCTGTAGGTAACAATTTTATACCCCTCAATTGTCCTGTAAGAACAATTGAGAGGTATATTAGCAAAGGCAGCAATATCTCACTGAGGTGTTTCTGAGATAAATAGAAAAAAACTCAGTAATCAAGGAAATTTCTCTGGAATCTATAAAATCTACATCTTATTGGAAATGAGTTTTTAAAAACAATTGCCACTTTATTTTTCCTTTTATTAATGTGTAAAAATAAATATTTAACTTTTAAATATAGATATTGTTGTGTTTGCTACTAAATGGTGGACATTGCTGCTTTTACTATTTATGTAACGATGGAATGCCATGATTTTTCAGTCTAAAATCTATATCGATTCTCGCTTAGTATGTTGCGGCCATTTTGTCATGTGTCATACCCCTGAGGGTTGATCGGTTAAAGTGGATATTGCTGCCTTAGTTTTTAATAGTGATTTAGAAATATGATTTTTGATTGGAGGAAGGGATGCGGCGAAGGAAAACAGGATTTTTGAAGGGATGGAAAGGCTAGGAAGGGAAAGAAAGGAAGTGATATAAAATCTTTAATTCAGTACTTTCTAAATTAGTAATCCTCGATGACTGCATTCAAAACATTTATTTTTTATATTACTGCCTTTGCTTTTATACTCTTCAATTAACTTCCGATTCCACCACAAGACTAGTTGCTTTAATGCCAAAGCGTGCTCTTTTGAAGGACTAATTTTTCAAATTTATTTAATTATTCTTCACTCAAAAATAACAATACAAATGAAAATGACTATTAATCATACGTTGTATTTTATGTTTCAGAGCCAGTTGGTGTTCCACCACCCGACGTGTATGTTACCGATCACGGTGCACAGTGGAATAACACATGGGAAAATCTTCAAGTAAGTTATCTACTATGAAGTTTGTAGATTCAATTTCAAAAATTGTCTTATGAAACGAAGTCTCCGTGAGATCAGGGTTTAGCAATTACAGTGAATTAATTTTCTTCTTGCAAGTGTGCCAACTCTAGGAATTGTTTCAGCCGACTCTCGACACTCCGGAGTCTCCTCCTCCAGCATCCAGTCCCCCCGTGCTGCCGCATTACACGGAGGTCCCGCTCCCTGCCCCTCGGCCGGACGTGGATCACAGGACGTTGATGGCGCCTCCGCTTCCCCCACGCCTACCCCCGTGTAAGTGTATTTAATAATTGCGATCAGTGCTTTTTTTTTTTGTAAAAAAGGGTGCAGATTTGGGATATTCAAATCTCATTTAATGAAATGTGATGCAGATTTTCCTATGCTACAGAGTGCATAATAAATGAAACCTACCTCAAATAGTGGTAAGTTCTTAAGTTTGTTGCTTTTTCAAAAAAATATAAATATTAAGGTCATTCCTATTCCAGTTAGAATTTTTGTGTAATCTATCATTTCATATTTCATTCTCTTTCAAGATGTCGCTAATAGGAATTTTATTAGCATCGTTTATAAAGTTAAAAAACAAATACAAAAGAAAATCAAACGAAAAATAAAATTACAAAAACATATAATTGAATTAAGTTTGTAGTGATTTTCTTTTGCTACTTTACATACATGCAGTTCGAAAATTTTTTGTTATTACCTTTTCGCAATATAATGATTTTAAATTACGATTTAAAGGCTCTTTTTTTCGGCATCACAAATAATTTTTAATGCTACTTTATTGCGCATCGGATTCTGTGTGGTCTAATCCAAATACTAAAAATATTATCCAATTATGCCGTAAATTTAATTTTTTAATTTTTTTACGCCTCAATAGGCCAGGATCCAAAATGAAAAATTTTGTGCTTCAACATGCCAATTACCAAAACAAAATACATCACAAAACACCCAGGCTTGAGTAAATCACATACATTAAGTTGTGACCTCACCGGGAATCGAACCCGGAACCCTCGGTGTGGGAAGCCAAGTGCCATTCGCACTAGGTTATGAGGGCTGCCGAAACAGTGACAAAAAATAATGTACAAAAAAAATTGGTCCAAATTTTTTTTGAATTTCAATGTATTTTTGATGCCACAAGGTGGTGAACCCCTTAAAACTGTTAATTTTTTTTGGCTTATGATTCAGTCAAATAACTTAGATGGACCTTGTTAACAATGTACCACTGATATTGAAAACTTATAGTAATGCTGGAGGGGGATGATGTGGACCATCGGATGCTGCCACCTTTACCTAAACCAGTTGTCGCTCCTCCTTCACAAAATGATAGAAATCGATCCTCACACAAAGGTATTTCACAATGAAAATATTTATTTCATTGCATTTAGTTCATTTAACTTTTTGCTGATTTTATTCAGAAACAATAATAATTTGGGAAAGTCTACAATTTACAAGTCCGTCTTTCATAATGCACATTCATGCTATTCCCAATACAATTTATACACGTTTATGTCTCTGAATATATCCTAAATCAATCTCAATTCCTAAGACATTAATTTTAAAATTATTATTTATTTTGTTCTTCCTTAGATTTATCAGGCTATAATTAATAAATGGGAAGATTCATAGATTAAATCAACGATTCTTTATAATTCTACACTGAATTTTCATAAAATATATAAATTCCAATTGTTTTAAAATTTTTTGAAGTCTTCAAAAAGTGTTTGTTTTAATAATTACACTTAAACATATATTTGAAATCTGAATAAATAGGTGATGTGGATCACAGAAACTTGATTTCTCTTACGGGTTCCCTTCCACCGCCCCCGGCCCCACCTATCAGCCCTTGGACTCCTCATGTAGAACAGAATGATCAGGTTAGTACTGAATTATTGTACCATGCTATTTATTATTATCGTAGAACCTTGTTCATTCTACATTCAAGGGACCCAAAAAAAAAGTTGATTCATACGGAACCCCGTTAATGCGATTACGAAATCGTAAAACTCGTTTTGAAAATGCAATATTTATTATGCTAATACAAAGATCGTGACATTTCTATTACTAAAATACCCGATACTGGCATGTTTGTTGTTCTCACTTGCAAAAATAATCTAAATATTTTTGTCAAATTTCAAAATAAATTGAATTGTGTGTACTGAAATGTTTTGATTTATGGCGCAAAAGGCTAAAAATTATTTTCAATTACGTATTATCAGGGTTTTCAAATTATCAGGGTTAATCAATCCACTATGATTTTAACATTTTGGGAGATTTCGAATTATGGCAAATTTCAAATTATCGGAGTTCCAATTTAAGGGGTTTTACTGTATTGCAATGTCTCATGATATTTCATACGTTAATATCCTCACATTCAGAGTATTTTTTATTTACAATTCATTCACATTGTTATTACTGTTTACAGGATTATAGGAGCATGGGTGCTGATGTTCCAGTTATGGCTCCATCTCCTACCCCGCCGAAGCCGCCGAGACTATCACTCAATATGCCCCAACACACTCCTAATAAAATTCCACAACATCCATCAAAAAACATTACACAAAATTCACCAACCAATATTGCGCAACATCCACAAAACAATATTTCATCGCCGACTAATATTTTGCCGCATTCACCCGGAAATATTACTCTCCTACCCGTAAACAACATGTCACATCTTCCCCCAAACATGTTACATCATTCCACCAACAGCAACATGCATCTGATTCCCCATCCGCCGGCCATGCCACAACATCTCTCAAATATGACACAACATATGCCCATTATGTCTCACCATCCGCCCAACATGTCTAAACATCCGCCCAGCATACCTCAGCATCCGCCAGACATGTCGCAGCTTCCTCCAAATATGTCACATCATGCTTCGACCATGTCGCAGCATACTTCAAATGTGTCGAACCACAAAAATATGCCACAAATACCACCAAACATGTCCCAACTTCCACCTAACATACCGCATCATGCACCGAATATGTCCCATCATGCACCCATTATCTCCCAACATCCCCCCAACATTCTGTCCCATCCACCGCCATCAGTTCCTGATAATGTTGAGAGCATTGACATGGAGATGTCGGATGATGAAAATTATGATGATGGTAATATTTTAAACTTGTATTTTAAAGAATTACTTATAAAGAAAATATTTATGTCCTGAATATGTATAAGTTGTTTATGACATTGCCGTTTAATATAGAAAATTTTAATGAATTTTCTTTTATGAAAAGTATATATACGTTTAATCAATCATTATATTTAATTAATTTATTATTGTCAATGCACTTTTACCATTTTAATGGAAGTTCATTGATGCATTTGCTACAGAAATCCTGGGGACAGGAATAAATGAATTCTTTAAAATAAATGAATTCTTTAAAAGCGTTTTTCACCGCCTGATTGGGGTTTAAATATTTCCATTGTAAAATGTTTTCCAAATTACGAATATGGAAATGAAAATCAGTAGGTGCAAGGTTTGGCGAGTAAAATGGGTGATGGAAATTTTCCAGTTGAAGCTCCCGTAATTTTAAAAAGGGTATGTTGTGCAATGTGTTGCACAATGAGACGAACGTCGTAGAAAAGTAGTGGACTAGATTGATTGTTTGGTAGCGAACTTGTCCATCGCCATTAACTATTCTTGACAGTACACCTTATATATATCTTGCAGTAATTGTTGTGCCAGATCGCAAGTAGCTGTAACAAATAATGCCGGCACAGATCCACTATACAGTCACAAATAGTTTTTTTTTTTACTGCTCAATTTGTGTTTGGGACATTGTTTGGCTGCCTCCCCTGGGTCCAATCATTGCGACGAACATTTTTGAATATCATACAGGATCCATTTTCCATCACAAGTAACAATCTGATTCAGAATTTCCTCATTTATGTGCCGACTCAACAAATTAGGCAAGCCTCAATGCGAGTTTGCTATGGTCGTCAGTAAGTTCATACGGTACCCACTTTGCGAGCTTTTTTATTTCTCCGATTTGACACAAATGAATCAAAATCGTGCTGTCACTTTGAAGGCTATTGCTAATTCTGACGTGGTTTGAGATGAATCCGCTTCCACTATAGCTTTCAATTCGTCATTATCGACTGTGGTCTTGCTCAGGTCGAAATTTCCAAAATTTCTTAAGTCTGTGCTGTGAAAATAGGACTAAATTGCTGGTATCCTGGAATGGGACTCGAACCACCGATCACCAGATCACTAGGCGAGCGTCATGACCACTACACCAACAAGCTACTCATATAATAATATGAACATAATGATCTGTTTGATTATAATTTTTAAAATTTAATTATACAATAAACAATCTAAATAAATATTATATAAGTAATTTTGTCTGTTTCTAATCTAAACCCACAACTTTTTAGACCTTTGAAATCTTCACTGTCCGCATCAGTATCGTCAACGCATAAATATCGGTGTCGTATCGGCAAAAGTGCGTATCGATGCATCCCTACTAAATAGTAACAATTTTTCACAAACATATAATATTTTCTTGAAGATAATATGGGTATAACTTACTGAAAGTAACACTAAATATCACGCGTAAGTATGTATAGCAAAGATTCATCGGAAAAACTTTCTGAATTTTTAAGGTAAATGTGGATTTTAGGTTAAAAAGCCAAATTAAACTCCATTTAAAAAATTTTACTTCATAATCTGAAAGTGCATGAAATACACTAAAAAAAGTTTTTTTTTTCCATTGTAATTTTTCAATAATTTAAATATGTTGATAGTTTGTGGGTACCTACTTTTAATTCAAAAGAAAAATAAATACATTTACTTAATTATTTACAAAATTATTTTATTATTTATAGGTGTACTCGTCTCTGTGAGAATTCTATAATTCTATAATTCTATAATTATCTTAATTCAAATAATTTTTATTTCAAATGAGTTTTATTTTAGGTATAATCCATACAATATTGTCGAACATATAAAAACGGTTAAATCTACCCATAAAGATGTGAGTTTCAAATTGTAAAACAAATATGTACATATATTTTTGCTATACGATAGCAATTATTATTATGTATAATTTTTAAAAAATACCTGCATAGCTTAAAGCATCACTGATGTAGTTAAATGTTCATATGATATATTGTTAATTTCATTGCAGAATATAATCGTCACAGTAGATTGGAGATGACCCTGGCCAGACTGCACGGAAATCCTCCTCCGCAATTGATGTCACGCCACAGTCAACAACCTTCACAGCCATTCAGGAAATCGGATCATCCACGGGAACAGAGCTTCAATAATAACAATAAAGTACTTGTTGGTGGTAACATGCAACAAAATCTTACTCCCATTAAACCTTCCGCTCAAAGTACGCCACATAAAAATGAACAAGCGAAGCCATCTATAAACATTGACAGTGGAAACTCCCGATCAAATCTTGTCAGAATAAACAGCATCCCAGATGACACAAAAGAGAAAAAGGATTCTTTCAAGACAGGAAAAGAGTTGCTTTCTGAGCTGCTTCCTTCTGACGAAGACGACATCACCTTGCATGACAATTTAGAGACAAATAAATCAGCTACTTTGTCTCCAGTAAAGGATGTCTTCAGCGACTCTTTGCACAATGCCATGAATCCAACAAATCCAAATTTAAGTGAATCAAAGGATACCTCGTTTGAACGAAACCCTTCGCCAAACCGTCAGATATTTCGTAAAGTTTCAAAACATGCTGATGAAGAAAGTTGGGAAGATGACGAGGATATTTCTCATGAGGAGCCTCCAAAATGGAGACAAATGAGTGGAATGAACCCGGTGCGACCAAACTTTATTCCTGGGGTTAGGCCTTTCCAGATGAGGGGACCGCCTCACAGAGGAGGGTTCAGGCACCCCTCCCAGATGTTTAATAGACCACCGCCCCCTGAACGGTTCTTCAATCCGGAGCGGGGTCGGAGGCCCTGGGGCCCCCGACATCACAGAGGGTTTTGGTGAATCCATTCAGCTGAGGATACTGATGGTAAATTATATATTAAGGAATTTTCAGTACAATTGAATGCATAAACAATTTATCAAAGGAGTACATATGACAATTATTAAATACATTTTTTATTTTTTCATGTTCTAAAATGTATGTACACAGTAAAATCTGGCCAGTTTAATTAATTAGACTTTAAAAATATCTGGTACCCATAATACATAATTACACATTATAGTGAAATGTTTATTTATATCATAAATACATAAAAAATAATCACAATGACAGTTTTAACTCAGAAAGGTTTTTTTTATTTAATTTACATCTTTAAACGAGATTTTACTGTTATCAACAAAAATTATAGACTATGTATTCCTTCTCTCTGTAGAAGCAGGCATTATTGAATAGTCTGGTTGAAACAGTATTTGAAATTGTTTTTGCATTGTATTTTGTATAATGAACTTGTTACTTCATAAATTGTTATAAGGGTTAAAAAAATAATGAGGCAAATCTCAGGGCAATTACAGAATCAATCTTTGTACATATTTGCTTTAGTTTATGCCAAACCTTTGTCACAAAACCACACTAGTGCGAAAAATAAAACTGTTGGCCACTAATAATAATATAAGTGGCCAACAGATATACATTTATTATACGTGCCGAATTGATGTATATTGGCTGCTCCAGTCTGCATGATGATGGCAGCTATGCTATACGTATATGGAACTCTTGGGTCTTCTAGGCTGGATCGTGTTCGAGGGTGATTTCCTTGAAGATATGCCGATATTTCAGCAAAGTAACATTTGCCATCGTCAAGCCTTGGTCTCGAAATATTCTGTCATAAATATTTTAGCTACTTAGGAAGGAAGCATGAATAAGTGGAAAACATATTAAGCATAAAAAAATATGTGATTTGTGTGGGACTTTATCAGGCCATAATAATGTCTTATTTGGAAAACGTATTAAAGGGGAATTTACTAAGCGAGTTTATCTGTACACTGGAGCCTGTTTATTCGAAAAAATATTGAAAAACTAATAAGCGCAGATTTTTGATCGCGCGCATCCTTTTTATGTGTCCTTTATGTATTTCACGGTATCTTGTGGTATCTGCTTTATCTATTCATATTATATCACGATTCCTGAAATTGGGGTTCATGCATGCTTTCTTCAGTTGGCTGCCTTGATATGCGCAGAAAATTTTAGTGTGCGGGGTTTGCGCTAATTCTTCATTTATTGATTTTTTTTTGAAGATTTAAAAATGTTTTTCACTTTTTTAATTCCTCTTTAGTTCGATTTTTTTTCCACTAACTGTATCTTGTTAAAAATGTTTAATTTTCTTAAGAAGAAGTCATTATTGACATATCGTTGCTGCACATTTAAAACCTCCAATTTGCCCAAATCTTATTACATATATCACGTACTTATGGACGGTTTATTTCTAATATCTGTATCTGAGATGGAAAAAGGCGGTATCGAAAGTTAAAATTGAGTAAAGATCGAAGAAACCTTCCACAAATAAAAAGATAACTGTAAATATTTTCGATTATGGCCATCCAAGGCAAGTAAGAAAGGCGAATATGTCAATATCGGGTACTTTAGTAATAGAAACGCAGCGATCGTTTCATTGGCATAATAAATATTACGTTTTCATAATGATATCTTGAAATACACAAAAATACATACGTTTTTCACATAATGAATGTTTTTTTTAAATGAATTTTATGATTTGTGTCGAATTTCATAATCGAGTTGCATTTTTTCTGTTTTTGTTTCCTTTAATTTCGAATTAAGGGGGTTCCACATTTCAATATGTTTTTTTTTTGGGTCTTGTGAATTTCGAATCTAGAAGATTCTACTGTATTATATTATCTGCCTGAAATCATGATTATGAGAAATTAATATTAAAGTACTAAATAATAAAATACTCAATATCCCAGTTTAATCTGAATATCACATGATAATTTTTATATATATTTTATTGAAATATAAATGTTACTTATACTAAAGGTACAAAATAACATTTCGTTTCAATTTGTTTACATTTAATATTTAAAATTATGATTGGTAACCATCACTACACAACAATGTTTAATAGAATGGTATTCCAACACAGAAATGCATGGTCATTGAAGGAAACTGTACAAAATGTAATTCATTTTGAAAATTTTCCCCTGCAAGTTGTAGCAAGCAACCTGCTGATGGTGGAAATGCTGAAAGGAAGGTATGCTCTCCAAAAGTGGATTTGGTAATCGCAATTGAATAAAACCACAAGACAAATACAAAAATTGATTCTATATTTCGCCTGCGAGTAATTTATGTCATGCGTATTTGTACATTGTACATAAAAAAATTCTTAATATTGCAAGCAGTGCATATCGAAAGCAAAAGTGTTGTATCTGCTATTTGAATGGCGACAAAATTAAATGTTCTATAACTTGGCTAAGCAATGTCTAACAATATTATTTTTTCATGTACCAAAAGCACTCAATGTTAAAAAATTATATACGTATTAATATAGTAATCAAATACATGATGAGATGAGTGGAGGAAGACTCAAGGAGGCTAAAACCCACCAGGGGTTGTAGAGCCAAGAGTGATGATGATGAATGTAGTAATATTTTGAGTAGTTTTTTTTATGTATTACATATATTCGAAATCAACCTATACTGCACTATAAAATTTTGCAGTATTCGTGCATAAAGCAACACACTTTTGCCTTCGATATACCTATAGTATAGAGCTATATAGTAATAGTATAAAGTATTTCCCCCCCGTGAACCATTTAACCAAAATGTGTGTTGATCTTTTTCAGACTATCCATAGTAATATTGGTAGTTTATTATCATTTATGTTTATTGACGAACAGAGGTTTATCATTTGTGACTGTGCATCCTGAAGATGGCATTTTATTTTACAGATCCGAAAGTGATTTTGTATTAACAAATTGCTTTACGGCATTCAAGAATTGAAAGCTATGAATTTAGCACAAAATTTGATAAAGTAAAATATTTTTCGGAGCGTTGTTTGGTATAAGTATAAATACCGAAAGTGAAGATTTATTTGATCACAAAAAATTTCCTAGGCTTAATCTTTTGTCGCTTGATTTTATTATTGTAAGTAAATATTTCTTACTTCACTGAGTGTTCCGTACATTTTGTTTTTTAATCATTTTTGTTGTGGGTTTTACGATTATATCTGTTAGCTAGGTATGCAGAGATTTGATAACTAGTCAGAAATTTTACCGAACAGATGTAGAAATAAAAATAACAGAAAAAAATGGTAATTGTTGAAAAGTTTGTAAAATTTGAAATATAAGTCGTTACGGAAACCTTAATTATTTTAATAACTTTTTATTTATCAATTTTCTTTTACAAAAGACATTTATCAATTGTCATTTACAATTATCAAGTTTACAATTTTTGGCATTGTTGTTGATTTTAACTAAAATGTCATAGTGGAACACTAAATACTTAAGTTCTCTAATTTTGGTTAAAATTAATTACATTATTCCCCTTCATTCAAAATTGTATTGAAGAATAGTCATGTTTATGTTGAATTTTTATTTTTGAACATAAATTCACCAATTAACAATTTAAAACACATGTTTTGAGTTTTTTTAATTGTGACAAATTTAGTATTTTTCTTTAATTTGTAGGTATGTGGAGCAAATGTTGCGTTTTTATTATTTCAAAGATAGAATAGATGGCTATCAATCGTAGTGACTAAAATAATGTATTGTTTTCAATAATCACATGCTTAGCTTCTCATATAGATTATGAATAAAGAGAGGTATTCCTGGAGTGATTTTTTTTCTGTTTTGTTTCTTGTCATATGAAAATGGACACTTAATAAGTAAAGAATTTGATATGTTTATTGTGTTTTTATTGTCAGTGAAATGAACGTATTTAGGTTATCCCGAATATAATAAATTAATATTTGGATAAAACCATTTGAATTTTGCCGTTTAACACTAACAAGGTTCGGAATAATGTCTGTTCTTTTGTCAGGGCGGCATCATGCACAAGAATATGTACATACTTAAATTTAGTTTTATTTTGTACTGACTAAGGAACTAACATTGTTCGAATCCAATAAATATTAAAACTCAAGTGGTTATATGTAAAGTTATTTCAAATTATTTGTTAAAATGTCTTACCATAAAGTCATCGCTTCAAATAATAAAATTATAACAAATATCTCTCCAGTAAGCTTATACATAATACATATATGGAGCACCTCAGATATGTTTTTGAATAATTATTTTTGGGATAAACATAACAAAAATTGCTTTAATTTATTTCATATTTAAAATTGGACTACTTTTAACTAAATCAAATTGTCTAATCTTGAAATACACAATGGCCCGAATACAGAGACAATACTTAGTGAACTAAAAGTTAAAGTACACTTTAAAATTGTAGTTTGCAGTACAAAATAAAACTTTAAAGTGCTCCTTAACCTTAAATCATTTAAGTATTGATTCTGTATTTGGACCTGTGTGTATTTTTGATTTATTTATTGTTTATCTACGAGACTTAATTAAATTATTTGACCCATTATCAACGCTCAACCGGCTTTGCAGATTTCTATGTCCTCCAGACTGTGATAGTCTTCATTACACTCTCAACGGATGCAAAATGACTCCTTCCCAAATTCACCATCCTTTATGTATATCCTCTTGCCCATAACAATGCGTCATGTTTTTTCTTTATTTGAATTGTACAGAATAATTTGGTGTCAATATCAGTACAAAATTTGACGTTCCATTATCATCGCTTCTCTCCGAAATGATGTGTCTTCGATAAAACTAATGTTGGTTATTCGACTCTGATGACTGAAAAATACATTCAAAAGTGACATACATAACTGCACTGTTTGTTATTATTTATTAGTTATTTAAGATTATAATTCTTAAAGTAGCTTAACCCTCTTACTTAATCATCTTCTTGCAGGTGACAATAATTTTAGCTACATTTCATTTCAAATAAAAACTTTAAAAAATATATTATTCTCCTATCTCCAAATTTATAAAAAAAAAACGTTACTAATATAAAATGCTAATATGTTTATTTTATTTTGGAATTGGATTGATTAGATTAGATATTAGATATGATTAGGTATTTAGGTTTGAGAAAAAAATTATCTTTCGGTTAAAAATTTGGATTCAATAATTTGGTTAATAATAGAATTGAAAAACAAATGAATAGATATTTGTATAAACTGTTTTTTTTTAATATAAAAACACTTGACTCCACTAGAGAATTTTTCATATTTTATAATTAATTATATATTATTTTAATTATATGTAACTTCATTGGACCTAGTTATTAAATTGGCCAATAATCTAAAAACATTTCAAAATTAATATAACTATGTAATTAATTTAGGTTCCACAACTTATATTTATTTCAGTACATTGAAATAAAATAATGTTGCAGTAGATAATATTATAACCTGATTCTTAGTTTTGTAAGGATATAATTATCTTTAACTGTAACCTAAATTCGATCAGCTGTGTATGTAGAAAGACAATTCAATGGTGGACTTCGGGATTTTCTAATTAAATTATAAAATAATATCATTTGATAAAAATGATTTTATTGGAAACAATTCACAAGGCTATGCTTTATTATCATGAGCTTTCGAAGACGCAATTTTTTTAAGAATCTTCAGAATGAAGAATAATATTTTAACTGTATATGTAGTTTATGGTTCGACAAACATAATAAGGAAAGGGATTGTTAAAATCATTTGATCAAAATTGATAAAATCATTAGTTTGAATCGTTTGATAAAAAATTAATAAAATCATTTGTTTGAAGGTGTCATATTAGGGTATTTACCTGGGATAAGACAAAAAATAAAGTGAGGTAAAGGTTTTGCATGCGAGTGCCTGCAGATATCATATCGCACCCCCGCCCAAATAGTGTAACAACTCAAAAAAATGCATTACTTTACGTGACACTGTTTATGTCTGTTTGTGCTTGGTATGTTTATAATTTTGGTTAATATTACAATGATACAGTGCCCTCTAGGGACAAACAATTGAATATATACACAAGACACTTTTGGAGACAAGATTTTGAAGTATTGTTAAACTAATGATGCAATAAAATTGATTCTTTATTTTTTTGAGTTGTGACACTATTTGAGCGGGGGTGCGATATGATATGCGATATGATATTTTTTTTATTGAACTGCAAACATTCTTCTGGATATATAGATATAACATAATTCTTATTAATATTGAGAAATTGAGTAATAATTAATTGAGAAATCACCAAATTTGTAATGTTTAATTAACCCAACATCAACAGGCTGCATCAATATGTTATGATGAGATATGCGAGAATGATTAATTTGAATCAATCAAATAATTGCTGAGATTTAATGCGAGCAGTAGAATCAAGACCATGGAAATGATATTGCTGCTCAATCTCATTCTGTAGTGATCTGAGATAGAATAAGGCAACCGAGGTGGAAATTTTTCCCTCATTTTTCACTCATCAGACTTGGTACCACTGGATTATTTCTCTTCTCTGGAACACAAACTGAGGAACAAAACATCATGAAATATTAATGCAAATTTTGGCTTGACAAATTTGTTTGCGACAAGCAAAAGTTTTTTCTAGGATCAGACTTGTAGGATTTTTGGTTAAAACTAGCAAATTATAGTTTGATGCATGTATACGTCATCTTAAAAAGTTTAATGCAACATTCAATCAGTTTCAAGCTTGGTTTTCAGTATATGAAAGTTTAAATAACTGATAAGAAATAATAAACAAATAAGAAAAATAATGGCTAAAGAAAGATGACATATATACTGAATATAGCGCTAAGTATATGTGAAAACTGGAATCTAACGAGAGGTGACGAAAAGAGACAGGAAATCTTTGAGATGTGGTCCCGGAGGAGAATGACAAATTAATCTAAGGATCACGCTTTGGAAAAATATGAGGAAAATAGATTTATCCTGGGGACAAAATATCTTGCGAGAATTATTCAACAGAGTATGTGAATAATACACAGCTTACATCACAATATGTGGTTTTGTGAGAAACGATAGCTTGTGTTTCGCCTTTGTTATAACCCCGAGTTGTTATAACCCCGAGTTTTGATCATTTCCTTCGGTATGACAATTTATTAACTATAATGACAGAAGGATAAAAATGAAGAGGACAATCGAGGAAAACATTAACGAGACACTTGCTGGAGTAGAGAAAATGCAGAAGCTACTAAGAAGTCCTGGCTCAGAATAGGAATCGATGGAGAGGACAGTAACAATGAGAAAGAACTTCAGAAGATGAAGGAATTAAAGTAATCAATCAAAAATATTTATTTGTATATTGAACTTTATTTACTGCATTCAATGAAAACAAATTAAATCCAATTAGTTTATCTCCCCCTAGAGGAATAGAGAATTATTATTAAATCGGTAAATAATTTCTTGTAACAATATTTTAATAAATTATTGTATCCTCAACAAACTACGCCTCTGTATATTTTGTTATTAAAAAATAATTGAAGTATTTAATAGTATTAGAGCATCATCTAGCGGACGGTGCTCAAATGACTTGTGGTGTCGTAGGAGAGTGCTAACTGGTGCCTTTTGAACATTGTTTCTTGTATCAGAATCAATAAATGCTTGGAGGGAGAAACCTCTATTATTTTCTGCCTTGAGTTTGAGACTCGTTCGACCAAAGAGAAGATCTCTTTGGTCACAAACATAGAATCTCTTCAAATTCGAGCAAGGGATCAAACTGTGAATCATTTTATGTGAAAGTGTGACAAAGAGAAGTAATATACTCCTCTTCAGATACGAACATAGGAGCGCGGATTAAGGAGAATCATCTTCATTAAAGGAACTCGGACCAGATCCGTTTAAGGATCGTACAAATAGTGTAATAATAAATTTTCTGTAGAAGAAATTCACAATAAATAATTTTTCAAATTCATTTCAATATTGTACCAAGTAAACTGATTTCCAGCAATGTTGTAAACGACATCGCAAATGTATGTAAATATTTATGATCTCATAATAAACGATGATAGCTCTGTAGCATATATTAAAATGGTTTGAAAAAGTTCCATAAGAAATATGGCGGCGGAGAGTGTAAAAAAGAGAAATTGGAGAAGAAGTGAAGTTATAGAGATGTGAAACTGATGAAGATGTGATGCTAAGAAAATCAGAATAAAGTCATTTCAAACGTCCAAATAACTAAAGATCGTGTTAACACCTTTTGGCCATGTTCGGTGCTATTCAGTGGTGAGTGAACGGTTGTGTGCAAACCTGTTGCCAAGTTGTGAGATTTGAGTGCAGAGGCACAAGGAAGAGTTTGCACAGTAGGTTTTCATTTAGATGGTATGTCTTTCTGGGTCCTTCCCAAGTGTCGAAAGCACCATTAATCATCTCAGGGCCTTGGAGGGTATAATGAAGGACAGATTTAACACTAAGTTTACAAGTATTTAAATGCAAAAGTAATATTAAATTTGATAATACGATTTTTTAGCCTATTTCAGTGGCTGATATCGATGAATACGATGAATAATGAAATGTTAAATCCCTACCTAACAATACCACATCAGTTGGCAATACCTTGTCATGAAATCCGTTTAATAAATCATTTTAAGGAGTTGGCCACAGCAGGCCTTCTAGGAAATGTTCAACCGGTGCAGTTCTTCGGGTGACTATGTTTTTTAAACTTCTATTATTATTGGTACCATCGATTTGTCCTATGTAGACTTTGGGGCTCCCATGATAATTGAGTTTATAAAAACCTCTGCTCTCAAGTTATTCTTAACAAAAAATAAAAATTGATATATATGTGTCAAAACTCTGATCTGAATAAAAATGGAACTAATGAATTTGTCTTTTCTTGATATATTATATGTAACATACACAATTTTGTATTTGCAAATTCGAAACTACATCTCAAAACGCTTGATAATCTAATACATATGTTATAAGGAAACTTTTTTCTACATGTACGCTACTGAAATTGTATATCATACAAGCTAAAAACAACATTGACTGAAAAATCTTGCTGACTGACTATATTACGGTCAATTTTTAAGGCCAACACGATTACAAATGGAAGTGGAAAGTCAACTGAATAAATGATGGAGGAAAATGATGACTGAGGAAAAAAGCAGAAGAAAAGGAGAGAATTGTTTCCGGTTTCTTTTCTTTAGCTTATTTGTATTTATTTATTCCTGAATGTAGACCTTCCACATTGTTCTCCACAATCACCATCTCAACAAAAGCTACCGGGCTTAGCCTAGCCTTATCTTGTCAGTTCAGCGCACTTGTTTGAAAATTTGAATGTTGAGAGGGTGGGCAGCAATCTGAATACTCGGCCATATACATAAAATGAAGAAAATACTTCAGCACCTCGGAATGTGTGTCTGTAACTCGGTGTATTTTACTCATTTCGAGCCTGTAACCCCTATAGGACGTGTCCCCAGGTGGCGGATAGGGAAAGGCCCGCCATATATGGAGGGTATTGAATCTATAGGGAGAAAATTGATTTCGGTACCACTAGATATACTTTTACAAACAGCGATCATGCAACATATCCAATCGGTTGTATAACTGTGATGAGGAAAACTATGGGAAATTATCTCATTATTTCTCCCCAGGATGAATTATAATGGTGGATGAAAACAACAGCCCAGAGTACGGGCGTGCTAAGAATCTCCCGGTCAGCTGCTATCAAAACATAAAAATCCAATGCAAAGAAAATTCGACTTGTGGAATATAAGGAGTATGTACGAAGGAAAACTATAAAACGAAAATAATAAATATAAGTATTTTAGGAATCAGATGAGATGGCCACATTCAGTAAAATTGGTTGACGATGATTATGCTGTGTTCTATACTGGAGATAACAGCTCAAGAAATCAAAATAGAGTTGCCATATTGTGACAAAATATGTAGTCAATTTTGTGAAAAATTTCATCCCACATTTTGATCGAATCATGTTAAAAATACAATTCAATACTATTATTACAAATATAATACAAGTGTATGTACCAACATGCAACTGTGACGTATATACATACCATTGAAAGCTTTTATAAAGATTTGAAATGGCTTCTATATATGAAAAATAATGAATTAACTATAGTATTGGGTGATTTAAATGCCTAAGTTGGTAAAGGAAAAGAAGAAGATATCGAGGAGCGTGGCTTGGGGATTTGGAATGAAGAATGAGATTGGTTTGTACAATTCTGTTTGAAAAATCAAAATCAACTTGTGATTATTGTGATTATTCTCAATTTTCCAACACGTCTCCTGTACGCATAACTTGCCCGCAGGTACACTTCAAGGAATTGTGCATAGCTGAATAGAATTTATCACTATAAATAAACCTATATAAAATATAAAAACACCATAAAATATATAATATTGGTTTGTGAAAACATCATGGAGCAGATGTGTACTCGGATCACAACTTGCTCTTAGCAGAAATAAAATTATGTGAAATCTGAACACTGCATGAAAATTGACAATTGCAAACTACATTATGCAAATGTACGCAAAGAAAACACACACCTATTAGAATAAAAGTTAGCACCGATTCAAGCTAGTGAAAATGACAATATAGAAAGTATATGGTATGACAGAAAGATAATAATAGATGAAGTTACTGAAACTAAATTAAAGGCAGAAAATTCTTGAAATAAACCAATATGGATGACAACTGACATTTTGAACCCTATTGATAAAAGAAGAATGTATAAAAGTCTAAATGAAATGGAATACAAGAAGATCCAAATGGAAATTAGAGCACCAAAAACATGCTGGCATGCTCAAGAATCTGCATAAATTGAAGTATGATGCTTCATATATTGTATTTAATTTGCACAAAAAACTGACGTGTCAGGAACATATACATAAAAAAACCACAGCAGAAGAAAACTACATCAAGATGGGAAATAACTAAGAAAATTGCTAAATGGAAAGAACACATTTTGGAATTATGTATTGGATGACTATACACGACATATGTATCCAGTGTTATCCAGTCAAAAATGTTGTGCCAACTCTTGCACAAATAGCTTGATGTAATTAACGGTAGAATATATCACAGAATCGAAGAAAGAGACTTAATTCGATTTTCGGTGTGCTCTTGAAACATGTGGGGCGCTATTCGGTATCTAAATATTATCAAGGGGATGTCTATAAAAATGTGTATGCTCGCTTCAATCACTTTTTAAAAGTGTTTGACAAGGTTCAACATGAAAGATTAATTGAAATTCTAAAAGCTTGAATCTGGGATTAACGATAAAGTTAAACCAAATAATAAGAAAGTTGATGACCAATTAACCGAAGTTAAAAAGAAGGAGTAACATAGAGTGCATTTTTCATCAATGCTCTTCAATCTTTAGAAAAAATATTTGAGGAAGCTCTATACAAAGCACAAGAAGGCTTGGTAATAAATGAGATGAAATTAAATAACCTTAGCTACGCGGGCGATACTGTGATTCTAGCAGACTCCGTGGAAGTCTTCAAGTACTGCTGACATGAGTAGTTAATGCATGCCAAGCGTATGGCCTTTGACTAAATGCAAATATGACAAAATACATGATTGTTAGCAAACAAAATTAAATGATGATGGCGGTCTATACATAGATAGAATTTCAATAGATAGAACCTGGGATGCAGATTAATTGAGAACTTGAACCTTTCTATGGAAATTAAGTGTCATAAAGTGAGCCAGAGCTGCATTCTTCCGGATGAAAAAGTATTATGCAGCTATGACCTACACTTATATTTATGAATGATGCTGTGTGTTTTCTGTACTTTTTTACGGAACGGAATCACGGACACTCAGAGAAATAATACTAAAGCTACATGAAGCATTTGAGACGATTTTTAAAAATAAGCTGGATAAAGGAGGTTACAAATAGCAATGTAATGATCGAGATGCTGAAGGAAAAACAAATATTTAAATCAATTAAAACCCATAATTACAAAATTTCGGCCATATCATGAGACCGAAACCAGATTGAGCATCTTATCATTCAAGACAAAACTCCTGGCTAAAGAATCTGAGGCAATGGTTCCTGAAATTCACGGTTCAACTATTACGAACTGCTACAAGCTAGATAATGATCGCTAACATGATTGTTAAAGTAAAATAATCGGACAAAGACTAGAAAACGTAGTATAAACATGGATCCTTGCATAGCAGATTGTTTAAAAACTGGCAGTTGCGAAAAGAGTAGACGCTGAGGGACAAAAAAATCACAAATGGGTGAAAAGACATTTCAACGTTGTCGCAAAACTTAAATGGCTCTATGGCGGACACTTCGCAAGAAGTTTAGTGGCAAATGTATTTATAATTTTGCCTTTATAGTCAAAATATTTAGGAATTTCTATGCTGTTGAAACAATTGATTTTAGAAAATGTGTTCAAAAAATCAAGAAAAAGTATGGGGGAATATAGTATTTTTAATTGTAGTTTTATTGCTTTTATGCACATTTTTTCTGCCTGGTATGTGAAAGAATATGTAAACAAACAGTTACAAGACAATAAACAACATTGACATGTGGGGACATTCGCACCCACCATCAGGATCACCAAGTATAGGCACGAGTATGACGACTATCGACCCAGTAACACAGACATCAGAACTCACACACACACATGAAAGAAGCGAATGGACCGACACTTGCATACGACAGGCTGAAATGTGGGATGGACAAAATACTGGAGCAAAATACACAAGGCCGGTCATATACCCTCCCCGGACGAACCAGACATCCTTTGTTCTCAAAAGATATATAAACGCAGAGGCAGAGGCCGGTATCTCAACACAGTTCTTGCTCCGTAGACCTCAACAAGATCAGCTGGAAGCTCTGCTCGATAACACTTTGATTTATTCCGTCATTTTTATATTTGCGATATTGTAATAATTATAAATTGTCATTCTAAAAATAAACGCTGTAAAACAAACATATAACCGAGACTTCATGACTTTGGAGAATCCCGTCAAGAACGGGTGGTGACCTCATAATTAAAAGCAATTTCTCCAAGGCACATCTCTACAGCATCCACCTACACCTAAAATACCCCCAAAGACATATTTTACCAGATTCATACACTTATTGCTACATCACAAAAGTCCTTTGTTTGTTGAGATTGATTGCCATACAGGCTGTGTATATTCACAATCACATTTTATGTCATATTATTCATAGAGATGTGTTTTTTGAAATCACTGTTATGTGGCAATTATTAAAAATACACAATTTTTTTTTATTGTGACATTTTTGGCAGCTATAGCAGAGATTTGTGATATGAAGACCTTTCTTTAGAATAGATTTCAATCAATAAATTTTACTGTTTTCAAACATCTAAAATATTTGTGTTTCGTTCATCTTATGGAAATTCTTAAAACTTTCTAGAATAGTTTCAATCTTTGCAACGAATCGTCTATTCATGGTAACAAACTATAAATGTATGCATATATGTAGTACACAAATACAAATGTAATTGAATGTTTCGGGATTAACTTTTTGGAAATCCATTATGAACAAATTATGAAATAAAACAATGAACTTTGTTTTTTTCCACTATTTTATATTTGAGCACTTGTTTCACTACATGTTTCGGAAACGTCCGTTTTCTTCATCAGGTGAATTAAGACTGAGGTATGTGGGAGTGGTTGTCTGGTGTGTGGGTTGTGGATTCGGTAGAAGTGGAGGGGGTATCTAGGTGGTGGGAGATCGAGAACATTGTAAGAAGGGGTGATGTGAAGGGTTGTACTTGATTATTGATTATGTTATTTGTTGTGTTGTGTTTAAAACACTTGAAATTCATAAAAACCTAAAACCCATTTTCCTAGGTCCTCATAATTCTCTGCCCTGCTGAATGTTTTAAAATTGTAGATTTTTCAAACTCAACACCAAATATACATACATATTTAGTATAACTGGGCAAAAGACAGCAAGATTTTTTGTTCAGTTTTTAAGAAATCTGACAAAATGATTGAATTACAGATTATTATCATCCAACTCAGTCTCTCATATCAGGGTCATGATCTTTATTACCTCGCCCTCTGACACCTATTCTCTAAATAAGTGGTTGAGAGTCTCTCTGTGATTTTTAGTTCTTGTAGCATGGAGACATTCAAATGCAATGCAAAACTGCAAATATTGAAGTTATTTAAAGCGAACAATGTTTGTTCGTAGAGTGCCCAAGCGAGCATGATTAGACACATCATATACATTTTTCAATTAGTTCAGTGCATCTGTAATTGTTTTGAGGACTTTTGAGTACTAAATAACAGGTCAGGTCCTTTTCCACAACTGAATGTCTTAAAATTAATGAAATGATTTGTTGTAAAATAATTATGTATACAAAAATATTCTGCATCTTTCGTGTATAGTTTTTTGGGATATTCTGCTGTATGTATCGGACCTCTCTGGTCGACGTTCTGGATCCCATTGCAGGGTCCATCATCAGGGCTGATGTAATGAGTATGTATTGATGTTAAGGTCAATTATTGGCTTGCAATATAGTACTGAAGTCAGGGTGTTCCTAGTATATGTTAGGTTAAGTACTGGCTTGCAATACCAAAAGCAGGGTGTGTATGTGTTAATGTGTTATGTGGTGATACCATATTGGATAACAAGTGTTGCCAAGAGTTTTTGTATTGTTGTGTCACTCTTTCATCTGCTGCCAGATAATTATCTGTGCGGAGTCGTCGATTGAATTGATTCTGCAGCACCGGATACCACGAGGTTTTTAATTTAAGATCATTCTATTCATTGGGTGTTTATATATCATGAAATTTCAGTCAGAGAGGTCAGATATACACGGCAGAATATCCCAGAAAACTACACACAGAAGATTCTGAATGGCTGTGAAAACTTGAGAAATATTCTGCATATTGTATTCAGTTGTGAATAATTTATAAGTTGATTTTTTTTATTAAGCTGTATTAAATTGATTTTATTTCTCATTACAGGTCATTTATTTTACGATGGTGAAGCGTAAAACGGAGCATTTATGGCTTAGAGGTTCCACTCTCTTTTCACAGGATGGGGGTACCTGTTAGTTGGATGCGAGCCCCGTCACTACTGCTAATTTATACTGTAATTCATTTTGAAATTTCTAGTCTTAATTATTAAATATATGTATTAAACATGTTATTAGGAGATTCCTAATTTTTTTATAAAAAAACGTTCTGCCTAAAGAATTTTGTTTTTTTTGCTATAAAACGTTCAACCTGAGAAGGTACCCAGGTATCTATAACGCAGTCATGGACAACCTTAGCAGAAATAAGGGCCAAATGATGACTAAGGGCCAGTTGTTTGATCAGGAGTAAGAGTAATAGTTAAGAAAAAAGCATAGATTTTTACGTTCTCCACCAATCAAAACACCTGTTTTCGTAAAAATGTATGCTTTTTGCTTAACTCTTACTCTAACTTCTGATCAAACAACAGGCCCTAATTCTTGTTTTGCAGAATGCATAAGAGGTGAATAATTAAAGTAGTAGGAAATACTTATTATTAAAAAATATCTACCACTTGGTTGTAAGACCTTGGTATCCACTTGAGTAATTTTAGTCTATTTTTGGATTTTTCATAGTTTATTCTTGAATAAATATTATAACAACGTTTGGGCCAGCAAATTGAACTATTATTTTACTGACATAAACGTTGAGATTTGGATGCGTATCAATAGGATTTTATTTTATTATAAAGTTTACTTATTGAAACATCATCAAATTTAACTTTCTAGTCTAAATTTTCTTTCTTTTTTCTTTTTCGAAGATCAAGGCTGCAACACTATAATAGTTTATTTATACCTGTTTCAACATTAAAATTTAACCATTTTCGGTTAATTACCATAGTGACTTATGGTATTTTCCGCTAACCCATATAGGTAGATTAGTGTGAAAGAAATGATTGATCGAGAGATGTAAGACAATAACAAGATCATTTGTACTCACAATTATCTCACTGTTTGTTCACTGCTATAAGATTGTTCTAAGTTAATATTTATTACACAATTTCTGTTACAATACTAATACTAAAGAGAGTGATATGGGCGTTGTTCACTTGACCGGGGCGGGCAACGGAATGGCCTGGTTCTTTCAGCTGCGGCCCACGCTGCCGGCTGTCTTTCCACTCCTCGGTGTTGCTTGGACGTGGCGTTCAGTACAAAATGTTGATTGCTTATGTAGAGAGGCTAGTTAACTGCTGTAGGTTGACCATGATGCTTTAAAATAAATTATCAGTTCATAATTATATTCAATTCTAAACAATTTTCTTTATTTCATTACAAATAACCTCTTGATTATTAGATTGTGGGTTTGAATCTCTCAATGTAAAACATTGTATCTTTTCTAATTGGATGAGTTTACATTTATGTTTGGTCATTATGTTTGTAAATTATTGTAAAATTTGAATATGGATGGTTGAGAACTCCTAGAGAGAAATGTTTTTAATTAAGGATACTTTTATAAACAAGTCATGTTTTTGGTAACTATTAAGAGCTACAAACAAGGATTTGTTTGTAGCTCTTAATAGTTAATTAATCAGGAAAATGTTTTATTCCTTAAAAAATTTTACTCAAAGTACTATATTCAGTCATTTTTTTAGTGTACATATATGTACACAGATGTTCTGAATGAAACATGCATCATACCTTAGTAGGTACAACACAATGAAACTAACATTTTAAGGAGAAAATTGTTGTTGGTATAATTTTTTAATCCATTACCGAGACACAGAATTTATTCTATTTATCAATTCTTATAGACTACCTTTTTATAGGTTTTGCTTTTTAGGGACAACATATTGATTCATTAGTAAAAACACCAGATTCTGATTTTACGCGGTGGATACGTTCCACACAAAAATGTGTAAAAAAAAACGTCTAAAAATACAGTAAAATAAAGGCAAATAGGAAATAGGTTTCATTGCAAATCAATCCAGTATGTCAAAATACAATTATTTATTTTGTTACATACACAGCCATAAAATAAATAGAGATTCGAATACAAAATACGGGTTGCATTAATATTCTTACTATTTTCAAAGCTCTAAGCCTGTGCTAAGAAAAAAGGACTAACTTGTTGGTGTTCTAGAATGGAGCTCAAACCACTGACCTCCAGATCACTAGGCGAGCGTCATAACAATTACACCAACGAACTACACATTACAAAGTACACATATACAAATAAATAATAAATCACAGAAAAAATAAAGTTAAAAGAAAGAAAACATTAGTTAACAGAAAATATATAAAAGAATATAATAGTACAAAAATATACAGTACATAGAGATATACAATAAGTACACAAAAGTTCTTAGTATAGGCAAAATCAAACAGTGGATCCCAATATTTACGACATTGCAGAAAGTTAAGTAAATGTAAAAAAAGGAAATATAGGTACAAAAAAGCCTTTCAAACAATTGAAAATCAAATTGAATGTCTAAATAAAAAATGAGAATTAAATTGTAGGAAGAAAATTTCCAATCAATGAATATGTATTTGTAATGATGTAAATTATTTGAAAATATATCTAACAGATAAGCATATTCATTATAATGCCTGTGTAACTATTTATCGGTGAGTTTAATATATAATTTGTATTTCCAGGTAAATAATGAAAAGTTACGTTTTGCCTGTTAGACTTAGCAGGAACGTGAAACATTTTTACTTTAGGACTTTTTTAAAAAGACAATGCAGCTAATTTTTTGTTTTCATTAAAATATAGTTCAGATTTACAACAGGTGTAAATAGCATGGAATCAATAAATCTTAAATATGTGCTGAATACTTTCTACATTACTCTGTTGAACAGCACAGTATGGCGATCATATTACATATTGAATTATATTCTAACTGAATGCGAACTGATGATGTAAACAGAGTATTTATGGCTGGAAATGAATTAAATTCTTTTACTGTTCTCAATATGAAACCTAGAATTTTAAGTGCGTTATTAATTGTTTCATTCATACATATGAGTCGTTGAGTAGGTATGTACCAAAACCTACCCAATCACCATTTTTTTTTACATTTGAATTTCAATATATTCTTTAAGCTCATTTCTACATATCAGTTTTTTATCATAACAAGTATTGATTTATAGTTATTGCTTGTTTACCACTATTGTCACAATCTATTCATTTTTGTTTGAATATCGATAGCTTTGCGGTTCCAATTTAGAAAAATGATTGCCATAATTTTTGGGGTATAAAAGCAAAGGCAGCAATATCCAAAAAAAATAATTTTAATGCTGTCGCTGAGGATTACTTATTTAAAATGTACTGAATTCTAGATTTTATGTATCTGTTCCTTCCAAAATCATGTTTCCTATACATTTATAGGCTATGTTTCTTATAAAATTTCAAATTCAGTACATTTTAAATTACTAATCCTCTCTTACTGCATTGATTTTTTTTGATATTGATACCTTTGCTTTTATTTACACCAAATTTGTTCTATTATCCATTGTATGCAAAGAAAACATGCAAGGAGATCAGAATAGAGGAAAAGAAGCAAAGAAAAGTTATAAGGTGGAAATTTACACTGCTAGACTACCAAGGGGTGCAATATTGAATTGGGTTGTGAATTTTTTTTCATCATACATATTTTTAGACATTCAAAGATTTTTTTTAATTATCATTTTTTATATAGATTTAAAAAAATATTTTAATTTATTTTTTTAAAGTAAAAATGTATCAAGATATCTATATTTTTAAATATTGCATTATATCTGTGCCAGTATGAGGTGGCGCAAAACTGAGGTCAGTGGAGGAAGGCTCTTGATGTGGCCAAGACACACCAGGGGTTAAATAGCCAATAGTGATGATGATGATGATCTGTACCAGTCCGTCGCAGAAGTCACAATGGAGCAAATGCTTGGAAGAAATCCGTCAAGTATTACATCTGCAGATACATATAAAAATATATACAAAAAAGGTTTGAACTTCATAATCAACCTAAATCCAAATGCTTAAATTTCAAAAGCAATTTAAATCCCTTATCTGGTTTCAATGTACTTTAGTCCATTTAAAATGTTAAATAACTCGCAAAATATATGAATTTAATTTACGTCATGTAATTTGAATGTTTTATTTTTAATTCCTTATTCCATTATTTTTTATTTCGTAAAAGTTTTCGATTTGCCAAAAAAAAAAAATGGCTTTAGGTAGGTTTTGAAATTCAACTACTCATATGTGAGATGGATAATTTTTCATTAAAAAATATTCCTAGACCTCTTATGGTGGTAACATTTTCTAGTTAATAATTGAGTTTTGGAGTTTTATGTCTGTAAAATTGAACAACCTGACATTTTCAATATTTCATTTTAGTAAATCACCTTTACGCCAGTTTTGCAGAGTATAAATTGAGTTGCAATACAGCACAATCTCTTAAGCTAAAATAATAAAAATTCTACATCACTGAGCGCTTGTGGAACATAAACAGTGAAAATAATATAGGCCCTAAGTGGCTACCTTGGGGTACACAACCATTGAGAACAAAACCCTTGGATTTGAATCCATTCATCTTCACCATTAATTTACATTCCAGAAGATAAGTCTAAGCCAATCAAGTTAACCTTTTTGTAACCCCAATAATCTAGGTTTATATAAAATAACATTTTTTGGGCCTCTATTTATAAAAAAGATTGTGTATAACACAAAAGCTTTATTAAGGGGGGGGGGGTAAGGTTAATTCGTACAAAAAAAGCCATGTTTTTGTGAATTTTTGTGATGACAGTTAAAATCTCTTTATTAAAACCAATGGTACATTAAAGTATGACATTCGAAAAATATTGTGTAAAATTTTCAAGAAGAAACATTAAAAAATACGGCAATGGCAGCAATTATTCGGACGTGTCTCGGAAAAAAGTAGAATTGCGGTGTCCATTATAACTTGGTGCTAGATCATCTAAAATCAAAAAATCAAAGTTCATTCGTTAGATAATAGGTTTTCCCAGGTAACGCTGGGAGAGTTTTTTGAAATTTCAATTTTTCAATTTTTTGGAACACTTGAAGGGAAAAACGCGATGTTTTGCGAAAAAAATTGACTAATTTGTTATTAAAAAATATGAATTATTAACAAATTTGAAAAAAAGTCTCCAACGTTACCTCGTAAATTATGTACAGAAATAGTGTTCAAAATTTCAAAAGGATCGGTGCAGTAGGTTTGAAGTTATGAGGGACACCGACTTTGAAAACGTGAGATGTGGGGAAAACGCTTTAAAGTTTTGCACATTGTAAAATTTAAAATATAACTCGACACTTATTTTATACTTACACATAATCGTCGATGCCATGTTCACACAGCAAAGAGCTTTCATCATCAGCATCTCCGTCATCAATATCAGCATCAATAGCACGTCCGGTAGTCCTCAGGTGAGCGCGTCTCTCAGCTGCCCGAGCAGGTATAGAAAATCAGTCTGAGCATCGCTCAAATGTTCATAATTTCGTCAATTTTGCTCCGATTGACTTGAAATTTTGACACAATATTCTTGCGATGTTATACATTCATTTTAAATATTAAAAATAAAATGCAAAAAAAAGAGATAAAAACCTTACCCCCCCTTAAAGTCAATACACATAGAATCAACTTGATTTCTTCTAGTAAACGGGTTCGAAATAAAGTTTTGGTACCTATGTAAATATAGTATATCTGCCTTGAACAAGCGCATGTTGCCTCGAATCAATGACCTTATATTTATTGTGTTGAGATGTGGTCAAGTACAAGTCAAGTATGAATAATTTGTGGATCAACATTATAAAAATTGTTCTGTAATTTTTGATATCACATTCATAACTTTTTTATGAATAGTTGTAAGTATATCTTTTCTATTTAAGAAAGACAATTGAATTAGTATGTGTAAGTTGTGCATAAGAGGCACATTGTTTTGCTGTGTCGGTGTTTACACCCGTAAGAAATTTGCGTTGTACGCACGGCTTACACATACTAATTCAATTGTCTTTCTTAAATGGAAAGAGGTCTAACTCTCAAAATGTCAGGAAAAATTCCTAATGCAATAATAAAAAATTTTACTTAGTGGAAAAGACAATGAAATGACGGAATATTTTAATAGTAACGGAATTTTGTCAGGATAATTAATTTATTCAGAGGTTTTATTTTACGGACTTTAGTTTTATTAATTGTAACAACCATTAAATATCAAGTAAATCCCATAGAATAAAACATATATAAAACATTGTTGTTATCTGGTTTAACATAAACACTTTAAAAAATCTTCAAAAATCTGAAATTGTCTGCGAATTATCACTCGATTGATGATTATTATACATCAATTTGGGAAAGCTAGAATCAAGTCTTCTGAGAGAATTTGAATATTTCCAAAGAGTTTTAGTATTACTTTGAATATTTATTTCGATTTGAATTACATAATTTCTGAAACACTACTTATATAGCTGGTTAGGAGAATATCTTTTAGAATTTTTGAGTTTCTTTTGGGCATTTATTTATGTTCACGTACGTCCTGTTAATCTGATTATTAAAATGGCTGGCTTAAGTGAACACTTTACATAAAGTAATGTTCACCATTCTTACCAATTTTTTTCATATGATTTTGTTCTGTTGACCTGGAACACTGAAGTTTATTAGACAAGTCTTTGTTTGGATTTTTTATTATTGAATTTGATTTCTTCTGATAACACTGCATCATTTAATTCGTTTGGGGGCTTTCCAGTTAAGACGGATTTCTTGACTGAAGGTTTTTAAAACGTTGTTGACATGTATTTATATGTGATCTCAGTTTATTACGATTAACATCGCAAGTATTTTTGTTATTAAAGTGGCAGTTTTTTTCTTTGAATGTCCTTTTTTTGCCATTAAAAATTAAACAAGAAATGAAGATTTAAAATTAAGTCATCATTTCTTGTATAATTTTATTTTATTTTATTAATGATTTTTCAACAAATTTGACACTAATAGTGAGAAAGACACCAAAGTGAATAATGTATATAGTTTTATGTTTTTAAAAACAATGTAATAATTGAAAAATTTCCAGTGATAAAGTTACACAATCATACACTGGCACACTCAGGATTTATAAAATCTTAGGAAGCCGGGTTGAAAGAATCCCGAGTATTTCTAGAGTGTTCCAGTCTTGTGACTGCTGAATCATGAGTACAATAACATAGAAGTAGAAGACACAATGTAATTATGTTTTATTTAAGAAAATAATTTTAAAAACTTTTAGTTTTTTTTAAATTTCTTTTGTTTTAGTAATTATTTTCTGATGTCATTTTATTCAGGTTTCACCTTAATATTATTTTATTATTATAAATAGTTTTATAAAACTTCTTTGCATACAGCAATCAGTTTTAGCTTCCATAGAATCTATATTAAATAAGTTTTAATTTTTCAAACAAAGTTTGTCATTTTTGGGTTTCTTGGAGATATTCAGAATTAATCAATTTATGAGATATTTATAGTTTTACAATATAATATGTATTTTCTTGACTGTATATTCTGACTTCACAGCCCTGTATTTTACAGTTACGTCAGCATCTTGTCATATCTGATTTTGATTGTAAAAATTACAAAAAAAAGGAAATAAATAATTGTGATATATTAAAATAAAGAGGACATTATTTGTACATATATGTTATTTAGTTTTTTAATGTTTTTAGATAAATTGTATATATGTGTGAATACTTGTGATTATACATTTAATAAAGCCTAGTTATTATTAAGATTGTTGACTTTTTGTAGGTAGAATATTGTACCGTAAATGCTATAATATAATCTATCTCAAAGATTATAAAAATAGGAAAACTATGTTCAGATTGACCTGCTTTGGAGATTAGAATTGAAGAGAAACCATGGCAAACAGAGGAGGCCAAGAAAATCCATCGTGGGTTATAGAGCCAGTAGTAAAAAAAAAGCTTAAATATGGCATAATTATTTTAATGCAAGAAGGTTTGGATATTATGACATTTGAGTTCAGGGTATTTTGGCAGATAACAGGTACAAAAAAATGATTAAGTTAAACATTAAAAAACCACAGGCCTCAGCCTTGCTAAGGAGACAGGGAACATCTTTCGTATTGTTGGGAATATTCGTAGGTCGATGGAATGAAAGAGCGATCTGTTTTTACTGTTTATTTCTTACCGGAGATAAGCCCCGGAAGCAAATTAAAGTGTACAAGTAATATTTTATGTAATGACGAACAAAGAAATAGATGACGCGCAGAGATCTGCCTGGTGTTACGGCAGTGGCCCGACTGGTGTGGTGTCGCCAAGTCCCTAGCTCGACCCTTTTGTTTATATCGCGGAGATTTTTATTATGTTAATATAAACAAAACTCTGGGTCGGGCGATAGGTACATGGCACAGGGTTGAACAGGTACCGCTACAGCACTCCCCTTCCAGCAGCTTCCTCGATGAGTGGTGAGTGTTGGCAACGCTCAGTGAGTTGGCATTGCTGGTGGTGGTGATGGTTGGGTGCAGGCGGAGAAGCGTGGGCAGCTCGTATCCCCCTGGGTACCGCTGCGTTGATGGTTGGTGCTGAGTGAATCGGCGCGGGTTGTTGTTGCATGGTGGATCGACACTGGTTGCTGTGAACGCGCAGTGAGTCGGCGTTGCAGAATGAAATGCACAGTGAGTCGGCGCTGGTCGCTGGTTACGAGCGCCCGACAACCGCCATCCGGTGAGTCGAGGACGCATGGTATGTCGGTGCTCGCAAGTGTGAGCGCGCGGTGAGTCGGCGCTTGTTGACTTGCCAATGCTCAGTGAGTCGGCATTGCTGGTGTTGTTGGTGACGAATATCCAACATCCCCATTCTTGTAGTTGAAGATGCTAGAGATGCCGGTGCTCGCCATTATGAGGGCACTTTGAGTCAGCGCTGGATGATGAACGGCCAGGCATAACATTTGGTTATGCAATTGGCCCCTGTTTTGCTGCTTCCGCCCGTGTCCTTTGTCACATCACTGTTCACTTGAGATTGCGTCTTTCATCCGTCGGCTTCCCAAATCGAAAATAAACTGTATCACGTCGGGGTCACCACTGTTGGGAATATTTGTAGGTCGATGGAATGAAAGAGCGATCTGTTGTTACTGTTTATTTCTTACCGGAGATAAACCCCGGAAGCAAATTAAAGTGTACAAGTAATATTTTATGTAATGATGAACAAAGAAATAGATGACGCGCGGAGATCTGCCTGGTGTTACGGCAGTGGCCCGACTGGTGTGGTGTCACCAAGTCCCTAGCTCGACCCTTTTGTTTATATCGCGGAGATTTTTATTATGTTAATATAAACAAAACTCTGGGTCGGGCGATAGGTACAAGGCACAGGGTTGAACAGGTACCCCTACAGTATTATAATAAACATTAATAAAGAATTAAAACACTGAATGTAAACAAATAGCTATTCAATGCATGTATAAATAAGCAACAGTTATTTGTAATATGAAAATGTATGCAAATTCTGTGCTGTTCATGTGTTTAATGGGACAGTATTTATTATAAACTCATATTAATCATTGTCAGATCCTTTTTACTGGTCATTTCTTCTGCCAGACGCTTTGAAGCTTCATAAATAGACATGTAATTTACATTATAGTATTTATTTGTATGTATTTTATTCAGGTCACTATTTAACAATATTACATTATATCTTATATTTTAATGTTTTATTTAGGTACACATTTTTTTTATACCTGTATTACCTGATACCTGCCAAAATCCCCCGAAATCAAATGTCATAATATCCTTCTTACCTATGTACTATAGTATACATCTACAACAGATATTTCAGGTTTGATACTATAACGTAAGTCTGGCGGTCCCTGGCTCCTACCTACTCTACGTTGTATACAGGAATAATGTAAAAAAAGTGTTTGTAAAAGGAATTCTTCTTATATTGACTTGGGGCTTTACTAATAAATTAAATGATTAAGAAGTTTCTCAAGTTTTCTGGATTTCTCTGGCATGTATATCTGACCTTTCTGGATGGCAGGGTTCATCATCATGAATGCGTTGGATGATTTGCAGGGTTCATCATCATATTGCCGCTGATGCCACTAGGTGTCATCACGTAGGGAAATTGATACATTCCATTGGAGCGAAGCGCCATTATCCTTTGTAATGACGCCATTTTCCAAGTGTGACGAGCTGTAAGAGAAGGTGCACCTTTCAAAACGCTAAGCAAACAAGTATATTGTCAGATATTTGAAAACTGGAATGCCGTAGTGCTGTTGTACTGTAAGTAAGTAAAAAACTAACTCATAAAAACCAAGCTTTTATTATACTCCCCTTCTCATTGAATCAGGTTTCGTGCCTACTGCATGTGTCGGGGTCATTACTCATTTGTATTGTAAATTTTTTTTAAACGAAAATTTGTTACATCATTTTTATCGTCGCCACGAGTTTGCCGCAAAGTTTCAGTTCGATTGGATCACGGGAAAAGGGGTTAAAAATCGATCCAAAGTTTTTCCGGCACACAGCAAACCGCAGACGCTACGAGTTAAAAGAAAGGGAGTAATTATAACATTTTTTCACAGAAACCATCTCGTGAATACCTACCCATTCAATACTGGTTTTATATATCGACGGTCCCTAGTGTCCTACGTAAACTATCGAATCTACAAAAATTCTATTTTCATTTAATTTTCAATTTATTCTGTATTTTCGGACATGACACTTCTTCGTCTTCTTATGGTGCCATCTCCTATCGGAGGTCGGCGATCATTCTGGTGACTACGACTTTATTTACCGCCACACAGAAAACAGCTCAGTCGAGTTACACGTATACCAGTATAAGGTATGCGGCGTCTTCCTACGCTTCTTTTACCACTTGTTTCCTCCTGCATGATGAGTTGGTTTAGATTTCATTTTGGTCGTCTCATAATATGTCCGAGACACTCCAGCTTTCTTGTCTTGATAGTTAGCGGCATTTCTATGTGTTTATCCATACGCCGAAGGATTTCATCATTCGTTCCTATATCCACCCAGGAAACTTTCAATATATATCTATAGATCCACATCTCTAAAGCCTTGACTTCGCAGATTAGTTCTAGGTTAAGTGTCCATGTCTCCCACCCTATATAAGAGAATGGCAAAAATATAACACCGAACCATACGCATTCTAAGTTCTCATTCTGAGAAACACACTTCTTGCCATCTCTATTCGAGCTTTTACTTACTTTATATTGATTCGTTTTTGATGGTTATATTTGGCTTTGGAAGTGATCTTTTTGATGCTATTATTAATTTTGTTTTGCGAGTGTTCAGGCAATATAATATGTCAAAAAAATGCATGTTCAGTTATAAAAAAAGCGAATATAAAGGTGAATTAATTTTTTTTAATGTTATCTGAAAGTGTAGAGTAAATTTGATGGTTTATGATAGTAAAACAAAAATCGATATTTGCAGATTCAACAGGACACGTAGATACATGGGTACTTAAGATAATTTTTTTATTTAACTTTGCACTATATTACCTAACGCATCCAAAGAGTATTTGTAATACTTATATATCGGCAATCTCGGAAGGAAGGTGAACGACGGGTCATTCCAAATTAAGCTGGGAGAAAACAGGATGGTCTTGACTGGTTATTGTTATCTTATTTTTTTAGTAAATTCTTATTCTTAAATCATTTTCCAAAGTCAAGAGACAACGCCCGAGAATTTTGAGCAGGTTTTTTTTCGGTTGTTGAGGGAAATATGGATATCTGGTTCCAATATGATGAATTGACGCATTGTGGGTACGAAAAAACATGAAAAATTTCAAACATGAGACAGAATATTTGTAAGAAGTTCAAATTTCGCTTGGCCTCCTTGTCCACCCGATTTAAAAACCCCAGATTTTTTCTTCATTTAAAAGACCAATTGTATGCCAAAAAGTCAACGTAACTATTGCACATATAAAATTTGTTTTATCATCAATGAGCCAAATAAAACACTTGAAACATTTTAAACTTTTATTTACTACACAAAGTCACTGGACACAAATTTAATCGGAGCACCATTCTTAAATTCACACTAAGTGTTTTTGCGATATTTCACAAAGGTTCGCACTAATTCACGTCACTAGAATCTTCGCTGCACTTTTGTCCATCACTAGGTAGATTCGCTCTGTTTCCATTTAAGAAAGACATTTAGAATTTAGAATTAGTATTAGTATGTGTAAGCCGTGCGTATGAGGCACATTGTTTCATTGTGTTGGTGTTTATACCCGTAAAAAATAATCATTATATTATATTATAGATAATTATTTTCTTGTTCAATAACGTCGGTATAAACGATTGTCTTCATTCGCGAAATTATTTAATATTATTTTTAAAGTGCTCTCATTTGACATTTTTTTGTCAACGTTGTGGCATATCAAAACAAATTACATTTTTTTAACAAATAAAATCAGTTTGAAGAATGAAAAAAAATCATTTCTACGTGTTATAAATCGATATTTTTTATAATAATTTTAATCTGCAATTCCTGGGTCAGAATATTAGTCCTTTTCTAGGAAAAAAAATTCTTGGAATGTTTTTGAGCAGTCCGTTTCAGTTTTCTGGCCCCTTTTGTCGCATCCATGTACCTACTAATGCTGGTGATTTTCCAAGGTTTTTCATTGAAAAGATAAGAATTTCTTAGGTTTTCCATTTCGCATTCGCATCAAGTCGCAAGATCGCCGCCGCCTACTGCGGTGCGGCATCAGCCGCTAGCTAAAAATTTCTATAACTCAGTTATTTTTTAATTTGTGAATGAGTGATGACTCAAATTATTCGTAAATGTTCAAGCTTTAAGATAAAGGAAAAAAAGATTTTTTGAAAATGTTAAGGTTGTGTAACCGTTTTGGGCAAAAATCAGGGCGTGCAGTCCAGAATATTACGGCAAACAATCCAAAATGTATTTATTGTAACAAAAAAGAAAAGAGAAGAATTTACGCACTATCCGAACCCCTAGTAATATATCGCTTGTCACAAAATTATCGAACAATAGAAAAAGAACTACAACAATCTAGGATGATCTACAACCTTCTGGAAGCGTCTAAAATATTCGAGAAATACCCAGAAAAGTATAGAAGCGACGAGAATCTTCTCTTAAACACTAGAATAATCTAGGAAGTTCGATAATCCAGTTTTTGGATATAAATACGGAAGCGCCGTGGCGGTTGAATTCAGACGAAGTACGCTCGAGCCGCGAGAAACGACGGCCGGGGTGGCCAGTCAGAGCGATAAGCGAATAATCGAGCGAAGTACCTAATTGGCGCAAAGAACCAGCGGTAAATACTGCGAGCGAGAACTGGATGGAATGTTTTAGTGAATATGAAACAAGTGTTACCCAGCGATATTAGAGTGTTTATTTACGAGTGATATATTACGAAAAAAATGATTTAAATAATAGTGATATAAATTACTCTCCAAATTTGTTTAAATTACACTCCAAATTTGTTAAACCTCAATGTCTATTTACTTGTATCAAAAATGCTCTGTATTTTTGGTACTTTAGATACTTGTATCATAAATGCTCTTTATTATTTTATAAAACCTTACAAGTAGGTATCTATGTATTGATTTGTGCAGTTGTCAATTTGGATACAAATATGAACTATTTAGTTATCTATTAATATGTATTATTAATGGTTTTCCATAAGCCCCGCCAAACAGAACTTGTTTTAAGCCATCAGCTTTGATATATTCTAGTAAGAATAACATAAGTTCTAATATTTGACAGCGTAATGACCTTGTCTGGAGGGTGACATTCAATGAGGTACAAATTAATACTGGGAAACATAATGAATGAAATAGTCTTCTTGGTAACGACAAATAATTTCTCATTTGTTTTGAACTGTAGGTATACAAAATGTTTCGTACAGGTGCAGTAGGTCGATGTTGTTTTTTAATTAATTTCTGAATCAAACAATAGATCGTGTATTTAATTCTTAATAATGTATTTCCTACATTACCGAATTGCCACCTCTAAACGCCGCGCCCCGTACAAATCCGATGACTTTTAATCACAATTATCATTGCATTTTGGTTTCATTTGTACGATTTCTATAACAAAAGGTTAAGATTTCAGCTGTTAAATTGTTGTGGCTTGAAATAGACAAGCGAAAAAAATACGCCTTCTAAATTTACTGATGGAGAAGAATATTAGGTACAAAATTTTTTACCGCGATACTATTTTTGTTTATGCGAACAATTTAAGATTATGAAAATGGTGAGATTTATATAGGTAAGTCTTTTATAAATTATATATCAATAATTTAATTTACAAATAACTTAATTTCAATTTTATTAACTCTTCCAGTGTTTTCAGTGTTCCAGTGTCCAGTGTCCAAGGTTCCAGTATCTTCGGATACAATGTTTCGGTGACCAAATACTTTTTTGGTAGATTTTTCTGTGCATCATTCTAAATGAATAATTCAATTTATTTATAAAAACTGTCATATATTTATTCATAGTCTTATCACCTATCTAAGCTTACCTTACTTTTTACCTCCATATTCTTACCTCGGGTTGAAAGGATGAGTTGCAAGTGATTCACAATAATAAAATACAAAATACAGAATAGTTCAAAAGAGAAAGCAACAAATTCGTCGCGTTCTTCATGTCAGTCGAAAAGACTAATAGTAGCCCTCTATGGTTAAAAAAATATATTACATATCGGCGAACGATTGTCCAGATTCTGCCAGTAAGATCGACATAAGATTTTTCTAATTTTTATTACACGACAATAGGACAGAAATAGTAATAATAATACAATTATTTTTTTTTACTAATAATATGATCTGGAAGAGTACCTGCCTCAATGGTTGAGAGATCCTGGAATCACCGTGAGGACGACGACGAGGCTTTGCGGGTGTATAATTAATAACCCTGTCTCATCTAATTGAGGCTGTATGTGTCAATCCTGATACAGTGGCCTCGAAGGACGAAGAAATTTTAATAATTGATTGACACAATACATTAAAATGAATATGTCGATGTCTTTGGGACACGAACAACTCTCTTCAAATTGTTACATTTTAAGGAGAGCGACAGAGGGACGAAAAGTATTTTTCAAGACTGATGATTATTTAATTTTTATACTTTTGTATTCAGCTATACTTTTTGGTTATTCATTTAATTAAATTAAACATAAAAATTCACTTGGTTTAAAACACAATATTTTTGGTAAAACCAACCAAATAAGTAGGTACACACAAAAACAAATTGCTAAAAAATATAATTGTCCATATTTTGTACTGTTTAGTTTACAATTTACCCTGAAGAAGGAATGGTGGCTCCGAAACCGGTTGATGGTACCCAAAATATTGTGACGAAATGTTAGTTATATTAGTACATTTATATAACCACTTACTGAGATTTTTAGTCTACCGGTTTTGGGATGCATCCTTCTCTTCGTCAGACTCACGACAACCACGTGACTAGCATGTAAATACTACACACTACACCATGGTATAATTTACACGCTAAACCCTTCTTAAAATATTCCTCACATGCGTGTTAATCCAACAGATTATTTTGTTGATTACCTGCCCGGTCTCTGAGATCCCAAACACTATTCCACACAAAGGTCTACAACACCAACATAGGTTATTTCTCTCCTCTACCTAGAATGCTAAACCAGTACAACGAGGTAACGTTATGCAACCTCAACATTGACATATTTCACATGACACAACCTCAGTTTAAGAGAGAAATTATATCGCTCCTGACCGAAAATAGTTTGAGCGTGTAAGACGGACTCTTCGGAAATCAACCTAAACAAAAATTTTATAGCCACAAAGCGCGGGTACACATTTTCTGACTTAGTTGACCTGGGAGCCTACATGCCTATTATGTCGTGCGGAGAATGTGAACTTCGTTCATCTTGTAATCACTTACTGTAGTATACTTATATTGTATAATGTATTCATGTTTTATTTCAATGTATCATCGTAAACTGTAACTGTACTAATCACCTTGTCCTAAATGACTATCCATTAGGGTCATTCTGACCTGTCGATAGTCTTTAAATTAAAAAAAAAAAAAACATGCATGTATTAATTTTACGAATAAACCATTATTTGATATATTCCCCATTTCAGTGTCTACTTGTCAATCTCCCGTACCCCATCACGCCCCCGTTCAAAAATTAACTCGTTTACCAAAATAACTAATGATAATAATAATTAGTATGTGTCCGTCGTCTGTCGACGAAGATACAGTGGTATCGAAACAGGGAGACGTAAAGTTACTCCAACTGGTTTAAACAGTTTTAAGTTATTAGTCAATATATATCATGAATTCCTTTACAAAAAAAAAACATGTATTTTTCCGATGTCTCTGTAATTTACATAATTATGGTAAATGGCTCTAACTAACGAAAAATAATAAATATATCAAATTTTTACACATACACACATAAAATTATCACTTTTAATGAGAATAAGGAGTTGAACACAATGATACGTGAGTTTGTAAGTCGTTAAGTTAATTTTATTTAACTCCAAACCAGTGAGATATGTTTTAGATTATCTACTTTCTTGCGGATATTGGGAAATTTTTTCTCTGTCATACGAATAGAATTGTTTATTCTTAATAAATCTGCATACTTAAATCAAAAACGCATTTTTACAGATACATTTTTGTGTTATTAAGCCTTATGTATCCTTTACCTTAAAAGAATTTTTCTAGCCATTAGAAAATATTTGTTTTTGTATGAATATGATACTGGTTAGGTGAGGATTTACATACAAAGTGGAAATAAACCAAGATAAATGGATTGTTTAAGAGGTAGGAAAATTGCACGTCGTAAATCTAAAATTTAATGGGTAACGAAACCTCGGAATAATTTCAAGGCATTATCGTTAAAAGAACACAATATTCTGTAAGATAAATCAACGTTAAATGTTTATTTTAATTAATAAAATCGCACAAAGGGAATCTGTCCTACATCAGGGCGGGTCTGTGTCGCCCATGGGTCGGGTGTCGTGTGAAAAGAAAAGGGACTGCTGGAAAAAGAAGAAGAGGGTCAATACGTTAAATCTTTCTACGTAATTCATATTCGTGCTGCTCATGTCAAGGTTCTATGCATGCTAGGTGACTGTTTGATACATTTTCTAATCATTAACTATACCAGAAGGCAGATACTTAGTTCCTCAGAACTAATGAATTATGAAGAAATTTTTCGGGAATGAATTACGAGCAAGAATACCTCGAAAAAAGCCATAACTTAACATGAAACAGAGACAAAAATAGCTGCAACACATAAGGAGTGGACCTCAGAAGACTCGGAAAAAGCGATATCGAGTGATTAGACCAAAATTTACATTTTTGGGAGTAATGGAACCAGATTTGTTCATCGCTGTCAAGGCGAAAATATTATACCTACTTACTACTACGACGCCGATGGTGAAACATTTGTGATTTAACGTGTGATTGTTGTGTGTGAGTGGTAGAAGGCGTAATTATGACTATAAGATACCAAGATCTGATTCTGTGCCAATATTGTTTCCTAGATTTAATGATTTGTTCCAGGTTGACCGTGGTAGATGCATCTTCCAGCAGGACAAAGCCCAATGCCACTCAACAAAACGAGCGTGAAATGGTTACAGGATCACCACATCGATATTCTTCCTTGGCCAGGGATTAGTCTGGACTTGAATCCCACAAACATTTTTAGTCAAGACTGAAAATATTGGTTTCTGGTCGCAACCCCAGCAATAAAAGAGAATGTACTAAATTTTAATTCCATTTCTTGTATGCCACCTAGTGAATAAGTAATAGTAAATAAGTTTCTTCTTTTCTAGCAGTAAGTTGTTTCGTAAGATAATAATTTTTCTGTGTAAAGCGCCCTTGAGGTGAGTATTCGCGAAAACGGCGGTATATAAGTTATCCAATTATTATTATTAGGTATTATTATTAATTATTCGAGCACGGTTCCATGTCATGACACCTGAAGATTGACGACGTCTGGTGGACTCTATGCCTCGAAGGATTGGGCAAGTTATTAAATCAAAAGGATTTTAGAATTTTAAACATTTTGCGATAACTTTGTTATTAATACATAATGTGTTATTTTTACTTCCTTTCTTTTAACTCGTGGCGTCTGCTTGCTTGCCGGCTTGCCGTCAACAAAAACTTTGGATCGATTTTTGATCCTTTTCCCATGATATAATCGAGCTGAAACTTGGCAAGTAGACTCGTGGCGATGATCAAGAAGATCTATCAAATTTTCGTTAAAAAAAATTAATAATTATAGTATAATTTCGCATTTTTAGAAATTTTATTGGTTTTTTCAAATTGGAATCATTAGAAAAGTTTGATTACGGCGGCCCGACAACGTCGCGGAATATTTTCTAAATTTGAATTACTCCGTCGGTATGCATAATAGGTACTTCACTACGAATGTCGAAAATCTGAATTGACTGACAAATGTTTTTAGAATATAATCTTCAAAGCATGAAGTGTCTTATCAAAGCTCAAAACATCTGACATTTTAGAAATATATTAAATTACTGTAAGTTTAGTGTTATGTTATATGTTTTAATTCGTCTTCAATTGTTGTTATATTTTACAAAGAAAGGGAGTATAATAAAAACTGGGTTTTTATTGGTTAGTTTTTTTTATATATTTTGGCGTATTGTTATTTCATTCAGTATTTATGTTCTTTTTTTACAAAAAAAACTATGTTTATAAATACAAAATATAACAGTACAACAACTTTTTAAATTAATTAGTTTATCTAATCACAGTTAAAGCCTAAAATGTGTTACATGATTACACACACTTAAAACTAACTGGCCTCGGCCAGTTAGTTTTAAGTGTGTCGGTTTTACCGATGATAGAGTTATTTTATTATGGCATGAACCAATCAACAATCAGTTAAAATTTTTCAAGAACAAAATTACAGGATTTTTGTCCCCCAAGGGATTTACTTGGTACTATAGGTACAAACAAATATATCTATTTTCCCATATAAACAGCTTCGAGACATCAATGTATAATATATCTTGATTATTGACGATCCCTTGAGCGACAAAAATCCAGTAAGTAATTATGTTTTTGAAAATTTTTAACATAACTAATTAATATATTCAGAAAGAAAGAGAAAATTATTAAAAAAGTATGAACTTATTTTTATTACAATTTGTATTTTATTACGCTATTGCCTCTTGAGTTCACCTCCACACATATAGATCATCTTATCTCTGTATTTTTGATATTTCTGAATGGGTCCTTTGTTGGATTTGAGGTGGGAGTGAACTTGGCAGACCTTGGAATCGTGCGAACTTGAACTATTTATGGATGAATGGGTTTTGCCAAAGGTTGAATTAGTCTAGAGCATTGTTATGGTTGAATTATGTTAATCTGAATGTAACTTAATGTGAATTGGTTCACTTAGGCTCGGTTGCGCCAGCAGAAGTAAATTTGGTTCGAGTAACATTGACCCGAGTAACTTTTTTTACTCTCAGATCAGAGTAAACTCGATTTCGGGTCGCACAAACGCCTTTTTTACCGCTGTCAAACCAATCATAAGGCTAATAGGGTGCCAAGCGGAATAAACCTCAAATACCGCATTTGTCTATGGAATTTGATTTATTTCAGTTTTTCACCACTGGCAATACGTACTTTTGCGGTTCAAAACCAGTTCAAACAAACCACTTTATTCTATGAAACAAACCAAACAAACGTCAAACCATCGCTAAAATAACGCGAAATTAAAAGATTCATTTTAATGTTTACAAATTTCAATACGAAAATGACAGCGACAAAATTCAAATGACAAGTACCTATATGGATAAATGTCACATTTTCAAATCAGCTGTGAGAGGACGGCCATTTTTTTTACCAACGTTTTTACCTTTACCCACCTATCTTGGAGAGTAAAAAAAGTTACTCAGATGTATGTACTTCGGCGAGTTAAATATTTTTAACATAGATGGCGCAACCCGTTTTAGTAAAAAACGTTACTCAAGTAACTTTTTTACTAAAACTTTACCTTTACTTTAGATGGCGCAACCGGGCCTTAAAGCCCAACACATTCGATAGCGTAGTTCGTCACGTAGGACCGTTAAGCGATACTTTAGGATAATGATGATTGGGCTTAGAGAATATTTGAGTAAGTAGACTTGTGTGACAGGCTTGTCAACAAAATAATAATAATAATAATGGAAAATTTCCATAGCGCCATCTCATTAAAATTTTTACCTCAAGGGCGTTTTACAAAAACAATGTTTACTCCTAGAATGGTGCATTTTGAATATTTTTGATATCCTGTGTTTATTTAAATTTGTTCACCAAAAAGTCACTGGACACGAATTTAACTAGAGCACTATTCTTAAATTCACAGTCACTAAATGTTTCTAGAAAATTTCACACACTAATTATCCAATTTCGTAGTTTGTTAAGTTCGTTCTAGAATCTTCTTACACGTCGGTAAGTACCTACTCGCACCGAATATATTTCGTCAAAATGAACAGCAACTCCGGCCGTTTCCTTTTATAGAAAAATGTCGCGTCGCGATGGTTCAAGAGTTCACGAGCATCTTCCAGTCATTTCTAGATTCGTATGGATTATCCAAAAACCTTCTAGTATTTTAAAATTTTAACGTTAAAGGTATTGAACGCTGTAAAATTGACGATCACGTGTAATTTTTTTTTTTAACACAATAATGGGCACATGATACATAATGAGCAATTCATTATTATTGAAAACTTAGCCCATTATCCCAATTACCTTCCTTACAATTAATTCAATTACAATTACAATTACAAGTGCCTTCGACTTGCTCTAGCATAAACATGCATATGCATATTTTAGAGTATTAATATTATGTGGACTTGTAAAAAATATGTTAATAAATAATTGATTAGTGTGTTCTATGGGTTCAGGTTATTGTCAAAAAAATGGAAGTTGTGTAGGAGTGACTTTTTGAATGATGGTATCTGCAAAAATATCAACATCGCGCCCACAAAACTAATTTCGGCGATCGTGCTTTCGCGGTGGCTGGACCAAATTTATGGAACAAACTACCTAATAAACTGAGACAAACAGACAGCTTACCACAGTTCAAAAAACAACTTAAGACGCATTTATTTAGACAATCCTATAAAAACCTATAAAACCTATAGAATCTGACCACAACAACGCTAGCTAATGTTTTCCACTCCTATTGTGCACTCCGCGAAAACACATAATACTTTCAGGGACTCACAAACTATTATAGTACTCAATTTTAATTCCACTTCTTGTATGCCACCTAGTGAATAAGTAATAGTAAATAAGTTTTTTCTTTTCTAGCAGTAAGTTGTCTTGTAAGATAATAATTTCTCTGTGTAAAACGCCCTTGAGGTGAGTATTCGCGAAAACGGCGCTATACAAATTATCCAATTATTATTATTATTATTATTAACATCAACATCAAGGTCAGCGCAATATGTAGTGTATGTACGACACATTCTTGTGATGGGAGAAAAATAAACAACATTATTATTAGCAACTCCGATTGCTATCTCGTTACAATATAAATAATAATTAAAAAGCTTAAAAAATACTTACTCAAATTATTTCATATTAGAATGTGTATGGAGATTATGGTACGCGAGAACATGAGATGGGATGTACTAAAAATATATTTTTTAAGACAAGAAATTCAGTTTTTTTGGGTACTTATGAATATATTCAATATTGACTAATATTCTTGTTTTTATACTTATCCTTAGAAATTATATTTGCTTACTTTAGATATTACACAATATTTATAAACCTTGTAGGCATTCTATTTTATAATTTATCTATGTTTTGTTGATTTTATTTTATAAAAATAAACTTTATGGTTCCTCGGTTTAAAGCGTAGTCTTAACAATATAATAACACCTTTTACCGTAATTATGGTAAAAAGAGATTTAAATAATCCCTCTCTAAGTAGGAGATTTTATCTCATAAAGAGAGGTAGCACAAAGTATAGACTTAGGTAGGTATATACATACAATCTTAATATTAACATACATATTTTTGAATATATCATGTGAAAGTACCGTAATATTTCGAGGTACGTAAATATATATAAAAAAATAATCATCTATCCTACATAATTACAAATGTCTGTCAGGCCGTAGCGTCCGTAACTTTCTGGAATTACAATTTTAGATAATTCGAGTTAGACCTGCGTGATATTATTATTATGCGCGATGTTAATTTATTATTATTATGTTCCGTGATTCTCGGTTTGCAAAATATAGTTTGTTTATTGATTAAATTATGCGGGAATAGACACTTTACCTGCATTTTAAATGTATCCCAAATATACGCGGGAGGGGGGTACATTTTTACTTCCGCTGTGACTCAATCCTCTCGCCTAAGCAGGAGGTTTAGATCATTTCTATACAGTTTTTAAAATTTTTATGATATATTTCTTAAGTTGGTTAATATGACACTCCTGTATATAGTATTTTACACTTTACATTCTACAATCTATTGCTAATAGACTATCCATAATAACTTACATATTTACATTTACATATCCTATAATATTATACAATCTACATTACTATAATACTTCTTAATCTATAATATAATCTAATCTATGGTACCTACAATCTATAATATAATATATAATATATCTTAATTATTATGCTCTATAATTCTATACCTTTTTACAATAATTATAGCATTTGTTTTTAAATCATTAATTTTATTTATATTCTGTATGTTTATTCTTTGTTACGAGTATATTTTAATTAAGAAAACATGAATACACAAGTAATAAATCAGACATGCTTTTATACGTTTTCTTTTCATACTTACATTCGTAATCGATTTTTTAACATCACTCATGCAGTTTATCCAAATATTAAACACGTTATGCGTCAACACTCTTCGAATCTGTGGCATAATTATGTTGAACGTTCTTTTTGTCAAACCGTTTTTTATAAAATTATGTTATCCTGAATACCTACCTAAATCTAAATTCAACATAACCCCAATTTGTCGAATTTTACGTTTTGTTCCGACTTCCGACGCCTATTATCAAAGTTGAATCTACTGTCTAAAATAAATAAATTTGAAATCGGATTTTTTTTATAACAATATTAATGAATACAGAAGCTATTTAGGCATTTAAGGTTCAATAATAATGAGAAATTATTCATTTAAATTGAAATAATGACCAAATGATGTCAAAGATGATTTGATAATGTAAAGTCATCCACTTTACGTAAATGTTGAAAGTTTCAGAGCTGTAGCTAGTCGAGAAATTGGTGATAAATCAATTACAAGATTCCACCACAACAAAATACACACAGTGATTTAAATAAAAGCATGTAAAAATTAAAAGTTTCTTCAGTAACCATTCATCGTTACCTAAATTAATTTTGGGATTCGTATTAGAATAAATAAATAATTCGTGCAAAAATACACACAGTATTCCCTGGTTTTGTGGACCAAGTTATTTCAAGATTGTGTAAAAAAAAAGAGTTGGATGTAATTAATTTGATTGAATGAACAACCTAAAAATATTTGCAACTAATAACACGTATTAAAAATATAATCTCAAATTATTAGATCTCATAACCTTCAATATTTTTGGCTGTTTGAAGAAAGCAAACTAAATATTTTACTGGTGCGAGTGTGACATTATTTATTGGCCATAACTGACCCAAGTATTCTGTGGGGATTTCCTTTTTCATTCAAACATGGACGTTTTTTAGTTTCTCGAGTATTTTTATGTACGTAAGCTGTTTTTATATGAAAAAAAAACTGATTTACCAATCAGAAATAAATATAAAAACGAGAAAGGAATCATCTAGAGCAAACCCTATATAGAGTAGAAGCCAGTGACCGCCAAAGTTATGTTACAGTATCAGACCTGAAATATTTTCTGTAGATATGCACTGTAGTAGATAAGAAGGTTTGGATATTATGACATTTGAGTTCGGGGGATTTTAACAGATAACAGGTAATGCAGGTGATTGTGCGTGCCCTCCTTTTTTTTGGTGATTTTTGGCAAAATATATCAATAATATTAAAAAACCCGTTATATAGATTTATACATTGCCATTAAATTACGCTTACTTAATGATGGATGGTGGATGAAATATATGATAAAAAAAATACAATGATTATTCATGAAAACAGAAAATGTAAAAATGTAAAGACAATTTTCTTCTTTTCTTCAAAAATAAATTCTTTAGAAAAATACTTGTGTATAAATAAAAATAAATATTTAAGTTGGTTAAAAATTTCTTACTGAAAGAAGGCGTTCTAACAAAAAATAGTCTAACTGAGGTACTGCTGCCAGATCTGGAACTTCTAAATTATCAGACATATATCTGTACATGGTGGGCCATATGTTATTGCACATTTTAAATCGCTTCTGTACTGAAAACGCGCAAAGATAGGCCGCGCGGGCAATGATGCGCGAAGTTCGATCCTTGGAAATTTAGTCGTCATGGATTGCTTTACGGAGAAAAGTTTTACAAAAAAAATATTCTTTTGTAATTCTTCGGCTCTTGTTTCGCGCTCACCATTGTCCCAGTGTCAATTTAATTAAATCGTGAATCAGGAAGTTCAAGATGACTGGTTCAACGCTAAATTAAAAAAAAACTGGGCGGCAACGGAACAGGAGAAGCGAAGTTAACAAGTCTGTACTAGAATATTCGAGCTTGTCAGTTTGCAAGCTTTCTTCTCATGGTCTTTGATCAACTTTGATTTTTGAAAATTTTTTATTACTCCCTTTCGTAGCGTCGCGTCGCCCGACCGAAGCCCAACGCGTAGGTGAAGCGAAAAAAATGTTTCAACTTGTAAATGAGAAAGGGAGTATAATAAAAACTTGGTTTTTATGGGTTATTTTTTTATGGAGTTGTCTCAAAAGTCGCGTGTTAATTAAGGCGAATGTTTGTCAATAGGTGATATTTCAACATTTTGACAACATGACTTTTAAGATATAATTCTCCCAGTTAAGTAGCGTAATATCAAAACATACCTAACATAAAAAGTATTTTTTTAGAAAATAAAAGAAAACTCTTTTAAATCTTTCTTAAAACATGAATTAGTTGAAATATAAAGGAATGGAATAAAGAATCAAAAATAATACATACAAATAAAATTTGTATATTTCGTGAGTAATTTCAATATTTAATTGGACTTAAGTATATTTTAAAACCAGACAATGGATTTAGTTTGCTTTTGAAATTAAGGCATATGGATTTAGGTTGATCTTGAAGTTTAAGAAAATAAATACCTATATTCATTGCACTATCAGCGGTGTAGTGAAATAATTTTTTTAGTAATTAAGTGTAAATTATTATCAAATTTTTAAATTTTTAGTAAGCAATGATGATATTCAGGTTTTGTTCCAGTTAATTTTAATATAATATGTAGTTATGTTTTAAAACACAAGCTGATTTTAAACAAGCAATAACTTCAGATTGATACATGTTGTGAAAGATAACTAATATGTAAAGTATAGAGCTTATAGTATCGACATTCAAATCTAAAAAAAGTAACCCATAAAAACCAAGTTTTTATTTTACTCCCTTTCTCATTTACTAGTGGAAACTGGTTTGGCGCTTAACCTACGCGTTGGGCTTTGGTCGAGCAACGCCGACGCTACGAAAGGGAGTAATAAAATTTTTCCAAAAATCCAAAATTATACTATAATCAGGTTCCGTGTCTACCACATGCGTTGAAATGTTTTCATACAACTTGTTGTTTGAAAAAACCATTAAAATTTTGAAAAATCCAAAAGTTTATTAATTTTTTTTAACGAAAATTTGATAGATCTTTTTGATCGTCACCACGAGTCCGCTTGCAAAATTTCAGCTCGATTGGATCACGGGAAAAGGGTTAAAAATCGATCGAAAGTTTTTTCGCCAAGCAAACAGACGCCACGAGTTTATATAAAGGGAGTAAAAAAAACAAAAATGGTGGTTGTGTAGGTTTTGATACTTGACGACTCAATTGTGCTCTTTCAGTGAAATAAACATTTATTATCATACGACATGTAGTTTTCTCAACTGAATTTTAAAAAGCGCAAAAACTTATGGCCCACACTATATTATTTGGAAAAATATTTAAATATTTGACATGACTAAATAGTATTATTATTTTAGTAGGTGTAAGGTCACATTTCCTTTCAAATTTAATCTTTGACCTTTCTTTTTTCGTGGAAAAATATTTAAAACAGTTTAGATTTTAGGTGAAACGTTTATTTTTATTATTTGAAATTTATCTTTTTCCGAAGAATATTCATTTTAATATTTTTCTCCGTCGCGCAATTTTATATAAAGAAATAAGCTGTTTGATTTATTTATAACATTTTTATATAACTCCCACATTCGTCGTAGGGGACGCCAAATTATGTAAATATTTTTAAATTTCATGTGATTACATATTACGTGAAAAATGTGTGAGATATTTTATTTACATTAACGGCTCGAATTGAGCTTTTTAATAACGATAACCAACATACCTACCACCCTACGCAGAATTACCGTATTCATACAAAATGAATACGCTTATTCTGTGTTTGGATTAATTCCCATCAGCCTCCCGGGCCTCTTTAGCGACTAGTCATCATCAGCGTTGTTGTAATTCTTGCCTAATTTTAGCGAGTTACGGACAGACAGACGGATATTATAAATTATCGATTGTGATTTGTCATTACCAAATCCAATGAACTGTCTCATTGTTTACTTCCTATACTGTTTGACTACCGATCACATACTGAGGACACGCAGTCATATATCAGTGGGTTTATAGATGCGTACTATACAACTTCCCAACGTATTTAAAATGCACCCTTATACAACGGCGAATCTACTGGCAATTTTTTTTTTGGAAGGGCGTCGGAAGGCTTACTCTTTCCCGGAATAGGGTTGGAAGTCTTACCCTCGTGTTAGTTTTGCACAGAAAAAGATCCCGTGAATTCAAATGAAACCTAAAAGGAAAAAAAAAGATTTTTATTGCCTTTTGGTACCATTTAAAAAAAAGTTAAGTACATTTTTAGTTAAGTATAGTGTGATATTTGAATTAGATGTAACATATTAATAGCTATGACAATCAAATTATGAAACTTAAAACCACGAAAAAATATTTGGCTACTACCGGGATTCGAAACACGGATCTCCTTCTTTCCGGGGCCGGCACTTTATCCAATTAAGCTATAGAAGCCTTGTATATTTCCGTGAATATATCGACCTTATATGTAAGGCTCATTTTATTAGGGAGATCCGTGGTTCGAATCCCGCTAGTAGCCAAATATTTTTTCGTGGATTAGATTTTTTTTGTATGTCTTTCTAATTGATTAATTAATTTGGTTTTAAATTTCCCAATAAAACTTTGTTCTGAAAAATTGCAACTTCACAAATAAGAATGTGTTCTTGAATATAAATTATGAAACTTTTATTTTGCTTAATAATGTGGATCGAATTTGTAATACTTCATTTTTGGGAAACTATTTGTTTAATTGCCATTTCTTCTGATGCTGTCTATAAAATTTATCTTCATTTCTCGATGATCTTTCGATTTTGAGTGTTGGTTTTGCAACAATTGTACCCAATTCAGTTACACATTAATATAAAACAGTATACAATCTTGTTAATATTAACATTAAAGAAGCGTCTCTGATTAATTCCCAAAGTGAGATATTGACGGTAATAAAACAAAAGCCGCACTGATTATTTGGTCTTGGAATATACAAATCCAGATAAAGTTGTTTTCATTAAAATACACTTGGATTAAAAAAAATTCTATCATGGCTAAAAATAATAAAGCCGGGATTAAACTTGTTACACAAAAGATAAATCTGTCGTTACACCCCGCCAGTGTCGGCCAAGAGAATAAATAACAAAAGAATAATAATTTATTTGCTATACAAAGAACGATATTTCAACAGCGACACTTTAGCCAAAGCCATATTTTTAAAAATTCCCAATAAAAATGTCTACGAGAGATTCCTTTATGTTGTGTAGGAAATTATACTTTTGACTTATGTATTAGATGTGGTTTTCCGTATTTTAATGGTGAGTAGCTACTCCATACCCATGTAGATAGTAGATACATACCTGTATAATGTATACCTGTCTGTACTTTGAAATAACTTGTATTTAACTGGAATTTCTTGAAAATAAATGGAAATATAATAAATACTTGGGAATGTTTTATTATAAATTATAACTGCACTATAAAAATGTGTACTTTTTTCTAATAAATATTTCGACTGCAATTTACGACTATAAGATGCCATCTAGCGTCTTGGTAGCTTTAAAAACGGACATTGTGGCGTAGAGAATTTTTCATTTTTTTTTTATAATTGATCATTATTTGCGCCTTCTGGTAATTTTATAATTGTATAGACATTGTTACTTAAGGAATTAAACTTTTTTTTGTTACTAATTTTATACACCTCATCATTATTTGTGCTATTACCATTGTATTTCTTTATATAAAATTTATACCCACATAGCCCAGTGGGCATGTCACTGGCTTCCAACACCGAGGGTTTCGCTTCAATCCCGGTGAGGTCACAATTAATCTATATATCGTCGCTGTATATATAACAAAGCCAATGTACCGTTTAGTACATTCTGAGATGAACGAATCAATTTGTCAATTTTTCATATAAATAATGGATAATATACTAAAAAAAACATTGCCGTTCATCTGGAAAGTCTGCCTAGTAATTATTTAAAATATTTTTTATAAATCTAGTCTCTGCAATTATTTTTTAAAACAGTTTCATTCGTTTATCTCAGAATGTACTTAAACGGCACATAGGATTAATTATATATACAGCGACGATATATTAATTCAAGCCTGGGAGTTTTGTGATGTTTATCGCTTCTGTAATTGAGCCTCTTGGCCTGTTGAAGCATAAAATAATATTAAAAAAGTATGTGTATAAAATTTGTACATTTCAGATGATAAAGACAAAGACAGATGAAATTTATGTAAACATTGGTTTTCAGCTCGTATAATGTGATGGTGCACATATTAGCAAATATTTTTTTAATTAAAAAATATTGATTATTTTGTTTGTATATATCTACTTTTATGTGAATTTTTTTTCACCAACATGTTTCAGAAATTACCATTCCATCATCATCTATAAGTTCTAAGGATACCTAATATTATACATGGAATAGATTTTCAACATGCACTTAAAGCAAGAGGAATATGTTGATAGAATATCAAAATAGAAACAATACAAATGAGAAAGGGGTTTTTATGGGTTAGTTTTCTCCCATTAAATTTAATAACATTATTTTATCACAAATAATGAAAAACAGGACCCATTTACTGTGCGGATAGTGAAAAAATTCCCCAATTATTTTTTTAGTTTACTTCTGCTGGATACCGGGTAACAGAATTGGGAGAAGACGGACAAGATAACGGGGATATGTCGAAAAAAAGTAATGAAGTACTATGCTAATTTTTGCGTTGGCCGAGAAACAACCAAGAAAGTTATTCAAAATAATTAAAATTAATTAATTATAATAACTGGGAAATCTGTAGGCATATAATTTGGTCGCAAATTAAATGTAACCTATTTACGTGTTTTTTGAAATATTATTTACAATAACGTTATTACACGATAAAGATGACTGAAAGTTTTATGTTTGATAAAAACACGCTTTTATACAAAAATTTCAAAATGGGAAAAATATTTTTTAACAGCCGCGGTACTAAGAGCAACCACAGTATATGCGTACGGCAATAAAATCAACAACGAGCGAATAGGCATGAAGACAGATTTAGAAATAACATTCTTTATTGTAGGTACACGTCTACTATTACCGAAAATAACATTATTTCAGGAATAAACTAAGTTTTTACGCAAACAATTGCATTTTCATCTACATATTTTTAATTTTACGCAAAAACGCCCGCAGCTGTCATTTCGTCTACGTGACGTCAAGCCTCAGTAAATATTGCATTGTGTCTATGGCAGCGGTTCAAACACACGGTGATGGGTACTGAGGCGTGACGTCATTCGCTTTGAGCGGTGTTTCAGTTAAAATGGCGAATTGCATAATTTTATACTTTTGTTTTATTGAAAATCTTATTAATCGCAATGTGTAGGTATATTAAAACTGGATCATTTTTTAGAATCCTTTCAAAATATTTTCTTCTCTAAAATCACTTATTCGTTAATTCTTTAATACTGTCATCACGCCTATTCTATTCGATTGATTATACCTACTTACAAATGTTTAACGCTTACCACAAATTGGTACTATTTGCCCCCTTTTTCCTACGATTACATCAATTTACATAGTAACAACTGCTGCTTTTTAAAGAAAAAAGCGTAGAAAAGGGAATGTCGTAAAATTGATAACCTGCAAATTGATTCGTCGGCCATCGATTTCACATGAAAGATTCTTCATTAAAAACAATGGACTTTTCATCTCCACCGAACCGTATAGAATTCTCGTAAAAATTTCCTCCGCCTTCTTCCACTTGACAGTGCGGGACAGCGAGGGGGAGACTCAGCGCGAAGCTCCAAGTCCAAATAAAAATATCCAAGTTCTGTGATGCCAATTTTTTCCAACTTTGACATAAGATTTGACCGCACGTCTTGAAATAAAAAAAAAGTAACCCATAAAAACCAAGTTTTTATTGTACTCCCTTTCTTTGTAAAATATAACACCAATTAAAGACGAATTAAAACATATAACACAACACTAAACTTACAGTAATTTAATATATTTCTAAAATGTCAGATGTTTTGAGCTTTGATAAGACACTTCATGCTTTGAAGATTAAATTCTAAAAACATTTGTCAGTCAATTTAGATTTTCGACATTCGTAGTGAAGTACCTATTATGAATACCGACGGAGTAATTCAAATTTAGAAAATATTCCGCGACGTTATCGGGCCGCTATGCTAGGAATCAAACTTTTCTAATGATTCCAATTTGAAAAAAACAATTAAATTTCTAAAAAACCGAAATTATACTATATTTTTTTTTTAACGAAAACTTTGATATATCTTCTTGATCGTCGCCACGAATCTACTTGCCAAGTTTCTACTCGATTGGATCACGGGAAAAGGTTAAAAATTGATCCAAAGTTTTTTCACCCGCCAAGCCGGCAAGCCGGCAAGCAAGCAGACGCCACGAGTTAAAAGAAAGGAAGTAATGAGGTATTACCTACGTATGTATTAACATTTCGTATAAGTATTTACATAGATGTCGGTGGCGTGCAGTTTGCATAAACGTATAGACTATGAGCCAGCGACCGACAGACTTACGTTATATAGTACTAGCTGTGCCCGCGCGGCTTCGCACGCGTAGATTTTTAGTACACTGTTTGGATCGTCATAGAACTTTCGCTAACCTTCTAGAACATTCTCCTTCCAGAACTTTCATGAAATTTGTCGAATGTACAGGAACCTTCTAGACACACCAACACATTCCGCCACTCAGTTTAGAACTTTCGGAATTTTCTAGAACCTTCTCCTTCCAGAACGTTCTAGAGCAGGTTTTTCCGGAACTCTTTTTCTGGACTCACCGACAGTCGGCGCGCCTATTTTGAAATAATCTGAAGCATTTGTGGCCTTCCCATAACAAAACAATTTTGTCACTCGCTCCTCCCCACACACAATATTATGTAAAGGCTCATTTCAGGGCGTGTGTTATTAAATAATTAATATTGTACGCAATCAACTGGAGTTTGGATCAGTAGTCTGGAACACTCATTATTCTACATACAGTGAGCGACTTGAAAATATCCAACACAAATTTCTCAATAGTTTAAATTTCCGTTCCCGTTTAGAATTCAACTCATACACAGAAAGCGAGTGTTACCATAAAATCCCTCCTCTATCACATCGAAGATGCATACAAGATCTGTATTACCTTTATAAAATCTTGAATAACTTGGTCGACTCACCCTATTTATTAGAGCAAATAGGTTTAAGTTGTCCTACACACTCAACGCGTTCAAATAATTTATTTTACCCAAAGTTTGGTAGGACTAACAACATAAAAAACTGCTTTGTAACTCGTTCCATCTCAAAATACAATCTGTTAAATTCTACAAATAATCTAGACATTTTTACTGAGAATTTGCTTTTATTTATGAATGAAACTCCGTAATCTCATTTATGATTATTGAAATAAATTTGATATTTCTTTAATTGAATCCCATTCCCTCCCTCTCCTCCCATTTTATGCATTATTATTTTATGCATTATCATAATTTAAATATTTGAAATATTTATTATTTATCACGTATTCTTTATCTTTGTTTTTTATTTAGTTTTTTTACATCATATTTTTTAGTCATACTAAACGAATATTTTTTTGATATTATATCATTTTTTTTTAAATTGTACTGTATGTTTCCCAAAAATAAACTAAAAAAAAATTATTACGATTTTCTCGGCACCTCTCACTAGAATTCAGGAGAATATAACACAATAGATTGCTCGATTTTCTGCATTACACTCATATATTGTTTTCCAATATGAAAAAATAAAAATATAAAATTGAGTTTTAAATCGAATCGTCCCCGGCGGAACACGAAACATAATACAGTTCCCTGCGAATAATACCGTCACGTTTCTTGGTCCGTTTTATCAGTTGGACTCTTGAATGTCTTTATTATACGGAGAGAATCAGTTGTGTCTGATACATCATTTCCGTGTATTTATTGTTCGGTTCACACCTACAGACGAGCGCCGCCCCCCAGAGATGGCGTTGCAGGCAGTAACGGGTAATTTATCGCCCTCGAAGCGTCGTATCACGTGGACGTAAAAATGAAATGAGAACATTTATAATACGCCATGTTGTTCGCTCTATGATTCGTGACAAGAATGATTGTACCTAAGATTGCTAGAAATAAAACAGACAACACTGGAAATAAATTAACGATTTATTAATTATTTTAATAAATTGACAAAGTCGCTGGACATGAATTAATCTGCAGCACTACACATTTTATTACCGCCAGAAAATTCTGTTTACTATGGCACGTAATGGTTCATCGCCAAAAATTCCAGTACTAATTATTAGTCAAATGCTGTATTTAGCAGAATATTAAAGACTGGTAATGAATTTGGTCATATAGTTGACGTTTTCAATGACAGTCCAGGGAAAATAAAGTTTATACTTAAAGATACAATATTATTTCATTACTAACTGCTGTTAACATGTAATGTGTAATGTATATTTTTTTATACACATTACTGCTCTGTATTTTATATTTTAAATTTTTATTTTTATACTCATATTTTAATGCTTATACCTGATACTTTCACTGCTTATACCTTATATTGCTTTTTGTACATGTACTTTATATTCATATATTTTATATTTTACCGCTTATTTCCGATATTGTTTAATGTATATACTTTTCGATTTTATGTAATATTTTTTTATGTAAAAGCCTGTAATGAGCGTAAAAAAGTAAAAGTAAAAAGTAAATAAATGAAAGTATGTAGGTATTTCGCTTAATATTTCGCTCGATATTCCGTGTCTGGCCACTCTGACCACCGCTCCGTTGTTAATATCGCGCCGGCAGAAACGTCAAAATAAACTGACCCCACCGCGACACGGGCTTGCCTTTTATAGGAAACAAGTTTGACTTTCCGATCATTCCAGATGTTTGTGGTCTGTTCCCGTCGCTTCCTGACTGTTATTAACGTTTCTAGAATGATATAGCTAATTCCAGAGTGTGGTAGTGTATCCCAGAATGAAATGGAATGTACTAGAGACTTCGATCTTGTGTTTGTCATCATTACAAGGGATTCTATACCTAATATCTTTTTACCATCTTGTTATAGTATTTATTAATTAAACTATGTTACCAAATAGAGAGTAGTTTGTTGGTGGTCATGACGCTCGCCTAGTGATCTTGTGGTCGGTGGTTCGAGCCCCGTTCCAGGACACCAGCAAGATAATCCTATTTTCATAGCACAGCCTTTTAAATAAGCATAATCATAATCAGATGAATAATAATCAATGATAATGTTTTTATAATAATACTAGCAGTTCGTAACCGGCGTTGCATGGGTTAAGGATAAAGTTGAAAATAAATTTGGGGGGGAAACAAAGGTTCGATTCAAACGGCACAGATTTGCATCGAAAATATATAGGGGAAGGGGAAGGGGTAAGAGAATAGGGAAGAAATGTCACCTATGTTACCCGCCGAGTCTTACAGAATAAGTTTCCGAATTTTGAGTCCGATCCGTCGAACGGTACAGATTTGCATCAAAAATATATCAGGGGAGGGGAAAAGGTAAAAGAATAGGGGGGAAATGTCGCCTTTGTTACCCGTCGGGTCCTAAAGCATAAGTATGTAAAATTTGAATCGAATCGGATAAACGGTGTACATTTTTATAGAGAATAGACAAACTGACAGATATTTAGATTCGCTATACTCCTCAACTTTTAAATCAGCTTTTATTTTGTATTTTTGTATTTAATTAAATTAAATACAAAAATTCACTTGGTTTATGCTACTATATCTTTGGTAAAACAAACAAAAAATAATGAATATTGAGATACGAGAAAAGGTGTTCTTGTTAAATTCGCGTCCAGTGACTTTGCGGAGTAAATAAAAGTTTGAATTGTTTTAGTGTTTCATTTGCCAATTTGAAAAATAATTATTAATTAAGATGCGTTAAAATATTCAAGGACAACCCTTTTCTTGATCTATATCGGAATTCTTACATTATCGAACGTAGACGAGCTTAATTAGAAATATGAAATATTGTAGGTACTGTTAACTAATTGCTTCTATTGTGTATTATTCACAGTTAAGCTTAATGCTAAAAAAATGCTTTCAGCCCTTTGAAAGAAATGCAATTAAACCTTTTTCTCGACCTTCAGTGTAATGATCTCAATTACGCAGTTGTCTAGAGTCTAGACCTTACAATCAGTCTTTATTCAATCTAACTTTATATTAATATAAAATTTAAAAAAAATTAATTACGTTTCTACCTCTTGTTTTTATTTGATGTGAAATATTATTTCTCAAGGTATTAATTAATTATCATGTTTCGTATGTCTGTGATCGTTATCAAAATAATCATCTTCTTACAAATGCTTGACCAATTTCATTATATGGTAGTGAAAGGTAGTGAAGAAAGTATGGTAAATATCTGGGAGAGGAATGAACCCCAAAAATATTTCGGAGTACTCGTACAATCCCTGTTTAAACCGTTAAAAAAGGTTAACGTTATATTTTGGATTTTTTTGTGATATTGAAGTATGTATCCATAAAAAATCAGAACATAAAGAAAGTAAATGCACAAAAAAAATGTAATTAAAGAGCCCTCCGAACAATTACGAAATCTATGTATACTAAATAGAAAATGAGAAAAAAAAAACAGATGTCTCAAGCATAGATCATTGAAATTTTAAAATTTTTTTTTTAGGTTCTATTCAGATACAATATAATATATTCAAGATAATTGAATGTATGTATAATGTTATTGTTGATATTTGTGTTCTTAGTCCTCCTCACTAGGGGCTCCTGTACTGAGGCGGACTAGTTTATACCTATTTATTTTCTATTTTTAAATTTCTACATAGTTTAATACTCCTTTTAATTTATCTGCAGCGACTTGTTTTAGCCATACTTTTTTATATATTTTTTGAAATATTCAATATTTTCATTATTTTTGAAGGTTGGAGGAAAGTATTATATATAGTTATATTTTTGTCTTATAGTTTTGTTGCAAAATAGATTTAGCTTCTTTGGCCAAAAGTTGTGTTGAAAGTTGATATATTTCTATTTACCATTTTACTGCTTGTCTTGTTATATGCAAGGGTTCTATTGTTTTGTTTTGTGTCTTTAAATTGTCGTAAGAGAATGCTCTTGGAATATATTTGTTTTATTTTCGGCACGTCAAGACATTCCAAAATCTCTTTTGAGGGCTTTCTGATTGGAAGTTTCAAAATGGTTTTTATAATGCTCTTTTGCGATATATTTAAATGGTTGATATAGTTTGTTGTGGTAGGTCCCCATGCTAAGATTCCCTAATATATTAAAGATTCCTCGATTTCGAACATATGTACATATTTTTTTTTTATTATTCTTAAAGTATGTAATACAATAATTTATACACCATAAGTATATTAAATTCTTAATCAAAAGTAAGTATAACGTATTTTTTTTATTTTTTCCTAAAAGTCCTTAAATTGTTTTCATCCCTAATATCCCCTGGTAGTTTCATATATAAGTTCATCCCACTGTACATGATAGAAGTTTGCGATCTTTTTTCTTTCGGAATGGTAATCTTATTTCATCTTTTCTTCTTGTACAATGGCCATGTTGATGTTTTTTTTTCTTAATAATTCAAACGTATTGTTGAGTCCATTAATAATTTTATATATAAATAGAAGTACATTAAATTTATATTATTTTTTTATTTAATTTGTTTATTTCTATTAAATTTAAATATAAAATTTTGGTTGAACTTTGCCTGTCTCACTAGAAATATCTGTGTTGAGACATACATAGTTTACAATAGTGTGTAGATACAAAACATAGTATGTAGATATAAAGTAAAATAATTATTTCTATTTGATGATGTATTGTGTATTAAAGTAAAATAATAAAGTGATTAAAGTAACATGATAAAAAATATATCATATATATGAGGTTATAGTGTGTTTTGTGTAAGTGTGCCTATTTTATCTCTCTTCTTGTTTCGAATCCACTGTTTTATTTTGTATTTTATGTAAGGGTAGTAAATTGTGATTATCCCGGATTGATTTAATTCATCAAGCATGTTATTAAGTAATTTGGGTCCAAAATAGTTATAGCTCCTTTTTCCATACGTGGTATGTAACTTTGGGATTTGTATATTGAGTTAGTTTGACCGTGTGGTAATTATTGTTTGAGTTGGTTTAAACTGTGTATATTTGTATTTGTATGTGTATTTAAGAGCAGTATTCGCATAAATTTTTTTTATATCGAATACGTAGAATTTGTTGAATATTTATCTAAATGTCATTATTTGTAAACTTTCTAACATTACTTTGATTTTTGTGTATCGATAGCTTTTTAGTATAATTCTTAATGCATTATTTTGGAGTATTGTTAATTTTTTCAATTCTTCTTCATTAGACAGAAATAGTATACTGCTGCGTTAGTTGATGTGGGGGACGATTCTGTTTTAATACATCTGCTGATTTTTCCCAAGAGTGAAATTTGTTTTGCTATTTTTTTTTGTTACATAATTAGTGTTCAATGAAAAGTTTAATTTATGATCTATAATTATTCCCAAATATTTAATATCAGTTGTTTCTTTGATTGCTCCCTCATAGATAATTATTGTTGGTGCATCTGGTATTCTCATATCTCCGATGTTCATTACTTTTCTTTTGTTGCTATTTAATTTCAATTTATTTATTTTCAGCCATATTGATATTATGCACAGCCGTATATAAAACTTTTGATAATATGTGGATATTCTTACGATGGAATTGGTGAAGGTTGCATTGTGTAAAGTGATCACTTAAACCAGCTCATATAGGTTATATACACTGAGCCATGGTATAAGAGACTTCCATCTACGTTTCTCCTATATCAATAGCTTCGTCTCTATGAGACTTCTATAATTTATCCTAATTAATTACCAATAAAATAAAGGTACCCACGTATAACCGCCGTTCCACCAATGATAATAAAAGGCATTTAATTTTGCATGTATTGTTATATGTATATTAATTGTTGGAAGAAAATTTTCAATATTTTTTTAATATAGAGATGCGAACACATTATGCCTGTGTAATATTTTTATTGGTGAATTTATGTGTAGAACTAAAATTGTATTCAATAATGAATTTTATTTTCATCTTGTAAAATATATATTTAAATAATATTTGAATCCCTTTGAGCACGCTTTACGGAGATCATTTTAAAACATTTTTAAACCAAAAAAGGGTTGGCGAAAAACAAAAAGTTTTTTTCTTCTTTTGCCTTTCTTTTCTCATTTGCCGGAACGCCCGCCCTCTGCATTACAAAAATTAAAAATAAACCTCCGGAGTACCACCTTTTCACGGCATCTCTCGCCCGGATTAAGCGTCTCCTCATTTAATTAACAAATAAGCAAAACGTTTTCATTCCTCACAAAGCAGTGGGCGACGGACCTCCTCCGCTCAAAAGAAAACTCAAAATGGCTTCATATTTTTCAATTACTCCTTTCTGGCGTTTTTCTTGAGTGAACTCCGTTTGCCGTTAATTATGAATTACGGCGTCTTCATTAGAGATGCCTGGCTACCCTTCAGCCGGTCGACAATACCGCCGTGTGACAGCGGAAAGTTGGTGCCCTGTGCTGAATGGCGAGCAACTTCACCCATGGCTGGATACAACTGGAATAGTGGGAACAGTGGCTAAACATTTTCACGGATCGACGCAGCAGCATACAAAATCAGACAATTAATTCGTTTTGTGCTATTTGAAAAGTAACTTTGGGAACAGGCATTTCAGTAAAATCGACAATTGAGACCCAACACGGTTTATATCCAAATTGTTTACATATATATCCTATTGATTAAGATTCTTTTTAGGGTTTTCTGTGTTTTCTTCAATATAAGGTATTTTTACCCCCTTTCTTTTAATTCGTAGCGTCTGCTTGCTTGTCTGACGAAAAAACTTTGGACCGATTTTTAACCCTTTTCCCGTGATCCAATCGAGCTGAAACTTTGCAAGCAGACTTGTGGCGATGATAAGAATGATCTAACAAATTTGCGTTTAAAAAAAAAATAAATATAGCATAATTTTGGATTTTTAGAAATTTTAATTTTTTCAAATTGGAATCGATACAAATGAGTAATTAACCCGACGCGAGTATAGGCATGAAACCCGATTCATGAGAAAGTGTGTATAATAAAAACTTGGTTTTTATGGGTTAGTTTTTTAATATTTTTATTTAATAGATAAATACATTTTTTTAACAGTAACGACAGTGACAGTTTTTACAATGGCATTTCTCATCAACATGAGTTCTATAACTCGTGAGTAGGAGAGGAGTATCATTATATTTTAAATATATTAAATAGTATGTAATACATACTATTTACCTATATATAAGAAGAAAAAAAAAACTTATATTTGATAATCATAATGCAGTTATGTGAGACAATAAGTAAAATAAACTAATAATAAGTAAAAAATTTGAAAATGTATATAGTAAAGTGAAAATAATGGAAAATTTTAAGCAAAGATTATAACAGTATGCAGTATAAATAATATTAAATTTAAAGCTATCTTTTATTAAAGAAGTTTTCTAAAGAATTATATAATAAAATATATACACAATTAAGTAACAAGTTAATAGATTACGTATAAATAAAATAAAAATTATTTAACTCTGAGGGTATTTTTTATTATAAATATTGGAATTTGAGGTTGATAATGCTCTAATAAGGTGAAAAGCGTCTGAGAAAATTAAAAAGGTAGAACTAAAAAACAACTGTTTTTATTTCCATACGTGTATTTGAATTGTATCAAAGCAAAAGAATTTCTAATATTCGATATAAATTTCTTTCAAGATATCCTAACATTTTACAGAAATACTGAAAAATGAATGTAAGTTTTGATGTCACTTATATCCTTAAATATTGATTGTATTATTTGTATGTATCAACATATATTTTTTATTAATTACACCAACATGTCTCGGAAAAACCTTTCCATCGTCGGGTCTTTTTTTTAGTCAATGTCAAATGTCAAAATATCAACCGTACAATGACTTTTGATTTTTGTTTTTCTAAATTATTTGAAAAATTATTTTTAAATATTATTGCTGAAGTTCTTGATTACTCACAATTATTGGAAACATTTTTAATAATATTTTGTTTACTATTTCATGCTTTACAGATTTCTAATGATTCTAAATTATTCAATTTCAGACCAAAATTATTTATGTGTAAAATAGAAAGTCCTAAATTTTTATCAAAACCGTGATCATTTTCTAATAAATGATTTGCAAATTCAGAAAAACTATGATTATTAATCGATCATAGAATACATTATATTGTTTATCCGTTTTACTTTTTGTAATTAACGATTTATTGTAATAGAGTTTCTGAAGTTTTTTAATCAATAATATATTTTTCTTGTAGACCTCTTTCGATGCGAAATCTCTTATTTTATCATTCAACAGATCCCATTCTATCGGGTAAAGATTATGGACCAATTCTGCATGTAACAACTTAAGAGTTAATTTAATTTTATTACGATTTTTAAATCATCCTTTAACCATACTTGTTTAGCCTTATTGAATAAAGTTAAAATTTGTTATTAATTTACTCTTTGTATTGAATATATTACAAATACATTTAGGAATTACTTCATTTTTTATGCAATTTTGATAAAAAAATATATTTAATGACATCATTCGATATTTTTTGGCAAATTTTTTGTACACAGGTATTTGCTTTATACACCGCACTCGAATTAATTATTTATTCAATTGATTCAGCAACATTGTAGTTTATCATTTATAAATATTGATTGTATTATTTGTATATATCTACTTATATTTTTTATTAATTACACCAATATGTTTCGGAAAAACCTTTCCATCGTCAGGCTGTTTTACAAATGTCAAAATAATCATGGTTTTTCCGAATTTGTAAACCATTTATTAGGAAATGATTACGGTTACGATAAAAATTTAGGACTTTCTATTTTACACATAAATAATTTTGGTCTGAAATTGAATAATTTAGAATCATTAGAAATTTGTAAGACATGTAATAAATAGTAAATAAAATATTATTAATAATCAATTAAATTTAACTACTAGCCCAATTCTAAAAATGTTTCCGATAATTGTGAGTAATCAAGAACTTCAGCAGTAATATTTAAAAATAATTTTTCAAATAATTTAGAAAGACAAAAAACAATAGACATACATTTGGATATTTTGACATTTAAAAAACACCCTGACCATACAAAGGTTTTTCCGAAACATGTTGGTGTAATTAATAAAAAATATAAGTAGTACATACAAATAATACAATCAATATTTAAAAATGTCAATCTACAATGTTGCTGAATCAATTGAAAAAAAACCCTATATTGCAACTCCACCCTCCTTTCCTGCGATCTTTGTCCAATATATATCAACCAACAAAAGATCATTGCATACCATCCATCTCAAATAAAAACCAATGAAATTTTATAAGAAAAGTGATAAAAATCAAATACGTTTAGAAAAATTTGATGGGTAATTAGAAGTAGATAATAATTAAAAATATTACAGAAAAAAATTCTTCGACGAAAAAAATATTATATTACCATCTACGTACCAAAAACTTTTCCAAAGAAAGTATAAACAAGTATTAAATTTATCATTTACATAGCACAGCGGTAATGCATTTTACCGGCAGGGAAATGTTTCGCATTTTTATTCCACCAATTTAAAAAAAATTTCAATTGTTCATCAGATCAAATGTAATCCCGATTGTAAATTATTTTAAATATAGACTTTAATAGATTTTATAGATATGTCTTATTTTATACCTTTTTAATTCATTAGGTAAGTACCTTTGGTTAGGTAGCTACGGGCTGATTTTTAAAACCTACATCGATAAAACTAAATACCTACAATTCAGATACCTAAAAATAATCGCGAACAAAGATTCATTGAAATCAATAGAGACGACCCTAAATTTTTGGAACGAACGCGGCTTAACGCGGTTTGCGGTAAGAGTTGACTGGTAGAAATAGACTTTCTCTCTTTCATTCTCGCTCTCTCTCTCTATTATATACGAGTGTGTGTGCGTGCGAGTATCGAGATTCGAGTAGAAGAGCGTCGTGCACGACAGATTGTATAACCTCAATAACAAACAACAAACTTATTTGTTTTTTTTGTTGTTTTAAATCATACGTGAGTTACATTGTCTCATAATTGCAATATTTCAATAAAGATTCGATAAATGGAAACTGCAACAAGCATGTGTAATACAAACTTAGTAAAGTAAGTTAAGAAAATTGTATATTGATTTACTGTTTATATACGTGATTCGAATGTTTACTATTTACTATTTATTACGAAGAGACAATAGTGAAATCATAACATGCTCAGCGTCAAAAAAAGTATCAAAAGAGAAAAAAAATCGAAAAACAACTTCAACGTAAGGTTTCCTTACGTAACGAAAATATACAAATATAAATAATCTAGATCTCCATATCGAATTACGTTCGGAATTGAAGAAAAGTCATAAGGAACTTCATTCCTGATGGGGGTCTCCGACCGCTTTTTTAAAAAAATGATGTTAAAAAATTAAATTTAAAACAATTGCCAATCCTTGACAAAGTTAATCTTTAAATAACAAAAGACCAATTTTGGATTGATAAATGTAAAAAAATATAATTAATCATAATTATAATATGCGGCAACAGATAAACGATTTGTATGGCGGCAGAACAAAAGGTGCGAAAATTCCGAGCCAACTAAGGGCCGGTTGTTTCAAGTTGGATTAAAGTAAGCGTTGTTTTAAAGCATAGATTTTTACGTTCTCCACCAATCAGACGATCCGTTTTCGTAAAAATCTATGCTTTAATCGACCGCTTACTTTGATCGAACTTGAAACAACCGGGCCTAAGCACACTTCACGATATGATCAAAAATAAAATTAACAAAAAATATATCGAAAAAAACTAAAGTTTAATTTTGTGAAAATTTATTATGTTTAGCATAATTTAAGATGAATATCTAATATGTTTGTCATAAGAGAACACTCACTTAAACAAACTACTTTGCAGTTTAGTGCGTTTACTTATTATTATGTGTATATTGTCACGGAATCGTGGCTGTGGCAGGCAAATGAAACACAAAAAACAATTTAAACTTTATTTTTAATACAATGTCACTGGATACAAATTTTATCGGAGCACCGTTCTTAAATTCATACTAATAGTTCCGTAATACGCATTAATTGCCACTATTCACTCACCCGTGGAACATTTGTTATTATGCTGTTTTTATCGCATCGATCTCTATCGAAAATATAATTTCACGCGTCACTCGCTCGCGCCGGATGACTATCGCTTGTTCACATTGCTGGCCGTACTCGCACGTTTCGCTCTTCTTTGGTCTTTTATACCACGCTGTCAAACAACAGCTCTCTTCGCCCACGCGTTTCTCCTCGCTTTAATACATAAATGTTAGTTTCGCGAATGTTCGACCTGTTTCTCCATATTTCTAGTGATTTATAATTTCTTGATTCCAGTTGATTCCAAATTCACGTTCAAAATTTAATTTCGTCCCCCGCCGTTCTTTTTTATTCATTTGACATTATTCATTTTGATATTTTGACATCTTTAAAACACCCTAACGATGAAAAGGTTTTTCCGAAACATGTAGGTGTAATTAATCAAATATAATAATAATCAACAGTCAAAAATACACGCCAAGTCACAGATCACAATTTTAGATTTTATTAATAGCCACCGGGCACGTCTGAACGGTATGAGTTGCACGAACAAACTAAATTTATTCGTAATGTAAACGCTGTTTATGTTCGACCAATCATTTCTAAACTTTATCGGTACTAACTCGACTCGGCTACAGAGTATAGTTTTGATATCCCGAATCAAAAGTTAGTTATCTCAGTCGGCCGTTGTAAAAAAGTAACGGTGAAACGTCACTCCTACAACAAGATATCCAAGTTTTTACAATACTCCTTTTCTCAGTCTACCAGATGCGTCGGAGTATATTCATACAACTTACTGAGTTGTATAAAAACCATTAAAAATTGGAAAAATCCAAAATTATTGTATAATTATTAATTTTTTTAAGGAAAATTTGATAGATCTTCTTGATCGTCGCCACGAGTCTGCTTGCAAAGTTTCAGCTTGATTGGATCACGGGAAAAGGGTTAAAAATCGATCCAAAGTTTTTTCGTCAGACAAGCAAGCAATCAGACGCCACGAGTTAAAAGGAAGGGAGTAAAAAGGAAAAACTCTTCAAGATGAGTTTTTTATTGAAATATTCTCTGACTTGATTAAATATCGATATTCTTGACTTATTGAAACAAAAGTTTTGTCAAAATGGACGTTATTACATATGATTTTTAAAAATTTGAGGTGATGACATTTTGTGTTTTTTGTTGAATGGCTGTTTACTAAAACAAATAGCAAATTCCTAATATCGTTCCCCTACCGTCAAAGGCCCAAGGTCAAAATACCGCATTCTCCTTCTTCAACCGATAAAATTAACACAACAGCTTTGGTAAATGATGTCTCATCACCTTCTGACTTCAAAAGGGCAAGACCAACAACGTCAACTCCATTATCACGAGCAGAAAACTCTTCATCCTCATTTATAGTTACAGCAGATGTGCAGCCTGTTCCAATAATTGAAGCACCTTCATTTTCCATGATAGTCACGGCCTCACTGCATGAACAAGAAATAATAGATGCAGAAAAGAAGCGGAATGAGAACAGCGGGAAAAAAGGGACAGAAGTATAAAAAAAAACTAAAAATGCATGATATAACAAAAATAAAACCAACAAGCGGCAAAAGAACCAATCTTCTGACGAGGAAACATCAGATGATGACGCTGAATGCCCAGTTTGTAATTAGGCTCTTCCCAAGACAAAAAGGAAGAAAAATGGATTAGATTCATCAAATGTTTCCAATGGATGCACGATGATTGCGTTAAAAATCCAGGACCTAAATTAATCTGTACAAATTGTCTGGAAAATTAGAATTACTTAAACCATACCAATGATTGGCAAATGACTAAACATATATTAAAATATGATTACTAAATATAAATTTTATATAATATTATTATGAATACAATTTAAGTTCACGTACAGTTGCCGGCAAACTTCTTGAAATTATTTGGCGTAGTGGGAGAATGCGCAGAAGACAAAATTTGGGTCTATTTGGTGGAATGGTACATCCGCAAACTTCCCCCCACTACGACGTAAAATTTCAAGATGTTTGCCGGCTACTGTACTGATTATTGTGATCTCAATATCGTCCCCGGGACTATTGAGATCTAGGAATTAGGAGCCCAAAAACTTTTTTAGAATTTGTACTTTTTTGTTAAAGCTGTCTTTATAGAATTTGTAACAAAGATATCGAGTATTTGATCATTTGATAGAATAAAGGAGTGCTGTACCCAATGCTAGACGTTTTATTTATAATTTTATCTGTAATTTTTTTTTTTACATTTTTTTTACAAAAAGGGGACGATATTTGGCGACCTTACCCTAAACAAATCAAATCATCCCAACCTCCAAGGTCAGAAATGCAATATTCCAGAGCAATATTTCGCGGGCTCTGTCTGAGTATTTAACTGTCGCCCCCCCAGCGGGTGGCTAATTAAGGAGATTCGTTAATTGATTTGAAAAAGGGCCGGACAAAAAGTGCTAATGGTATTTAGCCCCAAAATTTAACTACTTTGTTCAATGCCTGTGCCGGTCTAACTTGATTAATTGAACTTTCAAAAATGTATCCACCCTTATCTGGCGGTTTTGAATAGATTAAAATCGGATGGCATAAGCTAAAATGATAAAAACGGAAAATAAAGGAACTATTTATATATCTATTCAGTCAAGCATATCAAAAATAATATTATTCTGACTTTTGTTGAAAAATAAATATTTTTTATGTATTTTTTTTGGGTTTTATTTATGTCTTTTTTTAATCTTCCTTTTACTGAACGAATGAATTAAAAGTTCACTACAGTGAAGTGTTGTGTAATCGTAAATTATTTTTTTCAGTGAATGGGAAAAAAATTGATTGGACGATTCCAAATTACCTATTCTATCCCCTCATAACCCATCAGCGATGATTTTTCAAAATTCACCCTCCCGTTAGAATAAAAAATTGGTGAACGAAATTGTTCAATTGGACATTGAATATTGATATATTGAATAAATTATTTGTCTGAACGACAGGATCAACGATAGTTTAGTTGACTGAACGAAACCTCCCATCGCTAGCACCGCGTGTGTCAGGATGAATTAGTAGTTTTTTTAATTATTCTGAATTTTCTGATCATGTTTTGGCTATGGATTTTGATATTAATAAGGGTTTATAAATTTAACATACAAATAATACAGAATCACAGTTTGATAAATTAGAAATTTTGGAAATAAAAAAAGTGTTAATAGTAAATTTAATATTATAAATAACCAGGTCCTTTTTACAAATAGTTATCTTTCGAATTTGTTTTCATGTTAGTAGGTACTTGATAATTATTTATTTTCCATATATAATTATTATATTTTGACTGTATAGACTTCGATTTTTTAATTTAATTGTTTAGTATACAATTGACGAAGGGGCCATGGGCTCTGAAACATGTTGATATTTTTCAGTACAAAAGTGGTGAAAACAAAGTTTTTATTAATTATATTTTATTATTATTGATATTATGATTTAAGAACTTTGAAATTGCTTGCTTATGTGTATATATTTTCCATTATTTTAATTATTTAAAGTCTCTTATTTTTTATATATATATTTTTTCTCATTATGTATATTATGCTTCACTGTTACTAATATGTAACTTTTAATTTATATGGCGGATCAGGTCTTGCACTTGCGACCTGTTTAAACTGGAATAAACATTATTATTATTAATAATAATAATTTCCTAAGCATGTGCCACTGATGCACACTTTACAAACTGTGTTTAAAAAGTTACAACTTTTACTTACCATACATTCTATCGAGCAGCAAATGTAAAGTGACCATTTAAGCCAGCTAATACAGGATATAAGCCCTCTGGACACACTTTAAAGAATTTCATACATGAATCCAATATAAATAGCTTCTAGTCTTTATAAGACTTTTATTTATCTTAATATATTATGTAAAATTAGTAGAGTTAGCAGGTTCGAATCTCACTCCAGACAAGCAAGTTAGTCCTATTTTCATAGCACAAGCGTTTAGCTTAATTTGAAAATAGTAAGAATATTGATGTGACACGAATTCCGTGTTCGCATTTCTATTTTTAAAAAAAAAAAGCTGTATATTATTATTAATTTTGTTACACCTAAATGTGTGGCAAATCCGTCTGTGATTTAATTATTAATTAATTTCTATATTCATTATAAATTATTCATTGTAACCTAATTTGTAAAGACTGAACAAATTAGGAAATACTAAAGGCTGCTCTGAGCTTTGTAAATAAAATTAAATAAGATATGTTTAACTGGTTTAAACATTAATCAAGATATATTATAGATGTGTCATAAAGACTATTTTTTACTATTTTTTTATAAAAGAAAGTGGGGATAGAAGTTTTTTTTGGTGGTCATTGGGCTTACAACCTATCATACGGCTGACCTAAGTGACCACTTTACACAATGTTACGTTCACAATTCCACCCATGATAGACTAACACAATTATCAAATTTTGAGAAATGTCATTCCCATAAACCAGTACAGATGTCGCCGGTGGTAATGAGATATCTATATTTTTTATTGGAGTTTTTAAAGCAATATTCGAGTTTATTTCATATTTAGGTTTGATCATGTTGAGAAAATGAATGAGGAGAGAATGGTAAGACAATGAATGAAATGAATGAGGTAGTGTTGATTGTGCCAGGTATATAGGTTAGCCACGGAAAACTTGGTGTAGCCAGACAAATCATATTCTAGAAGATAGTCCCGATAGGAGCCTCAAAAATCGACGAGATTGTCAGAACAGAAGGTTGTGGCGCTTCACCCTCTCTGCCCATCTCCTGGAAGAAACGGAGTGCTGGTCAGCATATTATTTAGAAAAATCAAATAATGGAGTATCGCGTAAGAAATATTTGAGCTGTTGCATTGTTATGTGGGACACAGAGATGGAAAGATGGTACACTATTCACCTCCGCACGGAACAACCTACCAGTCCTTTAGGTTAGCAGGCATGAGATGCGGCGTCTTCCTACGCTTTTTTTCCACTTATTTTTCCTCATAATATATTCGAGATACTCAAGTTTTCTTACCTTGACGGTCCTCATGTCCGCAGCACTTCTAAATCTTTTTCCATACGACGGAGGACTTCAAAATTCGTCAGTCTATCCACCCAGGAAACTATTTACGTGCATCTATAGAGCTACATCTCAAAAGCCTCAAATTTACAGCCTCTGGTAATTGATTCCCTTGCCTTTTTGTTTCATGAATAGGTGAGTATTTCAAGATAATAAGATATGGTAAATAAACATTTTTGTTTTAAATGTATTTTTAATCAAATGCATTAAATACGATATTAGAATAATTTAAAGGTTATTTATGTATACAATTACCAACCTTCTAAGAATTATTTATCCTATAGGCCGCTATTTTAAGAATTCCCTGGATTTCCCTTTTAAGGAATATAAGGATCTAAGTTTTGAGAGTTTTTGAACAGGTAATATCACATGTAAACACACTCACTCAATGAAAATTCATAGTCACAGTACGAGGCAACGAGTGAAAAACATCACAGCAACTTTCTATCAACTATTTTTTCAACTCCGAACGAGTAGAGACCATCGCTATCTAATACGCGTTGTTGAATTAAACACAAAAGCTAAAATACATAAATAATCAATTTTTAAATATTTAATACACTTATTTAATTATGTTTTTTATAAATAAATATACGCACATGTACCTATGTATACATATTTGAGAATAATGATATCACCTTTACAACACAAAACATTGTCATTTTTAACATACACAGAAGTATCCAGTAATGTAGCCATACAAGTCTGATCACCTGTCGAAAGTGACATCTACTGCATTACAAACAAAGCTGTGGTATGAAAAAAGGAATAACTTGCTGGTGTCTTATAATGGGGCTCGAACCACCGATCACCAGATCGCTAGGCGAGCGTTGTCCACTACGCCAACAAGCTACTCAATAATGTTCTAATTTCATAATTTTCATTATTATAAGGATTATTAAAATAAACCTTAAATGTCAAATGATGGAGTACGTTATTATATGAACATTAATGAATTAAGACCATACAGACAAACATGCATTTAAGATATTTGGACGGAACGTGGCTTTGGGAGGCAAATGAAAACACTGGAAATTAATTTAGTTTAATTTATTACCAAAGAAAGTCACTGAACACAAGTTAAATTATAGTACTGTTCATAGTTTTAAAGCCACTCATATTTCACATACTGAACTGTTCCTTAATTCGCATTCATTTAAGCTGTCACTATCATTTACATCACTCTTCGTATATTCCGTTCAATGTTCGCTCGTAGAAACTACTCTCCCCGGTATGCTTCCTTTCAGCTGGCATCACTGGTAGTCAATGCTTTTGCTTGCTTACTAATATCAAGTGTTGTTATATCACGAATCACTCGTCACACTTGATTACGCTACGGAGATGTCACCTTATTATTGCCAAAAACTGAATTGCTTGTGCCCGCGTCGCGTGACTTCTTTTATAGCATATTTCTTCGAAAGGTTTATTCTAGAGGTAACGAGCAGTTTCTAGAATTTTCTAAATTCTGATGTGTGTTGTACCATAAGATGGAATATTGTGGAATTATCTAGAGAGATAACGCGGTCACGGATGAGTGATCGTGCATTGGGTGCATAACAGTTTGCGGTTACAGTTGACTGATCACCGTTGCGCGACATCGTTGTTATCAGAACTTAGTAGCACACAGTCTCGCTACAATATGTTGGCTCTCAGGTAAAGTTGAATTTGTAAGAATAAAGAAATCTCAATAATTATGTAAGAAAGTAATTTAAAAAAAATATCGAGGATTGAACGCCATGAAGTTTGCGGAAGGAAACAGCCGAACAGTCATAACTCCCCCAGTTCTAACCTTTCAGAGGTGAACATTTTAAATTACAGCGGTCAGAATTTCAGAATTGGAGTCCGTGGCAGGAAAATTTCCCCGCCCTGTCGGTAAAACAGATCTCTCCATCGTCAGATAAACATTTTAATGAGAAAAGTTGGGCCCTTTATCTTGGAGGTTTAAGAGGGGGCACGAAAACAAAAGGCTCGCTGAAAACTAAGAAATGCATTTGGTTAGAAGTGGGAATGGTGATAAGGCTCTAGAGGCGGAGTGGGGATTCGGAATGTTTATTATTTTTTAATTAAGCAATTTCCAAAATGTTAAACTGTTATTATAGAATTATTCATTTACAGGAATTTCTTGACTCCAAAGCTTTTAAGTCACTTAACAGCTTAAATATTGGGACGATCGTAAAAAGGAACAACGAAATCCAATATGGTAAAATCCGGAATCCCGTTATTATCATTCAACATAATAATTTCGTTATCTGTCCGTTTGTCTGACCATCCGTAACTTCGTGTAACGTTCATAATTTCGTTCGAATTCACGAATAAAAAACCCAAATAAAACGGCCGGAGATGGGGCTTGAACCCCGGGCCAGCAAACCCGAACCGGCCGCCTAACGTATTTTGTTACCGCCGCCTCACCGTGGACCGCCAAAAAGATATTATAAATATATACTAGGGCTTATCAAAGACGTGAACTATTTCATGTTCCGCCCAGCACAACAGCCAGGGTTTAAAATAGTACCTTTATTAACTGCCGTCAGGGGAAATTTAAAAAAGAATATAGAGCGCAAAATATATTTTTCAAAATATATTCTTTAGGTAGGTACCTTTATAAACATTTTTTCCGAGACCAGGGACATCTCCGATATGGTGTAGTGGCTAAGATACCTGGCTCTTGGCCAAGCGCGGATCCAGGGGGGGGGGGTCATGGGGGTCATGACCCCCCCCTGGGCTGGGTCCAGGACCTAGGTGGACCACTAATTAAAATACTCATACTCACATTCAGTCACTTACTAACTTTTTTATTTTTCAGTTACTACTGTATCTTTAAGCAGAATACTGCAATCGAACTCGATTGATTTAAAAAAAGCTGCGGACGTTATTAATGATACTATAAGTGTTCAACAAAATAAAAGAGAAAATGCGGACGTAATTTACCGACAGCTTTTTGAAGAGGCTAAAGAAGTAGCTGAGCAGCTAGATGTAGAAATTAAATGTCCCAGAATAGTGTCAAGACAAATACATAGGGCCAATAACCAACCTGCTCAATCTGCTCAAGAGTATTTCCGCAGAGCCATATACATTAGGCTGTCCCGATAAATTTTATTTTGGCTTATCTTAACACAAGACCTCTCAAAACTTGCGTAATTGAGCGTAGATTACCAAAATAATTTTAAAAATAAAATAAACTATATCTTTAAGGTTCTACCGATCTACAAAGTTTTGAAAAGTTGTCATTTTTATGGTGATATTTCGCTATCCTCAATTTTGGCTCCTGAACTAAATACAAAAAAATATTTACTTTTTATTCTATTTAGGTGTAAATCATACATGACGTTTCGATTTGAATGCAACAACACGTTACCAGCAACTTCGATTTGTTAGGTTTCAACCTGCAAATACCCTCAAGTTTGAACTTGTTTTGAGGACTTTCTTGACTTGACTCGCGAGTGTTTTCTTCGTAGCCAAAATAATTTTTATACCATAAAAGTACCATGGCGATTGTTACGGTAGTAAAAGCGGATTTTGTCATTTTTAAATAAGAAGTTCGAGGCGTAGTCAGACTACTTATGCTATGTTCGGACCATACAAAGAACTTAACAATTAGCAGCTACCAACTATAAGGGACGTCATTTAATTTATTTTATTTGTCAAGAACGACCTGAAATTCACGTATAATTAAAAAGATCAATCCAAATCAGATATATATGTGATTTTTTCCGAAGAGATCAACAATATTTAGACCAAAACTTCGATTCCAGTTGCAACTAAGGAACGAGTTATTTAATCAGTGAAATCCAATTTCGAAAAGTATCTCAATTTGAAAAGATACCCCAAAACCAAACGAAATGATAGTTTTGAAAATAAACTGAAATGTTTTTTAGTCATCTGAGAAACTTTTTGACGTTTCCACTTGTAAATGCACTTCATTTGAATCTTGTTCATGTCTAAAACCTAAGAAAGTTTACATCGATGAGAGAAGTTTTTGTTGGATCAAATAAATGAAAGGAAAATGGTTATAAGCGGTTTTGATAAGAAAAAAAAGGCTAGATTAATTAAACGACAAGATAAGGGTAACAAAAAAGTCGTGTTAAAACACCGAAGAAGCCGATTCTGTCTCAGCAAATTGTGATGAAGATTCAGTGCGTGAATTTTCCCCAGAAACGAATCCGATAACAGAGGCATTCCCGAAAAACTCGCTCTCGACAGAGACACCATTGACTTCAACGGCGAATTGGACTACATTGCCTTTGCCGAGAGTTGCTGTGATAGATACGGTTTATTCACGCAATCTGCTGCTGCTGTTGCTTCTGCGGTTTTGACTGACGTCGGCTTGGTTTCTACCGAAGATTTAACTCTGGTTATTGATAAAAATAAGATCTACAGAGATGTATCTAAAGCCCGGAAGCTTCAAAAGATATTGGAGGTATTGTTATAAAAAGCATTTACTTTGATGGACGAAAAGTCCATCGCAAAGAAGTTTTAGAAGACCACATCTCAATTTTAGCACAGCCTGGATAAATTTATTTGGGACACATAATACCGAAAGACGTGGCACTGCAAAGGGAATTCTTACTTCGATCACATCTTTAGTAGAGGGAATTAAGATGACGTAATTGGCGTTGAATGTGACGGAACTGCAACTAACACCGATTGGAAGGGTGGCGTGATTAAATATTTAGAGGAGTTTTTGCAGAGACCGTTACAATGGTGTGTTTGTATGCTTCATGTCAATGAGTTACCCCTTCGTCATTTATTCTTGACCTTAGATGGTTGCACTTTGGGTCCTAGAGAATATAACAGACGCCTTACAAAGTGTAACTGACGTTACTTCTAGAGATGGCTTTATTAGAACCAGGATGCAATCTCGAGCAGAAATGCCAAATTTTGGACACAAAAATAAGTTAAAAATTGTAGTTTTTGTTATTGATTATAATCTATATTTTGTTTATTTTATTTTCTTGTGCTTTGTTTCATTAATTTCAATACTAAAATACCTTTTAAACACGATTTTTTAAAATTATTTTAGGCAAACGGTTTAACTCCATAAAAACGTAAAATTTACAAAACTTCAAAGCTCGGTAGAGCCCTCAAAATGACAAACGATTAAATTTTTGTTACCTTTTTCGCAATTTGTGTAAAATTACGCAAATTTTGATACCTCTTGTGATTGTGTAGCTGAAAAATGTTTTTTTTCTCATACATCGACGGGACACTAATATACATCCCTCTTCTGGATTCAATAATAAGTGACCTACAGCATCGTCTGCCTCTTCAAATACTTAATTTGATTCAACTAAGCGTTTTCATGCCAAAAAGCGAATACAGTAATCAAGACATTAAAACTGTGAAACAACTAGCAACCGATTATACATTGTTACTAGATAATACTCCAGTTTCTGTCGTTGTAAACGAATATACGCTGTGGATGGTGAAGTGGCAGCGGAGTCAGGACATACCGCAGCCGATTTCCGACCTTATTTTAAATTGCGATATTGAGATGTATCCTAATATAAGAAGATTTTTATGTATTATGGCTACACTACCTGCTAGTGTAGCGACAGCGGAAAGATCTTTCTCTACGTTGCGAAGAATCACATCGTGGCTAAGAGCTTCAATGGTTGAAGAACGTCTAACCGGACTGCCACTTCTCCACGTCCATAAAAACGTACCCATTGTAGTAGATGAAGTGATAACGCGTTTCGGGAGAAGACGTAAAAGAAAAAATTATTTTGTTATTTAAATATAGGTAGGTAGGTATTTTTAAGTACAGTAGGTAGTTATATTTATTAATAAAATACCTACGTTTTACTTGTAAGTATCTATTATTATCAAAATTAAATTATAACTTCTTGTGACTTGACCACGACTATGTGACCCCCCCCTGGCGCCAAAGCTGGATCCGCCCTTGCTCTTGGCCAGGAGGCTCGGGTTCGTTTCCCGGTACCGGAATATATTTTCTCATTTTATTTTTGATATTAATTTGATGTCGATTTTATTTATAATATTAATTATTTAATTATGTTGTCGCTAGAGTGATATTGTCATCAAAAGACAGTATTTCGTTTGGTTTTACGCACAGTCGACATGGTTTAAAATAGTGCCGTTAACTGCCGGCAGGAGAAATGTAAAAAAAAAGATAAAATATTTTGATAAAAGTCGTAATTACTATTTCATGGGTATCGGCTATAAATAAGTAAATACTTGAGTATTCTTTAGGAACCGCCATGTAAAAATACCGTCATTTTTGACGAGTTACTGATAGTTTTGTTAATAATTTCTTTCGTTGAGGCAGTTCTTGCCTAATATAAAGATCAAACTGTATATAATACTTATACAACCAATTTTTTCATGTTGGTGTGAAGTTTGGTGCAGTAAACTAGGTTGCAGGATTTTGATAATAAAGCCATGTATTCACTAGGGGAAAAATCACGCAACATTCCGCGCGGCCTGTCGCGTCAACATCTACGCTCATGTTTCGGGGACAATGACGCGGTCATTTGACGTGTACATACCGGGACTCACATATCACTTGTCGCGGAAATGTCACCCAAAAGGGTTATGATGATTAGATGATTAGTGCGGCGTATATATTTATTCTAACGAGTTTATCGAAACGTAAGAGCAGAGAAAGGTGGTGGGTGCGAAAGTTTTTACTGAAAAGGAAAAGAAGGATGGATATTCTATGCGATCTTCGAATGTCTAACGGATCATTTGTCAATTTCATTCGAATGACAACAACTGATTTTGAAAATTTATTACAAATGATCGGGTCTTCCATAGCCAAGCAAGACACAATATTACGGAACGTTGTTTTATATCATTTCATATAGCGTGTGTAACTGTAGCGCATGTGTCTTAGCTTGTCAACATACCACGTGGTACTGACGCGCGGTACGATGTCCCCGTGCGCTCGCTCGGAAACCGTGCGCACGGCAACGTTGCCGCGGCACGTAGAAATACCGCGCTATGTTGCGTGCGACGTCGCGGAACAGTGTAGCATCATTTAGTTTCTATGCCGCGCGTGATGTTGAGGGAAAATTTGTCCCCTAGTGAATACGTGGCTTCAGCCTTAGCGTGCTGCGCTGTGTCGAGTCGCGTCGAGAAGAGTTACTTGGGTACATCACATTGAGGCATTAGGGTACTTTGCCATGCTAGGGATTCTTAACACCCACTTTCAACAACACACTTTAAAAGCGTTAAATTTATTTCTCTCACTTGTACAATTTTCCACTGTGTAGAAGTATAAAAAAAAAAACACAAGCATTTTTGCGGTTATGATTTTATCGTCTCTAATTTCAATTATTTTATCTGTATTCAAATTTCAATTATTTTATCTGTTATTTAATTTCAATTATTTTATCGATTATCTGTTATATGATATATAACAGATAAGTATCTTGTTATATGTTCCATGTCAGTCACCATTTGACACATCTGACTGTAATGACAACAATAGTTGTGATTTTAGTCATATATTTTTGTATTTTAACGCTTAGAACATATTTATTTATTATAACTGAATAAAAAATATTTAAACTGATATTTTACAAGTGAAATTATATTGGTTTCCAAACTGTCATTAAGATTAAATTTGACAGATTATGACAGATTTAAGATTTAAGTTATTGCATGAAAAAGGTTCTCACTGCATTATCATTTCTTGTGAAAATGAAAATTATATTCGGCTATTATTAACCAATCCTAACCTAACCTAAGCTTTGAGAAATGCGTGCATTCGTGGACAAAATAATGTATCACCGATACTGCGCAGTGAATCTGTAAATTCATTGATTGACATGTTTTCTCTGCCCGACCGGGTAAAATATATTTTTATTAGTGAAAATATTAACTCACAAATACAAATTCACTGTAACATATATAAACGATAAAATCAAATTATACAATATGGTAAAAAGAGTTGTAATACAAGAGAGTAAAAATAAAAAATATTTTATCATGAGTCCAAAACTTCCTCAGCATACTTTCTTCCTGAATTTTTTAGCCATTTTATAATTTTATTTTTAAAATGGCTGATTTTAACAGTTGCCTTAATATATTATAATTTATGAATTATAAAAATTATTAGCTTATTAACTGCTTACATATACGGCTAGATGTTTTATTTCTGACATTTCTGTTTAACGTGACGTAGGTATCTGTTTTTTTCCGACTTAAAATTCTAGTCGTAATTCGTCCTACGGCTAGAAGTTTTATTTCCAACTTTTCTGTATATAACTTCATGTCAATTCTTAATTTATCTCACTTGTTTTCGCCCAAAGAATTTGTTCCATAGATCTAGTCAAGTCGAGAAAAAACTCGTCCTGAACCGCGTATTTTTACTCAATTCTATGTCTGCGAGTTTTGTGTAATAGACAAGTAAATTTTTCTTGGAATAGTATTTCTTCGAAAGGATCTACGCCTGGTGAAAACTATGCGCACGTAATTGCAGAAATGTTATTTTTTACAAATTCAACCCAAAGCATTTTGTGTGAATTCTATTTGTCATTTCTATGGTGAATATAAATACCATCTGTCATATACAATGGTCATATCATAATGATTATTTACGACATTGCGAAATAAATTTAATTTAAATATGTATATACCCTTATAGGTGTATGCGAATATATATATTTTTAATATAGGTATATAGTCGGTCACAGCATAACCTAAGTTTATACTCACTGCACGCCACCGGTTAACAGTAACATGATAACTGAGTAGATACCACTAGCGATACAAATACATAAAAATAATGTTTGCTATTTGTACATGCTCATTACCTAGTATTAAAAGTCTCGTAATAGTAGGGTATTTTTGATGAACAGTGTAAGTTTTTAACTATAACTTTTTAACTATTAACTATAAATAAGAATATATTATATTGAGTATTTTTGATGATTGGTGGTGGTTTTTAGAATGAAATAAGGTTTATTAAGAGTGTTTCTAGCAGGGTTCGAGGATATATATCCGCGGATATATATCATGATATATATCGCGATATACATCACGATATTATTTATGGCTCGATTTTTATTTTTGATATACATCCAAGAAAACTTTCTGCAAATGTTAAAAGATGGCGCAGTTGTATTTAAAAAAAAAGCTACAGGTTGTTTTTTTTTAATATCTGCGGTCGTTTCTAGATGGCGATAGTGGTATTTTAAATAGTGCTACGGTTATTTTTTAGTTTAATTTGTTTCATATAATCCGTTTTTTATTTTACACAAAGAAACAAACACCCTTAACACTGCATTAGAAAGAGCAACTTTTATAACTTATATATAATAAATGCATATATAAGCATTTTTCAGTATGCAATTCATTTATATAATAAATAATAATTCATACACAAAATAAAAAAATAAATTTCCTAATTATTTCGAGTTTGTATCAATCGACGTGTGCAAAAAAGAAGAAAAAAAAGTTTGGATGTATATCCGATTTTTGATATATATCGGAATTATATAAAAAAATCCGATTATTTGATTTTTATTATAAAACTCGGATTTTTTCGAACACTGGTTTCTAGACGGCTTGTGGAATGAAATGGACCATAAGGTCAGGTGCAACCAAATGATTGGATCTGATTATTTTTTGAAAAAATATTAGATCGGATATTATGCGACCATCGCTAAGTTTGATTAGGCCTGTCTAATGTTAAAGGCGATTATGTGCTAAATTTTTTATGTGCTCAATTTCAATACCTAATCTATACATTTGTTGTTGTTGTTGTTGTAGCCGGGCCTCGTGATCGAGGATCTCCTCGCCATTCTGACTCAGTTGTTGCTGCACCTCTCATGAGCTTTGCGATGGGAAAATAGCCCTATTCGAGAGGCGCACTCTCTCCCGCATACTTCACAAAGGAAGCGGTCAGGTTGCGTTGGTCGGTCCCGTTGACGCATGGTTTCGACTCGCGACTTTTTACTCGTCTGGCCGCCGCAACACCATCAGCCTGAAAGCAAACTCTCCTCCAGCTGTCAAGATCTTGTGCCAGCTGCTCCCAATTCTCGGGTGCTCCACATAGGCTCAGCGATTCTCGGAGACAATCTATACATATCATATATATGATAAAAAATTACATTTCATATCATAACAAAATACATTAAAAATTTCGTATCATAAAAAATTAAATTGAACTTTTTCTATTACGTGAGTTTTTTGTTCGTGTGGCTATTATCATTTTGGTTGCTTTGAATTGTTCAATTTCGTCTATGTATTGTATTTGAGATCTTTATCTGCATATATTAATATATATGTAACTATATTTGGTTACTCAAACATGATAATAGATTTACTCAATTAAAATTAAAATTTATTAAATAATTTCGTTGTCTCTCTATCTGTCCGTTAGTCTAAAAGATAACACACTGTTCGAGTCTCCAGGTGTATACGGAGTACCATGCGATTGTGGAGCTTTCTACATAGGACAAACCAAACGCAAAATCGGTACACGATTGAAGGAACACATTGGAGCAATTAAAAACAATAACTCCAATACATCGGCAATCTGCGAACATGCATCCAAAGGGAATCTCTGTCACTTCATCAGATTTGACAAGGCAAAAATCTTATCAACAGAACCGTACCTTATACCCAGATTAGTGAGGGAGTCCATTGAAATATACAAACTTCCCAATTTCAATAGAGATGACAGTTACAAACTATCAAGTATTTGGCACCCTGTTCTAACGACACTGATTCAACCCTTGAGAGAAGTCGCAGTAAAATCCGCCGACGTAACTAGTACATATTGCACACTGGCGACCTCTATTGTAGAAGAAGAGAACACTCCACAACAAAGTGCATACAATTTACGCCCTAGAAAGCAGCACCTAATCAGTCCGACCTCCACCTCCGCGGGTAAAGGTCGTCCTCCTGATGACGTTGGATAAGTATCCAACGAAACGTCGAGATTCGCTTCTCGGTAATACATACGATGCGTATAAAATATTCGAAATTACAGTTAAATAATTTGACAGTTGACGATGTGAGATTGACACGAGCGAGTAGGCCGTCCGGCCCTGCCCTGGGGGGAGGCGGGAGGGGTATCTCTCCCCCGATTACATCTAGCAGTTAGTTCGGACGAAATGAAAATCTTAAAATGAAAAGGTTAAATTGAAAACCTTTCCGAATTTTTGCTCATTGTCTCAGAAACGCGGACTGGTTCGCCCTTATCTCGGCCGTATTTTAAAACTTCATACACTTACAAATGGCGAATATCTAAAAAGTAATTAACGTTTTCAAAGTTTCCATTATTCCGACGAAAAGTGATTTGAAAATTATTCTATTAACTGAATCAACCCAGTTCGCTATCTATCTTCAGCAAAAACATTTATTGAATGTTCATTCCCTTCACAAACGCTTTTCGTTCAATTATACTCCAATAAAATTCCCAACAATTTTCAACACAATTTGCTTAGTTTATGGAATAAATATATAACCCTCACAAACCCTTTCACGCGGTAATATAATAAAATGTTGGATATTTTAAGATAGATGTCTCACAGAGACGAAGCTATATTTTAATATGGGAAAGTAGTTATGAAAGTCTTTTTGGCTATTCATAGGGCTTAAAACCTATTCTACGGCTGGCTTAAATGTTCAGTTTACACAATGAAACGTTTTCCTTTTCTATTTCATTTCCATTTCTTCCGTGACAGACTACAAATATAATTTTTTTTTGAATTTGTATATATGTTGAACTCACACGACTTGTTTCGTATGTGCAGTCCAAACTTTTTCATTCCCATAATCCAATAATGATGTCATTATTGCTAATAAGGTATCTATGTTTAGATTGCAGTTTTAAAGCAATATCCTTTATATGTATATATAAGATTCTTCAGAATTATTAATAATACGCTTGAAAATTATTTTAATTTTAACTTCTTTTCAGACCAGATTTTTTATGTTCAAAATCCAGTATTGCGTTCATGAAAAATTTGGATATGCTCAAAATATTCTGAGTTTAATATTTTATTTATTATAAAATTCAAAATTTAGCTAAAAAATTATACAAATAAAAATTTTGAGCTTATTTTATTATAGAATAACATATTTCTTGTCATGTAAAAATGACAGCTACGATAAAAATTACTATTTTTTAGCAGGACAGAAATAAAATGTATATTTATTATACATTGTGAATTCTTTGAATTGTAATATTATAATTATCTTATTTTTACTATGAATTCTGAATATTTATGGTAAATATACGCCACTTACTTAAATATATAGCCAATAAAAGAAAAACATACGTACAAATAATATAATTATTGTATAGGTGAAGGTAGATAAGAAGAAAGAGCCTGTTGAATGGTATGAGTGCTCTGATTTATATTATTTTAATTATCCCTTTTTGACTATAATTGCTCAATATTTGTGAGTTACTTTGTATGTATTAATTAATTTTTTACTTAATATTTCCGAATATAACTTTTTTACATATTATTAATATAAATTTCATTCAAATATCAAAATATTAAGTATAACATATTTCTATAACTCCCTCTTAAAAGTTGTTAAATTTTTTTACTCCCAATGTACCTTAGTAGTTTACTTTAAAAATTCATTCTACTGAGCATGATTGAATTTTACGCTCGTGTTTTCTTTCTAAAAGTCATCTTATTTCTTGTTTTCTGATGTCATGTACGTGTTGTTTTTTTATTTGTAAATATAAATACTTACCTACAATAAATTAAATCATTTTTCTAAAATATTTATTGATGATATTTCTAGCATCACTTTGAACACTTATCAACAGTGAAGTTAATCTTAATAAATAATATTATTAATACTTCGTCTGTTGTTGATATGCGATTCTGTCACTTTCAAAATTCGTGCAGAAAGTAATATAATATAATATATAATACTTTGTGCTTAAATACAGTACAATATAGTTTTATTACACTCATTTTAATGAACACCCCTAGAAGATTATAACGTTGTCCGAAAAACATATATAGGTACATCGGATAAACTGTAGTTTATCTTTTATATGAAATTCCTGCTTTCATTGGTCTACGGATTGAATTGAGGGGTGTGAGAAGGGCTACAGGCTCCAGGGAGAAAGTTACAGAAATATAGATCGGAGAAACATATTGTAAGGAATTCAAATCAAAGCAATTTTCGTAAGAAATAATCTTGTACAGGCTCGTATTCCAGAGAAATACACATTCATTTTTAAATTTTTACTTTAGGAAAATAATCGTTCATAGTTGAGAACATATTATAACAGTTTTTTTTTACACTTATATGCCAATATTCAAAATATTTCAATGTTACAACATTCAGTATTCATTTTCAAGGAAAACGTGTATAATTTTATATTATTTTTTACTTTATCGTGCTGTTTTTTACTCTTACTTAAATTCAATTTCATTTTAATTTCTGATTGAAAACGCCATATATTTATGATCATTTTTCACATTTATATATCATATTAAAAAAAAATTAAAACACATATAAATTATTTGATTTAAATACCGTTTTTAATGACAACTAAATACTTTTTACGATGCAATGATATGTGTAATAATAATCATCTATTCGAAACGCATCTTCGAATATCTCGGATACATCGCCCTTAGAAAAGATGAGAAAATGATGAACTTGAAAAGGTTGACAGTGACTGGAAATATATAAGGCCACAGAAAAAGAGGCTGGTTTCCAACTCGATGGACCAACCAGATCAAAAAATTTTACTGTGACAACCCGAGCGGGAAATCCGAGGATAAATGCATTTTTTTTTTAATGACTTTATTTGTTTGTCGAAATTTTTACAAATCTTTTCAGTGTTCGAAATATTACTTCATAAGTAAGTGCCTTTATAAGTAAGGGCTTTATTATTCCTTCTAAAAAAATATTTCTTCATGATATCTACTTATTTTTGTTACTGCCATTAATCTTCGTTCGATTATTCGCAACTACGAAGAAGTACTTGTTTAGTAAATATCTTGAATTATATTAATCATAGACGTATATAAATATAGACTAGTCACTAAAAAAAACCTGAGACATGTAGTCTCTGCTGTCTTCTATTACGTACTAAATGTATCAGTCAGAAAAAGATAGAAATTATTTTCATAACCATGTGAAAGAAAGGATAATAAAACATACCGTGATACACGAAATGCAAATGAAGTTGTAGCGAATTGCGGTATTTATTCAATGGTCTTTTCTCTTTCTTTTAGCGCAGCATACGTGTAAAAGAGATACATACATAAATAGGGGTGTGTATTATATATATATATCGGGCGGAAATGTATACATTTCGGACACCCCTAGACCAACTCCCGCAATGTGCGGCTATGTTCACAGTAATTCGTGTGGTCGTCCTTTGTAGCAGATATTGTGTTTTGTAACTAGTCTATATTTATAGTACATCTATGGTACCAATATACAAAATTTTAAAAAAGATCTCCGAAATCCGTGAGTTGAAAGTGCATCTTCGTGCTTGAAAATTCAAATAATGTTGAGACTTTTGCGGTCAGTTTTGTCCCACCCTCATTATTCTCTGGACCCAACAAATTTCTACCTGTTCAAGTCACTGCAATATATATTGAATGGGAAAAGTTCTCCAAAATTATTCGGAACTTCACGACTTTATCAATACTTTTCCTCATCAAAACTTTCATCGTACTTCGCAGAAAGAATTAATAAAATGTCATCTAAAAGGGAACAAGAGATCATTTTTAGTGAAGAGTACAATATTAAACTGATATTAAAATGTTCCAAGAAAACCAAATTTTAATATTAAAATGTTCCAAGAAAACCAAATTTTAATAGTAAAATGCCGTGTATTTATAAATCAACACAATATGTAAATACAAATGTAAGTGTTCGTTTGTACAAAATCGATAATCTCTGAAAGTTTTTCACACAGAATAATGTTTATCCTATAACGAATCGTTTACAATTAAAATTTCTAAAATAAAATTATTGCCAACGAGAAACACACTTGTTATGTGGCAAAAACACCCCATAGGGGTGAAACGTGCCAAGAAAGAAAAAGAAGAAGAAAGAAATTTTGGCACAGCGTTCAATTCGATTATGAGGATGTTTTTGTATACCTAATTTGTTTTCATGTACCTACTTTTTATTTATATAAATAAAAATGGAAATTTTCGATTGTCCAAAATCACAAATCTCCTAAAATTCTTTTTTTGACACAACGTTGTATTCGAATTCGCACAAATTATTTGAAAAAAGGGCGCAAGTACCTACCTACCCTTTCAATATTGATAAATATTTAGATAGAATATTTTTCAAAATCAAATTTTTTGATAACATTCGGTTGTCTTTGCTTAAATAAAGCGTTTGAATCGATGAGAAAGTGCAGTATCGCGATATCAATACCTATAAAACTCAATGTCTGTCTGTTCTCTATACAAATCTACACCATTTGTCCAATTCCACTCAAATTTAGGACATTTCCCCCCCTCCCATACAACCCCTTCCCCACCCCTTTATATATTTGCAATGTAAATCTGCACCGTTTGACCGATCAGATTCAAAAATTGGAAACTTATTATTTACGACCCGGCGGGAAACATAGGCGACATTTCTCCCCTCCACTTTTACCCTTTCCCCTCCCCCTGATATATTTAAATGCAAATCTGTACCGTTCGACTGATTGGACTCAAAATTTGGAAACTGATTCTTTAAGATATTATTTTTATTAAATATATTTTCCCCCGTTAATTTTCTTACCTTCCCCTCCCCTGATATATTTTCAATGCAAATTTGTACCGTTCGAGCGATCAGACACAAATTTTGCAAACTTATTCTATAGGACCCGGCGGGTAACACACGCAACATTTACTTCCTCCCTTTTTACCCCTTCCCCCTTCCTGATTGACTTTGACACAATGTTGCATTCGAATACGCGAATGTTTTTTTATACTTACTACGTTTTTGTATACCTACCATTATACAGATGTCACAACTGTGACAGGTAAAAACATGCTTTTTTTGAACCGCAACAAAATTGAATGCCCACAAGTATTCTAAAATTAAACATATTAGAAACGTGTGCTTTCTCTTTTCTTTCTTTTCCATTTAACAAGAATGAGCCACAGCAACGCGTGGCTGGGTACAGCTACTGATTAATAAAACTATTATTTGTATTCACTATTAATTAGCTGTAAATACCAATACGTTTTGGGGCCAATGGTCCCTTCTTAAGGATACAACGAATACTAAAAATTAAAAATCAAAAAATAAAAAAAATTAAAAAGGTACAGATAATAACAAAATAAAAATAAATATATGGCACACTAATATGAATAAAAATTTAAATGATAAATATTTGAAGAAATGATTTTATATTTGTTAAGATAAGGAAATACAGAAGTAAAAGAAGCATCCAGGGGCTTGTAGTAGGTTTTAGAGGTTCTCGATCTAGAAACTCTTCGTTTTAAATTAAAAAGTACGGATTTGCGTGAAGTCCCAGGAGAAGATAGATAGAAGAGCAGAGGCGTAGATAAAAAGAGGATACCTTGGCAGCATTACTTCAAAAGGTGGTTCAATATTCGAAACACATACATGGCAGAATATCTCAGAAAACTATACACAGAAGTTGGACATTAACTATACCTACCTACTTAATGATGAGAGGGACTGCTCCTCTCAAAATTATAATGGTAACAAATAACGTAAATACCGTGTGCAGTAAGATTGTATAAAAAAACGTTTATAATAAAATTGTATTTTGTTTTCACCACTAATATATTAAAAACATCAACATGTTTCCAGACCAATGGTCGCTTTGTAAGGATACAATATGTATTAATAAATTAAAAATCGAAAGTCGAAGTATAGACCGTCGAAATATAAAAAAGTAATATATATGGTAAATGCCTTAGAGCTTCGAAACTGGAGAGAGCTGGCACTAGACCGAGATGAGTGGAGTAAAATTATTGAGGAGGCCAAGACCCACCGAGGGTTGTAGTGCCAAGAATGATGATGATGATTTATAATTAAGTTCTACATAAAATGAAAACAAATTTAAAAGATTACTATCCTATAAGGATAACTAGTCACACTGAAGGGCAGAGTAAGAAGCTGACACAAGGCACTCACTGGGCATGGAACCCCTACTCCTACACATAGAAAAATCATAAATGAGGTGGCTTGGACATGTGCTAAGAATGCCAGAGGAACGAATACCAAGAAGAATGCTCTTGGCAACCCCAGAAGGAAGACGGCTGGTGGGTCGCCCCAGATTAAGCTGGAAGAAGCAACAAAAAAATTAAAACAGAATGGTTCTAAACTGGTTGACTCATGTGGAAGCAGCGCAAGGCGGGGGAATATGGAAGCACCTTGTCGAGTGTTTGGGCCCCCGACCCTACTAGGACAAGGGGATAAAGATGATGATGATGATGATGATGATGAACTGTTTGTAAAGGGGACCTGGTTATTTATAATATTCAATTTACCATTAACACTTTTTCATATTTCCAAATTTGAATGTAAAATTTTAAAAATAATATCAAAATAATGATCCAAAGCCAAAAGATGATTTGCAAATTGGAATAATTATTATTGCTATTTAAACACCTCAAGTGTCCCTTAACTCTATCATCAAAATTTTGACAGGTTTTTTCTATATAGAAATAATCACAATCATAACAAATTAATTTATAAATTCCCGATTTTTTTAAATAATCATCTTTATCCTAACTTAACTTAACTTAACTTATCATCACGCCGTTTCCCCGTGGGGGTAGACAGAGAGGATAGAGCGCTATAATCTTCTATCCTGACATACAACTTTCGCTTTATCTATATTCATACATCTTCGCATGCAAGCTCGACGGTTGTTCAGGCTTCTAACAGGACTCATCTTTCAGTATCTGATTAATCTGGTCATGCCACGTCTTCCGTGGTCGCCCTCCCTTTCTGGCGCCGTCAACACTTGCATTATATATCTTTCTTACCATTCATTCGCTCAACATGCCCAAACCACCTGAGCGATCCTATTTTTATTCTATGTATTATGCTACGATCAGCTTTACATTCATTCCTAATATCTTCATTCTTTACTCTATCATACATGGATTTGCCACACATACGTCTAAGGGATCTCATCTCCACTGCATTCAATCTACTTTCGTTCTTCTTCTGCTAGCTCCAGGCTTCACTTCCTTACATTAGTGTCGGTACCAGAACTCCATTATGTACCGCTAGTTTTGCCTCGGTAGACATATTTCTATTAGAAATTATTGCATTCAATGCACCTTTTACCCTATACCCGGCAGTCACTCTCCTCTCTTTATCTTTCTCAACATTCCCTCTTCTATAGAACATAGAACTTTATCCTTATTATTTAATATGTATTTTTTTAATTACGATTTTTTAAATATTTTTTAACGTTTAGTGTCTATTGATGCCGTTCAAATAAACAACATATATTTATAATTTATATGAAGACAGAGTTGAATGCAAATTTTTAATTTTTACCCTTGATCATTGGGGAATAATAGTAGCCTTAATGAAGTGGGCAGTATGAGAATGTAAAGAAAAGACTACCGCCCGCCCTGCCATCTGGCGGGGTGGAATGCCAACCATTCCGGCTAGATATAAATATAGCGTTTTATGAAACGGACTTGGATATATAATTTTAATGGAGAAATAACTCGCCCGGAGCATTTAACATGAAATGAATATTTTTTGCAAACTTTCCTCGCGTGGTAGGTACGAAAGAGAGAAAAAATCACAGATTTAGGAGGTAAAGTTAAACGTATCCCAAGTACACAAAACACTTAAAAACAATTAATTTTTTTCGTTAAATAATATTGCAATACACCTAAATAAAAATATGAAAATGTATTCTTGGAATTTAAAAGAGTTTTAAACACACTATTATTAATTTTCCAAGCGAATTTATAATTTTCGATGAATTAAAATGTTTATTTTAAACAAAATTTATACAAATATTATCAAGGGATCGTGTTTTTGGGAGACAAATCAAACATTTGAGTCTTAATAGTTAACTAAAATCATTGGACACGAATTTAACAGGAGATCTATTCTGTAATTCGCATTAGTAACTCGATAATCTTTCACTTGTATCTAGAAATTCTGATTCACGTTGTTTGTTTCATTCTGGTCACAATCGAATACTTCTCACACGTCGGTAGGTACTTTATCCCTGGTCAAATATTCATACTGAAAACGCCTCTCATTGTCTGTTTCACTTTCATTGTGACTTCGCTAAATGTCAAAATTGGACTTCTTTCGCGCGCGCTTTTCGCGTAATTTATGATGATTTCAAGTTTCTGATTTATCCCATGCATTCCAGCAATTTCTAATTGACCGTAAAATATTCAATTCTCGATTTGTCTCGAATTGGTGAAAGCCATAATAAAGACAAAAAAACTATCTAAAATAAAACAATATTTTTTGTAAGAAATTTAAGAATAAATTAGATACTATGTTTTAAACCACTTTATTGATATATATTTGTCAACTAGTTTCGGTTGGACTCAACCTTCTTCAGGACAATTATAATAAAGACAGTCTATATTATAATTGTCCTGAAGAAGGACCGAAACTAGTTGACAAATATTTAGCAATAAAGTGGCTTAAAACATAGTATCTAATTTGTTCTTAAATTTCTTACAATGTCAAGCCACAAAGTGTTTTCTTGCTTTGAAAAATTAATATTTTTTGTTTTCTAGTTAAGCTTTTGGGCAATTCTGCCGTGTATATAAAATTTCCTGGCCAAGAAAAAATTCCTGATAAACAAATAGACTGCGAAATTATTATACTTGATTGAGTTCCGTATTCACATGTAGGGTAAAAAAACAAAAGTAACAATATTAAAAAAATATATAAAAATTTTTGAATGCAATCACCGAGGGATAACGCACAGAATTCTATATATATATATTCCTTCCAAAATCATGTAACCCATAAATTTATAGGCTATCATCTTTCATATGAAATCTCGGATTATAAATATTATAAATAAGATATCCTCAATTAAATTAAATTTTCAGAAAAAAAACTGGTCTGAAAAGGAATTAAAAATTGAATTCGTTTTCAGGCGTATTCTAGCGTAATGTTTATGATTCGGTGGCATCTCATATACACATATAAAAGATATTGCTTTAAAACTCCAATAAAAAATATAGATGCCTCATTCCCCTAATCAACCACATATGTATTTGATTAGGGGAATGAAAAAGCTTTGGACGCCGGTGGCGTTAGGGATAATTACAACACACATGTGAAACGGTTGTAAAACATAAATATATATATAACTTCCAAACATTTTTTAGATATGGTATTCTATCATGGGTGGAAATGGTGAACGTTACATTGTGTAAAGTGATCATTTAAGCCATACGATAGGTCGTAAGCTCTATAAACACCCCAAAAAACTTCCATACTTACTTTCCCATGAAAAAATTTCGTCTAAATGAGATGTCTACAATATATCTTGACATTAAATTTGATTTGGGTATTGCTGCCTTTGGTTTTCTGCCTGGTATAATACATGATATAACTATTGATTTTATAGTAAAACATGTCATGATAGCTTATAAAAATAAAAGCTTTTTGCACTGTAATTCAAATGCCTCCATTTTATCAATATTTTTGTATTATCTTTGTTAAGTTGTCGAAGTTTTTGAGTCCTTTATATAAAACGTTAAACAATTTTGTGAATTTTATTAAAAATAATTTAAAACTATATATCTATATATTGTATACACTTTTAAAAGAGACGCCAGAACTCTTGTGTGTTTATTTAGCTAGTAAAGTCCTCATTTGAATAGTAAAAAGGGTTTACTGCACCCGGATGTCGAGTAATATCCGGCAGAAATCAATAAATATTTTATTTTCAATTCCTTGAAATGTTTCATAAATTTCAATGAGAAACAACAATGACTTTAGTACTCTCGACAGCGCGTATTATTGGTAACCACTTTTATGGTTTCTCTCCAGTAGCCCCTGAATAACGAAACATTTCACCCGTTGTAGAAATTGTTTTATTATGGAAGCATGTATTGTAAATTTATACATCATTGATCTCGGGATATGTAATGTTATATTACTCACTTTTCCTTTGAAACCAGCATCATATAAATATCAAATACATGTAATCTATTACATTATATAAATAATGATAAAAGCACAATCATTAACCATTTATTAGCTTGGCTATGGTAGTAAACATGGTACAATTCAGACTCGTCAACTTTTAGGAGAAAATTGCAGAAGATTTTGAGAAGTTGATAAAAGGTTTTCACTTTTATTGAATTATGTATATTCGAAGTGCACTTGTGGTGTGCTTCTCACGTCGGGGTCCCCAGTTTGTGGGGTACCGAGTCCCGGATCCCCACTTTGTACAATCTAATACAGGATGAAAACGGCTGATATGAACAGAAAACCGCGGTCAATTTTATGGTGTTTATTTATATTCGGCAGAGTTATAGTGTGCTTTATCGTTTGACCTTGATAGATAACGGCGGTCATCGGTGTGCCAGCTGATAGGTGCGTCTGGAGCCGTCAATTCTGTTCCTGGTCGCGTGCGTAGCGGCTGCAGGAAGCGGTCAAGGTGAAGATCATGCTGTGAGCTGGAGATGGTGCTGATAACTGATGTAGGTGGCGTATTTATGTATTTTTCATAGTTTCTAGCATATAAACTGCAAATGCAGGTTTGCAAGATTTTTATATAAAATATGTAGTGTAGACACATGAAATTAATAAATAATTAAAATAAAGTGTTCCCAGAATAAAGCAGTTGGGTTAGCACAAGAAATATAACGGATATTTACAAAAATGAGTGTAATTATAAGACTTTAGATATTCATTTATTTTTTTTACTATTGTATTTTTGTTATAAGTTACGTTTTTAAAGAAAAAACAATTTATTTATTACTAGTAAATATAACCTAGATACTGTGTAAATTTAAAGTAAAGTACTGTCACGAAAGTTTAAAAAAATGGTAACTACGCATTATTGAAATATTTCGAATAGCACAAATGAATCAAGAATCAATTACCCAATTCTCGAAGAGACTTTAAAACACTGGAATTATGAAAAAACTAATCGAACGAGGACGAGCGCGTGCGAGGGAGTGTTTGTTTTGACGTTTAGCGGAAGTCAATGATAAAGGGACAACAATAGCGAAATCGCAAATTATATTCTGCCAATAAAGAAGTATCTAAGTGCCTATTTGCGGAATATTTTCGATAGTGATATATGCGTAATAAAGTGTTCCACAGACGGGTGACTTAAATAAGGACCTATGTGAAATAGACTAAGGCCTTGGGTACGATACGAGCGGCGAGCGGCAAAGCGTCAGAACGTCAATGCGCCAGAGTAGTAAGGGGCGCATTGATGCCAGAGTGGCGAGTTTAGTTAAATCGTATCGTTTAGTTAAATTAAATAAAATGGTGCCCCGGTTAATTTCGTGTCCAGTGACTTTGTCTAGTAAATTAAAGTTTTAATCGTTTTTAGTTTAGTTTCATTTTCCTCCGAAAGCCACGATCCTATGACAATATTTATTGCAAATTGTGAAGTATAGTCATATTAATCAACTGGTAAATGATAGCAGGCAGCTAGATTATTATAACATCCGTAACAAAATCGACGGTCCACACGTATACTGTCGTATCTTCAAAAATTCTTTTTCCATTTTACTTTCTTTAAACATTCAATTTTATTTATATTTTCGGACAAAGTTTAAAAGAAGTTCAATTTTCGTGTTAAGTTAAGTACTAAATGAATTTTTTTAAGATTATTCGAAAATATAGAGTAAATTGGATGGTTTACTGGAAGACGGCCTACACTGCGGTCAGCTAAATCAGAGGCACTCTGCAGGCTGGTAGTACCAAGGAGACCTGGAGCCACCACGTTTGAACGTGCTTTTAGCTTTGCGGGCCGAGCTATGTGGAATCAGCTGCCTCCAGTGCTGCGATCTACGGAAAACCAGGAGCGCTTCAAGAAGAGCCTAAAAACTCATTTTTTCGAGATGTCGCACCTGTAAATCGCCCTTGAAGCGTCTCTTACGCAAAAAACGGCTCTTATATAAATTAACATAAACATAAAAAACCAAAATCGATTTTTTGCAGATTCGACAGTATACGTTGGGACCGTTGAAATATAAATGAAATGTATTATGCAAATAAGTTACTGGTGACATATAATTATGTTTCAGTAATAACTAAATTTAAGGACTCATCCATTACTAATGTCGAACGCGCGTGTTAAATTAAAGTGCAAAATAAACGAATCACATCCGTAGTGCACTTTTGAATATATTGAATACTTGCGAAAATTCTTCAGATACGAGTCCGACTGTGTTGGGCTTCTCCCGTTTGACAATAACAGGTACCTACCACCCCAGATCATGGTCGGAAACTCACCATCCCCGAGTTTAAAGCCGTACATCTGGACTTTCACCCAAAGGGATGTTTTAGACCCCTGTGGAATCTACGATCTATTCCCCGAAACCGACCGAAATAAGCAAGCAACCCGAAGCTCGCAATTTTTAAGCAACCTCGACTGCCTCTGGATACTGCGAAAAATCTACACCGTTAAAATAACCGAGCTACGCCATGTCAAGAGCCTGACTGCTTCGCTTACTTTCTCATCCCCGACTAGCTCGGAGTGAGAAAGTAAGCTTGAAATTGCGTGTGTCCAAAGCGGGCTGGCTTTTAATTATTTTCAAATTTATTCTGAAACATTTTTAAATAATGTGTAATCTAAACACGATAATTTCGTTGTCTCTCCATCGGTCCGTCCATCTCTCGTAACTTCGTGTAACGTCCATAATTTCATTCGAATTCACAACTAAAAAACGAAATTAATCGGCCAGAGATGGGGTTTGAAGCCCGGGCCAGCAAACCCAAACTGGCCGCTTAACGCATGTTGCTACCGCCGAACTTGCGTACCGGTCAAAGATACAGTACATAAGTAAAGACTCGAACCATTTCATGTTCCGCCCAGCAAGGGTTTAAAGGGAAAGGTTTAAAATGGTACCATTAACTGCCGGCAGGAGAAATATAAAAAAAAATCAAATATTTTGATAAAAGTCATTACAATTTTATGGGTGTCGACTATAAATAAGTAAATACGTAGGTATTCTTTAGGAACTGGCATGTAAAAGTATCGTCATTTTTGACGGGTTACAGCTAGTAATGTTATAGTTTTGGTGCCGAATAATGAAAGTCAACTGAATGCGATGACAATATGGTAGCATGTTATGTGAGCGTCTGGAAAATCGATGTGAAGTGTGAAGTAGTGAGTAGTGTCGATCATTTTTGCTAAGTTTACCCTGGGGCGAACAACTGGCCGCCACCCCTCTCGACAAAATATGTCTCGGTAGTCGCTCTTTTGGTATTTGCGGAATTCAAGCCAGTCCAAGCCATCTTAATTGAGAGATGTCAATGTGTAGAAGTAGGCTCCAATCTACGGGTATCCCTTATGTCCGTACATCTCTCTCGGTTCAATAATGTTACTTCAAAAATATTACTATATTGAACTTCTTCACAACTATGCAGCCAATTATTAGATTTATGATCGTTTTAGAATTTAGTAGATCTATATTATCTGTTGTATTGCTTAATTTTCTTTGTAAATCAAAGTATCTACGATATCAGTGACGTACTAATCCAAATATTTTTTTTATTTTCATGTTTATGAAATTATTAAACACGTGCTTTAAAACATACTAAAATCATATGAAATAATTTTTTTTCGTAAAAGATATTCGTAATAATACAACAATGAATAATTTTACGAATTATTATAATTGAACTACTTACACATTTAATGTACACTAGTCAGATTAAGAACCAAGATATAAAAGTGATTATAGAAAGAATATGTGGTATATGAAAATGATTTCGTAGCATGATATAGAAATATTTCAATTATGCCAATTCCACATAATTTTCTTTCAATTATAGGTGAAGGAAAGGTAATATTTTTATTACCAAATTACAGAATATAAATTTCTTCATTTACCAAAAAATTTTTGAGCCTGTTCTACTTGTCTCTTCGGGAAATATGACTTCTTTCGGTCAAGCCAACGCGCTAGTCGACATTTGGAAAAGAATCGTCGGTCTTTCTATTTATCCCACAAAATTCAAAGGAAAACTAGATATTATTAATTTTTCGTGGAAAAACTACAGTTTTCCATGGATGATATTTGTCATTGGAAAAACAGCTTTGTTTTTTTCCGCATATTATAAAGGATTAATGGCACGGAAGAAAGAAAAGAATAGCTTGGATGCAGAGATACTAAGGATTGAATTTTTCCTGTACCTATTTGTGACATGTATGACATTATTATTCTATTGGAAAAACAACGACAAGCATCTAAAAATGACAAAATCTTTTGATGCACTCGATCAACATTTCGCTTTAACTGGTGAAAAAATAAATAATCAATCTCTGCAAACATTTAATAAATTAATTTTTATCGTAGCATTCACAAATTGGTTTCTCTTGGTTATTTTTATCATTTGTATAAATTGTAATATACTTAACATCATGTGCATTATTCTCTGGTTTACGTATGTTCATATTGAGCAAGTCATGGATGTCTGCATGATAGAGGAAGTGTCTTTACTATACGCGTTAAAAATCAGATTTGAAGCATTAAATTCGTGGATACAGGAAACAAGAAGTCAGATGGATATGACTTCGAACCAACATGCAAGATTTTATAAAAATAAACCATTAAAATACGTTGGCAAGACTGTATCTACGAGTAAAATGACCCTATACAGAGAGCTGCACTTCGAACTTTGCACGTTGACATCTGATATGAAGGAGAGCATTTGCATTCCAAGTACAATGAATATTTTCTTTAGCTTCATCAACATATTTTTTTCGTGTTACTATCTTATGTTTGGGCTTTCATTTAGTGACAGCCATGCGAGCTTAATGAATAATTCAATAGCGATGATTTTACCGATACAAGGTGTCTTAAAAAATCTCATTAAACTGTTCGTTCTTGTGAAATTTAGTGAAGATGTTAAAAATGAGGTGCGTTCTGTCATTAATTATTTTATTGTAAAAGAGATATTTATTTAATTAACGCAAATAATACATTCAAATTCCTTAATGGTTTACAGGCAAATGGAACTGGGGTATTGCTACAATACGTATCTTTATATTCTACTGATGAAGAACTCAATGGAGCCGTAAGTATTGAGTGATACATGTTTTTTTTTGTTACGAGTAGGTGTATATTGTTTAAAAGATCGAATTTTGATCGAAGTCAAAGTGCGTTTTGGATGTTTTTAGAATTTTTGAATAATTTAATGGAAAATGATCAAACTATTGATAAAAATTGGTTTATCTACAATATTTAACATAATTCGGTCTTCTATCGGATTATTTGGAATCCTCAACCATTAATATAACATGTGTGGCGTCTGGCTGCAAAACCGCCACGTTGCATATATATGAAATGTTCAGTAATCAAAAAAAACGTTTTAAGTATTTCCCTTACACATTTTCCTGTTTTTTATTATATTACTTGATACATATTAAGGATGTGTTAAAATCTGCATACCAATTTTAAAGATTTTCTTTGTTGTTTCCGCAATATAAAGATATATTGATTGCAAAGTGGCGGTTTTGCTACCCACCGCCGGTCGATTTTGTCGATAGAGTCGATTTTGCTACCGAACGATCGCGAGAGGCGCGCTCGCGGACGATCGCGTGTCGACTTGCCGACTTAACTCATTGCGAAAAATACTGTGATTGAAAATTAAACAATGAAATATATTATTTTATAAATATTTTATTTGTGATTAACAGTAGATGCAAAAATATTTTAAGAATTAAAATTTAGTGCATGTTTTGAGTAAGGAATATGGATTAAATATATTTTAGAAAATATGTAAATAATGAACCAACAATCATGGAAATAAAAATATTTTTGGATTTAACAATAATTCCGTATCATTTCTCGAAACCTTTACTACGACACCAAATTTAACAATAGATATAATATGTTTTAAATAGGCAATTATTTAATCGGCGATTAACGGAGTTTATAAAAATATTTTAATGATTAAAAATTGATCTTCGAGTACAAAAATTTAATAACTTAGGCACATAGTTTTAATTATTATAAAAACTAAAAACAATAGTCTTAAGAATTAAATAAGAGTATGGAAATAAAAAAATATAATATATGATCATACCTATATGCCTATATAGGCTGTCTTATAGTAAGTAGTAAAAATTTTACAAGTGGGTTTCTGTCTTAATAAAGAGTCGAAAATGCTCAAGCAACCATGACCTAATATCAAAAGTTATGGAAGCAATATCAAAGTTTGCATTTTTTTTTCAATATTTCCGACTTATTTTTTTAAAACGTTGTACTTTTACTACAGTAACTTATATCAAATATAAAAAAATTATTCCCTTTTACACAAGTTAAACAAAATAATAAATACCCTGCAATTCTAATTGGGAAAAATCCAATTGGAATTGTTGCAAGATTTTTATAATCTTATTGAACTTGTACTGAAACAAATTAATTTTTCGTAATTAATATAATATAAATAACTGTAAATATAGTTCAACTTTTTGTAGAAAATAAGTCGAAAATATTTTTAAAAAAATGCAAACTATTATTGTTAGCTCATGATTGCTTGAAAAATTTCGACTCATTATCAAGACAGGAATTAATATCGTTTATAAAAAATTCATGCACTGCAATACAAATGAAATAAAATAATAAAAACCCTGTGAAAATTTCTATTTTCAATTTTTGCAAGGTTTTTATCATATTATTCGACTTGTATTAAAGCGAATGAATTGTTCATAATTGGTATAAGTTACTGTAACGGTAGTTCAACTTTTTCACTAATTTAGTTCCAAAAAATTACAAAAACGTTTATATAAAAATTTCATCCTTTTCATATCATAAATCTGTTTAGATCTTATTAGATTATCTTATTTCACCCAGAGTGTAAAGTCTCGTACTTCTAGCTACGAGACACCTTGATAATATTAGGTAACATTTGCCGCGCAACGGCTAGTACAGACGATAGCCAATTGCAGATGCCAATGGCCGCGCAGCAGCCACTTGCGGCCTCGCGGTCGCCAGTATAACCGTTTGCAGGGCCTAGCAGCGAGCAATCGGTGAATAAATTTAAAAATTATTTAAATTTATTCACTTCAATACAAATCAAATAAAATGATGAAATATTTACAGAAACTGAAACTGAAGGCGATAATGATAATGATGATGATGAAGATTTTATGCTGATGGTGTATGTTATGTTAGATACAATAAATACTTATTTTTGTAAGTTAACTTTATTTTACTTATAAATACTTTTACTGTAAATCCAATCGCACGGTCTTTAAAGTGTCAACAAGAATATTCAAAAATGTGCACAAAGCGGACTTTTTAATGTGATAATTCTTTCCTATTTCGCTTTTGAAAGTTACATTTATATCCATCCTCGTTTACTTCATGCTTTAGTACACTGTCTTTTGGTAATAAAAGATGTCTACTTCTAGTTTTTATGTAAATATTTAAGGTAATCAAAACACGCGTTATCTGCGACAGACGACGTTTCTCCATATTAAATCTCGTAGCGGGGCTCCATTCTGATTGGTCCGAGTGAATAGTGTCGGTTCTGCATCCCACTTTGCGGCAACGTGGCGGTTTTGCTACTCACCGTTATATTTAAGGACGATTTTGAAGGGCATGGAAGCATATTTTCTTATATTGGAAACTTGCAGAATGTGCAGAATAGGATACAGATCATTAATCAATCAAAACATGAAAAATGGTTTTGTATGGATAGTGGCGGTTTTGCATCCAGACGCCACAAGTGTGCGTTGCAGATCTTGACCGACAAGACATATTATTAAATAATGAAAAAAAAACTTACAGATAAATTTACGCTCATAGGTCTTCTTTTTATGTCCACCATAAAATGTCCAGTCAATGCACTGAGATGCCCGATTGTCTCAAGTTGGATAATAATAATAATAATAATTGGATAATTTGTATAGCGCCGTTTTCGCGAATACTCACCTCAAGGGCGCTTTACACAGAGAAATTATTATCTTACAAGACAACTTACTGCTAGAAAAGAAAAAACTTATTTACTATTACTTATTCACTAGGTGGCATACAAGAAGTGGAATTAAGTTTGTGAGTCCCTGAAAGAATTATGTGTTTTCGCGGAGTGCACAATAGGAGTGGAAAACATTATCTAGCGTTGTTGTGGTCAGATTCTATAGGTTTTTATAGGATTGTCTAAATAAATGCGTCTTAAGTTGTTTTTTGAACTGTGGTAAGCTGTCTGTTTGTCTCAGTTTATTAGGTAGTTTGTTCCATAAGTTTGGTCCAGCCACCGCGAAAGCACGATCACCGAAATTAGTTTTGTGGGCGCGATTTACTTCAGCTAACCTATTTGTATTAGATGTTGATGCTGAGCGAAGTGTTAGTTGTCTATTATTTGTGGAGAATGGAATGCAGAAGTCGGTTATGTATTGAGGGGCCATGTTGTGAATAGCCTTAAATATTGTAAGGTAAAGCTTATATTCAATCCTCTCTGGACATCTAAGCCAGTGAAGGTTTTGAAGATGGTTTGAGATGTGCGCAAACTTTGAAACGCCGGTAATGGATCAAAGTAAAAGTTCGTAAAGTATAGATTTATTCGTTCTCCACCAATCAAACGATCCGTTTCCATAATAATCTTTGCTTTAAATGAACTTTTATTTTAATCCAACTTGAAACAAGCGGGCATTAGTTTATTCAGAATACTTTTTTCTATACCACTTTTCGCTGTTTGGAAGGCAGCCACTATGTTCGATGTTTCATGTTTTATACTTGTCATCTCGTTAAAATACACTAAATATTTTATTCTTTCCATTTGAATATTGATTTTATTCTTCCAATAATGAAAAATGAAAAATGAAAAATGAAAAATGAAAAAAATAGGCATTGCGATTGAAAATTCATATTTTTTTCAGCACGACATAAACAAGCCGATGTAATGACGTTTATTTGAAAATTCAAAATATCGCTCAGTCGGCAAAGCAGGGAGAGAAAGTGTTGTGCCGTCTCGCTCTTTTGCATCTACAGAAGCGAGACCGACAATATTTTGGTGACCTTGACCTAGGTTTCATATTCTTCTCGACTGACAGCTGTTCTCGGGGTGACCAGCATTTTATATGTTTACTTTTTATTTTAATTTTTTAAAAATAAAAAATTACCTATGTTAAAAAAAAAAAAAATTACTGGAATCGATTTATTATCCGATTCTAAACAAAATACTTTCAGAGTTTGCTTTAATTACGTGACATGTTGTATATATAATTCATGGGGAACAAAACATATGTAAGTATAAATTAAGCCCATTAAACTGAAATTAATTCTGTTGGCATATTCAATATTTAAAAATTACACTATTTTTACTTCCTTTCTTTTAACTCGTGGCGTCTGCTTGCTTGCCGTCGAAAAAACTTTGGATCGATTTTTAACCCTTTTCCCGTGATCCAATCGAGCTGAAACTTGGCAAGTAGACTTGTGGTGACGATCAAGAAGATCTATCAAATTTTAGTTAAAAAAATAATAATTATAGTATAATTTCGGATTTTTAGAAATTTTATTGGTTTTTTAAAATTGGAATCATTAGAAAAGTTTGATTAGCAACGGCGGCCCGATAACGTCGCGGAATATTTTCTAAATTTGAATTACTCCGTCTGTATACATAATAGGTACTTCACTACGAATGTCGAAAATCTAAATTGACTGACAAATGTTTTTAGAATTTAATCTTCAAAGCATGAAGTGTCTTATCAAAGCTCAAAACATCTGACATTTTAGAAATATATTAAATTACTGTAAGTTTAGTGTTATGTTATATGTTTTAATTCGTCTTTAATTGTTGTTGTATTTTACAAAGAAAGGGAGTATAATAAAAACTTGGTTTTTACGGGTTACTTTTTTAATTCAATTGGAAACTATCTACGTTTAGTAGGTTTACCATATCTGCTTTGGTACCTATCTACGATTAATATAAAATATTTAATACGTCATATAATACTTATGTGAGACGAGGTACGCGAAAGACAATTTTGCATCATATTTATTGGTATATGAGATTCATACAATATGTACGCGCATCTGGGGGAGTACGGAAGCGGCATGCGATCCTTTTAAATATTCCATCAATCAATTATCTAGTGCAGTGGTTCCCAAAGTTGACAGGACCGCGACCCACCAAAAAAAAAATTTTTTTCGGGACCCATCTTCTGCCTCACATTTTCCCAATAAATATTGTAACCATACGAAAGACTGTTCAATTAAGAAAAAAAGAAAAACGTCTAAATGTAATCGAAATTTTTGATTACGAAAAATATTAATACGTGATATTTTCATGGAAATGTCATGGTGCATTTGTTGTCAATTTCTTGTCATAACAGCATTAGCGTCGACTTCAATTTTGGTCACTTTTAATCGTAGTGAATTCGATGAGTCCAATTTATTTCTGTATTTAGTCTTCATAGAAACCATGGCAGAAAACTCCACTTCACATGAGGTAGTGAAGAGGAAGAGGACTTTCATCGCTTCGTCAGACAAGCAGGGATAAGTGTCAGCAACTGAAAGCCAAAATTTTGCTAATTGCTTACGATTAAAAGTATTTTTCAGCGACGTATCTTCTGATGAATCAATAAGCTCTTCACTTGCTTAGTCGATATGTTGTCTTGAAATGGATTTTAAATCCAGTTTATCTTGTTGAACTTTTTCATCTCTTCTTCAAAGTAGGCGTTAAAGTTATTTTTCAACTGTGTTAAATTAGTGAAAATTGCAGACACTACTTTTCTATAATAAATACGACACGACCCGGACGAGACGTGTTGCGCGGTGTTGTGACTGCGACCCACCTAATATCCGCTCGCGACCCATAGTTTGGGAAACACTGATCTAGTGATTCACTTACTGTCTATGATATAGAAGAAAATACCTGTGCAGTACCTACGGTGTGGATAAAGTTTTTCTATTACCTTGTTTTCTATAAAAATCTATGATAATTTAACTTCGGAGCAAACACTAACGAATGTCCCATTCCACATCAATCGAAAAAAAATTTCCCCCGCCCCTACTCGAACACATTAAAAACACCTTGTATTTAGATTAGATATAAATGATGACAAGGGGGTCTGTTCCTCTCGAAACTGTAGAAGTACAATATAACTCAATGTACTTACATGTTATAGTACAAAGTTTAGAATATATATTTTTATAACTGAGATACAATCAAACATAATAATTTTGTCGTCCTTCCGTCCGTCTGTCTGTCTGTCCGCGTAACTTCGTGAAACGTCCGTAATTTCGTTCAAATTCGCGGCTAAAAAACGTAATTAAACGGCCGTAGATGGGGCTTGAACCCCGGGGCACCAAACCTGAACCGGCCGTTCAACGCAAGTTGCAACGGCCGCCTCTCCGTGGAGCGCCAAAAAGATGCTGTAAATATATGTATAATTTACAGGTATTGATTATTATATTACTATATTATAACATTTTTACAGACATTATACTCCCCACAATATGAGCCAAAGCTCGAGCTTATGAGAGTAGTATTTACAAGCTAAATTAAAGTATAAGAGAAGAACTAAAGGATTAAAGTATAAAACAGACATGTGGGCAATGTTATGATTCATCGTTGTCGAAAATCAAGGATTTGACTTCTTTCTTAAACTGTTCGTATTTTGGAATGTTACTTTCTTGAAATTTGTTTTGCGACAACAATGTATTGTACAAGTATGTATTTATAATTATATAATAATATAAAGATATATAATCAAGGCAAGAATATAGTCACACAAGGTTATTTATGTTTTCCAAATAATCCTGTATATGGGAAATGAATAATAATTAAGTACTTACTAATATGAAAACAAATTTAAAAGATAACTCTTAACTGGCAGGAGAACACTCGACTGCGGTGGCGATATCGTTTCCTAGGTTCGCCAGGAATCCCTCCTGGACACCTCCTAGTAAGGCGAGGACTGTTAGAGCCTTCCGAACAGTATATCCTGGCTGGGAGTAAAAGTGCACCGGTTTTATACATTTTCGGCGGCGGTGGGGATGGATTATCGAACAACGGTTTATTTGCTGTTACTAGGCGGAGACCCCGGTAGCCAGATTCATTGGAAATAAGCATCTTTGGAAAGCCTGGCAATTTTGCGGTGCGGCCGGGTTTAATGTCTTCTGAGAAATAGACACAGGTACGGGATTTTCGTTTAAATCCCTTAGGTGCGCGTATCACTTTATAATATTTCCAAAATTTTTAATTTATCAAATTGTAATTTTGTATAATTTGTATGTAAAATTTGTAAACTCTTATTAATATCAAAAGAATGATCCATAGCCAAAAGATGATTAGAAAATTCAGAGTATTTATTGCTATTTAAACACCTCAAGTGTTTTTTACCTCTGACATCAAAATTTCTGTACATTTTTCCCATAATCACAATCATTATAAATCAACTTTTAAACAACCGATTTTTTAAAAAGATTATTTAATATGTGATTTTTTATTGATTATTATTAGTATAGAAAGTGTTAAATGGTTTATCCAATAATAAGAGTTTGATTACGGCTCGCGTGTTGCAGATCGTAAAGCCCTGCGTGTATTATAGGTACTATAGTACATATTTAAAAATACATCAAGTAGCTCTGTTGCAATAATATTTGCTATAAATCAAAGTTCTACATCAAGGATGCAGGTACTAAAACTAGGTATTTTGCAAATCGAATCGCATTGCATTCCAGATACCTGTAGAGACACAATGTTATTGAAGACATTTTTTACTGATTGTTTGCAGTATTTGATACTGATGATAGAAAGACAAAGTTTACTTGGCAACAGAGAAGAAGGCAGTCTTTTTGAATCGTGCATCGGCTGCAATTCTCGGGTCGATGATTTCAAAATGTTTTATACCTTAGGTAACCACGATTAAGTTGACATCCGAAGATAATCAATTTCCGTTTGGGGTGGACTACCCCGTTGATTACGGAACTAACACACCGTACCGCATCATATACTTTCTGGGCGCTCATGCCGGCTGGGCTAGCGTGCTGTGCATCGTCGCCCACGATTCTCTGCTCAGCTATATCCTCGTTTACCCCAGTTCAGGAGGTTGTGAACATCGGAGCCCCTGGTGTGGGATGCTTTGGCAGGAGCACAACAGGCTTGTTAGGTAAGGACAATATTTTTCTTCTTGGCTGAGTAATATCAATTGTTCTGCTTCCACAGCGCGAATTGCCTTCCTCTTTGTTTAGAGTTACGGCAAGCGAGTCTCTGATCATCTTATTCTACACTTTATTAAATATTTATTTGGTTACAGAGTAGCTTGTTGGTCTATGGATTAAGTCTCTCGCCTAGCAATCGGTAGATCGGTAGTTTGAGCCTTATTATTTAGTCCTATTTTCATAGCTAGAGCTTGATTTAAAAATAGTAAGAATTGACATCAATTAATAGACGTGAATTAAGAATAGAATTAAATTCCGATATGTACGTATTGATTAATTATTTAGAAAATAATACATTTTTCAAAAGTTAATGGGTGTAATATACAAATATTTGTATTCTTAGCTACCGGAAGCCCTGGCGACAATGATAGAAACAGCCCTTTTTTTCATAATGGGTTTAGGACAGCTTTATGACACTGTTACTCTGGTCAGCGACTAATTGACCGTGTAAGTATGGCATATATGGCATATATGCACGGGTAAAGGATTCAGGACTCGGCGGGTAACGTTGGTGACATTCCCCCCTATTTTTTTTGCCCCTTCCCCTCCCCTGATATATTCTCGATGTAAATCTGTACCGTTTGACCGATCTGACTCAAAAGTTGGAAACTTATTCTTTATGACCTGGCGGGTAACACAGGCGAAATTTCCCCCCTCTTTTTTTACCCTTGATATATTTTTGATGCAAATTTATATCATTCGACCGATCGGACTCAAAATTTGCAAACTTATTCTTTAGGACCCGGCGGGTAACATAGGTGACATTTCCTCCCTCCCCTTTTACCCTCCCCCCCTAATATATTTTCGATGCAAATCTATACCGTTCGAATCGAATCTTTGTTTCCCCCCAACAAATTTATTTTCAACTTAATCCTTCACCCGTGCAACGCCGGGTATGAACAGTTAGTCTATACCTATAAATCTCAATACAAATTTTTGATTTGTATTGAGATTTATAGGTATAGACCTTTTGTTTGTCTGCCTGTTCTCTATACAAATCTACACAGTTTGTCCGATTCGACTCAAATTTTGCAAACTTATGCTTTAGGACCCGGCGGGTAATATAGGCGACATTTTCCCCCTATTCTCATACCCCTTCCCCTCCCCCTGACATATTTTCGATTTGACCGATCGTACTCAAAATTTGGAAACTTATTCATTAAGACTCGGCGGGTAACATAGTCGACATTTCCCCACTATTCTTCTATACCTTCCCTCCTCCTGATATATTTTAGATGCAAATCTGTACCGTTTGACCGATCGGACCTACAATTTGCCAATTTGAACTCAAAAGGACCATTCGGTAATAAAGGCGAAATTTCTCCTTCCGCTTCTAACCCATCCCCTCGTCCAGATATATTTTCTATACAAATCTACACCGATTGGGCCAAAATTTTGCATACATATTCCCGACGGAAAAAATATACCATATTTCTTCCCTAGACGTCCTATCCATCCCAGCCCTGATTAAATGGAAACATTATTTTAATTTGAGGCTTTGCAAAACAATGGAATATTTGTTTTCCCCATACATTTATTTTCGACATAACCATCACGAGATATGAAGCTTTGAAGTACGAAATTAAATATTAAAAAATACGACACCGAAATACGATTGTTTGTTCGTTACGTAAAAATTACGGGTTAAATATTTATGTAAGACATACGCCTGTATAAGAATTTACACCACGAAACCGGACAGTAAAACTAATAAGATCATAATGATGATTAGTCATTAAATAAATAAAAGTCATTAAAAAAAAAATAAAAACATAAAGAAAAAAAAAAATATTTTCTTAAAAGAGAGCAGAATAATTTTGTGGTGACATTATTATTAAAATTAATTAATATATGTTTAGTTTCATCACGTATATTTTGAAAAAATCAATATGTTTCAGGGACAATGATCCCTTCGCCAGGATACAATGTACTATATAACAAATAAAAAAATTGAAGTAAAGACACTAAAAATATTAAAAATAATATATGAGAAATGAATTCAATTAATTTTCAATTGATTTTTAATTTTTAATTTGTTAATATACATTGTATCCTGACAAAGGGACCATCAGCCCTGAAACATGTTGATATTTTCAGTATATAAGTGTATTTGGGCGATGACTTGCTCTCCTATTCGATTTTGTCCACAGAGGGATGATTAATGATTATCCATCTGTGACAAAATCCTGCAATTGTATTTTCAGATCGTACGCTTAAAAAAATTGTATTGAACCGAGTTTATTACAAGCTAACCTACAAACACTAATTTTAAATATGTGTTTTATATTTTTTCAGAGCAACGAAGTGGGCGATGCAGCATACAACTTAAACTGGTTTGACGTGAATTCAAAATTCCACAAGAATGTGATAATGATCATACAACGTTCGCAGAGTCCCTTGCAAATCACCGCCTGCAAATTCTTCAGCTTTTCCGTGGAAAGCTTCAGCTCGTTGAGTATTGTTTGCCATCTGCCATCATCATCAGATCCTCTGATACCAACCACCCTCTGATGAAGGGTGGAACTTTCACGTTCTGTCCTGAACTTTACAGTGTAGACCCCCGTCGTAATTATACAATCACAACAGACTAATCCCAATAATAATAATTTCGTTGTCCGTCTGTCTGTTCGTCATTCCCTGTAACATCCGTAACTTTTATAAAAACTTTTTTCTTTATCTTTTTTTTGTATTTTTACTTTTTTTATCGCCTTGTAAAAGTATAGTCATTTTTAACGGGTCACAGCTAATTTACCATATAAATATTGGTGGATAAAAAAGGAAAAACACATTGCCTTTAAAACCCAATTAAGGAGTAAAAGAGGCTTGTTAATATTAAGACTGGGAGATATAAAAATTAGAAAGAAAATAAAGGTAAAGATAAATGAAAAAAATCCAGAGAGAGTGGGAGGAAGAGGGAATGTAGCTTGGAAATCAAAATATGATCCGAAAATATAGATTAAATTGGTTCGTTTATGATAGTAAAACAAAAATCGAATTTTCGCCGATTCGACAATATACGTAGGGACCGTTGATTTGTCATAGATTTTATATTGTTATAAATATATATATATATAATTTAAATAAATATCAAAATATCACAATTTGTTTGAAATTTTAAAATATTCGCTTTTTGACACCTTTATAATTATTGGTAAACCGATAGTGAATTCAGAGTTTTACCGATTTACCAGGAATGACATTTTCCGGTAAAATTGCGTGCCGTAGGTGCAATCGTGGCGCAATATATTAAACGCCTAGGCGCGGGCATGTGTAAATATATTTATATTGATATAATTAATAAAAAAAACAAGCGAGCCTTAGAGTAGTCGCTTATGATGTGGAACATTTGACATCTCGCAATTAAAAATATTAAATTAAGATATTACGTTGCGACAGAAATTAACCTCAAACTTTAAAAAAGCCAATATGTACCTATATATTTGTTAATTAGTAAAAAGACGCATTCTTATTTAGAAATGTGTTTGGTGAATTGTATGTTTTTATTTATTTTCATAGATGGCGGCAGAGTGCCACCATACGTATTGTATGAAAACTTTGAATAAATATTTAAAAATAATCACATAAATTACATAAAATTTGAGAACGTAAATCATTAAGGGTAGTTATTGTTTACATTAATGTAAAAAAATGTATTTATTGGATAGTTTCGAAGATATACGCCAAAATATATCAAAGTTACAACATCCACACGCTTGAATCCAGCCTCGCAACATATGTACAAAATCAGAAGCATTGGCTGGCACTTGCTGGACATTGATTTGTTTATAAACGATGATTTTTGTGCATCGCGTGTGCTCCGCACGCGCTCATCGGTTAAATGAAATTGCGCGCGTCTTATTTCCTTTTACGCATTTCCGCCATTTTTCACGAAATCACTGCCACAAATTGCAGGAAAGCGAGAGGAAAGATGTTACGCATCAATAAACTTAGTTTTCACAAAAATATATATTTATATTGGTTTCGCGCCGTCACTGACGTCCAAGAGTGAATTAATTATTTGATAAACGCTTTCCATGGATACTTCTCAGATGGCGAACATTATCTGAAAGAATTTCCCGAAGGGAAAGTTGATTCGCGGAAACATCCTAAAAATGTATCCTATATTGAATCGAAAATAACAACACATTGGTTTTTATAACGAACTGCCTGAGGAAGTTTCGTAAATAATTTTCTATTCAAAACAGCTTCACTCTTGTACCGTATAAAAATCCCAAATGACAATTTTTGCGATTTCATATTTTGCTAAAGCTAAGAACTAAGCGTGTTATGTCAAAATGACTGGTATTGAGCAAAATATTACAAAAAATACATTTAAATAATAATAAACTTATAAAAGGAGCCTTTTTTCACTTTATTGACTTCATTTAATGTTCCTAGCTTCACGATCATTATGTTCCAAGGTTGTAACTTCGTCATACCTTTTGGTCTATATTCTGTGGTCATACCTCAATGCTTTCGTCGTTTTTGCTTTTGTCAGTTGGTAGTTTGGTAGTTAAGCTCTGTCAGATGTGTTCGTGTATTAGTGCTGCTCAGATGTCAAGTGTCAACCGCGGGTCGTTCGGTATATTTTTTTGTTGTGAAATAGTCTTGTTTTGTTGAGCAATATGGAAGTGAAAACGTTCCTTATTTTGACAATTTTATCACTCCTATTCAACGAGAGTTTTCAAGGCCGGTCAAAATCGTTCAATCAAGCCAGAGTATGTTAAATTATACTGTACCTGTTGCACAAATCTTTCACTTCTGTTTGAAGGATATGCAGACACCGCATTCAAATTGCAAATTTTTTTTGAATGAAAATATTTTTTTTCTGCTTTCAGCTCAATCACAATGTCCAAGAACTCCCAGATAGCGAAGTATCAAAGCTGGCCCGTATGACAGACACGCAACATGTAAACAAAATATTGGATCAAATATTAGTTCCTAGGGTCGTCGGGACGAAACAACACGACAGAGTGGCTGATTACATCGTTGATCAGATGGTGAATTTGGGCTGGGATGTTGAAAGGGACCGGTTCAGCGATGCCACTCCCACGTTTGGTGTACTCGAGTTCCAAAATATTATAGCAAAATTGAATCCAAATGCTGATCGCTTCCTGGTGCTGGCTTGCCATTACGATAGTAAATATGTAAGGGAACATAACTTTGTCGGTAAGTTTAATTATTAATTTCAAATATAAATTAATCATTGATTAGTTTTGTTTTATGTATTATTTTCAATCCTAGGTACAGTTGCCGGCAAACTTCTTGAAATTCTTTGACGTGGTGGGGGAATGCGCAGAAGACGAAATTTGGGTCTCTTTGGTGGAAAGGTAGATGCGCAAACTTCCCCCCACTACGCCGTAGAATTTCAAGATGTTTGCCGGCTACTGTATATTGTGAGACTATGGCAGCTAATTTTTTTTATCTTTTCTGTAATTTTTTAAAATATCTAATTTACAACTATTATTTTTTAAGTCATCTTTGTCTGTTCAAAATCTAGTTCCCTAAAAATTATGCATCCATCCCTTCTACACAAAGTATTGTAACTAACAAATAGGTAATTTTATGTCGTTTTTGTATTTTGCTTATAGCTGATACATAATCAACAGGCAATAAATATTTCTTATATATTGTGTTCAATAGAACATAATATAATATTGTCTCTTAAATAAGAATTAAATATATGGGATATATCCCTAAAATTGATCTTTTTTAGTTGAGGGATCGGTATTTATGCATACATATAATCAGTTGATCAATAGTCAAGCATATTGTTTCTATTACAAACTTATTTGTTATCAAAATGTTATATGTCATAATATACATCTACCATTCTGTTCAATTATTCAAATTCTGTATCCTAAACTAATCATGGATTAATAATTTTTGAATTCTTAAGACTTTTTCTTAGTTTTTAACAAAACCCATTGAAAACTACAATTAGAATACTGTTGATTCATTCATGTTGGTTGTATAATATTTCTTTTTAAAATGTACTAGCTGTGTCAGCGCGGCTTCGCACGCGTAGATTTTTAGAACACTGTTTGGATCGTCATAGAACTTTCGCGAACCTTCTAGAACATTCTCCTTCCAGAACTTCCAAGAAATTCGAATGTGCAGGAACCTTCTAGATGCACTGACACATTCCGCCACTAGTTTAGAACCTTATAGAACTTTTGGGAATTTTCTAGGACCTTCTCCTTCCAGAACTTTCTAGAGCAGGTTTTTCCGGAGCCTTTTTGACTCACCGACACAGTCAGCGCGCCTATTTTAAAATAATCTGAAGCATTTGCGGCCTTCCCATAACAAAACAATGTGCTAGAATGCACATTTTCGTCACCCACTCCCACCCACGCTCAGCCATCCCCACCAAACTCGCACATTCTCAATGGGACACCAAGGGCTATCCACCACCATAACCACCAGGGGGTGGTAATATCTGGTTGTGGAGAAAACTTGGCGGATAGGGAAACACGGGTTTCTTTTTATATATATATATATTGATTACAAATTTTAGAATGTATTGCGTGTGTATTCAAGTATAACATGATCCAAATATAAGTTTTTAAATGCTTCAAAGTGTCAGAAAATAAAGTAAATCAAAGTTTGATACTTAGCACCCATTTGTCGGCGGTCTTCTGACATCGGTCTATTGGTGTTATCACGCAGGTGACTGCCAAATTAGTCGCACTTAGTTTGCATCCTGTATTGCGCGTAATTACGGCTAAATTCAAGATAATGGTCCCATTGCGTATACAACGAAAATGAGTATTTCACTATATTATTGATATGCTAATAACAAAATGAAAGATAATTTACGTTTAAATAGTAAGTGTTAAATAAGATATGACACTTTAAAGTTCCGAAAAATGCACTGCATATTTTGACATTTCATAGGCTGGTTAGGTTATTAGGTTTGGTTAGGTTAGGTTAGGTTAGGTCATTAGGTTTGGTTTGTTTAATTTAGATTACAATTATTTTAGTTAGATTAAATTTACAGGATGTTAAATTATATAGTGAAATACTTATTTTCATTGTATGAACAACAGGACCATATTCTTGGATTATTCAATAATTACACTTCAATTTAAAAAAATAGTGTTTTCATTTAAGATATAAATATTCATATTCATCATACAAAAAATAAATCCAAAATATGTTGCAACATATAAGTGAAAGAAATTTCAGTTTAAGGGTTAAAAAAATACCAAACCGGATGTACGGTTAAGAAAATATATGAGGCGAGTGTTGAAGGCAGCAGGAACAGAGGGCGTCCGTGAATTGGCATAGTCAGATACAACAAATTAAAATGACGATTTTATTAGATAAAAAAATTAAAATTATTTTTTTATAGTTTATTAGTTGATATATATATTTTGTATTAGGTAGACCTCTTTCCATTTAAGAAAAACAATCGAATAAGTATGTATAAGACGTGCGTACGACGCACATTGTGTTAGTCTTTATACCCGTAAACACCAACACAACGAAACAGTGCCTCGTACGCATGGCTTACTCATACTAATTCGATTGATAAATATATAGGAAGACGTATTAAATGGAAAGATGTCTTTCTATATATTTAAAACATGAAACATTTCCATAAAGTGCTCATTTTGTATTTGGCATTTCCATTAATTACAGTTTTATCTTTCGGCAGTCAAACAAGATTTTATATTGACTACCTGTGTTAAATTTTAATAAATCTACATATTTCTTTACATTCATCTTAAAATAACTTATTATTCACACATTGTGTACTATAATTACTTAAAAACAGTACCATATGACATTAATTTTAATTTATGTTCATTCATTCATTGCAATAGGGATACATTTAAAAAAATTATGATAAAATGTATCATGTAGCAGATTTTGTTTTGACTATTACGCTCAACTATAAGTCGAAGTTAATATATATTTTCAAAATTACATAAAATTTCTAGACCTATAATCAAGTATATACAGTGTTTAACCCATTCCAGGCCCGGCTTAAATGTGCCTAATCATATGGGAATGTAGATAATGTTTCCAACATAATAAAGAAACCATACTTCATTAATATCATAATATCACAGTGCAAGATATGATAATACGTAGTAATTTGGTAATATCAAATATCTTATCTCTCCATATTGAAGTATGTTCATGGATTACTTGATTGTTCCATGATATACCTTCATGTTATCATTTATTATGTTATTGTTTAGTAGTCTGTTTTTTTTTTTTTAAATATTATGTAAATGGCGATATGAACACAAAAAATATATAATTCTTTTAATTACAAACTATGTTTAAGAATTGGGCTATTCTCTCATATAACATCCCTTTTGCGTGAACTATGTTGGCGTCGTTTTCCTCAAAGAGTCGTCGAGTTTAGGTTGTTAATGTACAAGGTGACACATAATATGGGGTCTCTGTATCTCCAAGAGTTCTGCATCCCAGACAACTTAAATAGTAGACACCAAACTCTGAAGTCAGCCACTATTTCAGCTGCAGGAAGGGTTGTAGAACTGACCGTCCACTACCAGAAGACTAAGCTTAGTGAACGGGCATTTGCGGTGGCAGGCCCAAGGGTGTGGGACTCTCTTCCCTCCATAATACGGAACAATGCATCGGAAACAGTGTTTAAAAAAAAACTCAACACTCCTACAAGTGCACGACTAAACAATGTTTGTGTAAAGCGCCCTTGAGGTGAATTTTTTATGAAAATGGCGCTATAAAAATTATCCACTTTTATTATTATTACAAAAATTCTACAGTAAAACCCCAATAATTCGAAATTCACTTAAAAATAATATTTAGCCCCTCGCGCCATAAATCAATTCATACATTTTTATTCACATAATTCGATTTTTTTTTAAATGTTTCGAATTTTTTGCAAGTGAGAACAATACATTTTTCAATATTAGGTACTTTAGTAATATAAATGTCGCGATTCTTGTATCAGCATAACAAATATTGCGTTTCAAAATGATTTCTTGAAATATGCAAAATTGAAGATGTTTTTCATTAAATGAAAGGCTTTTTTCATGAATTTTATGATTTTTGGTGAATTTCGCAGTGTGTTTTTTTTTATACCTTGAATTTCGAATTTTTCGGGTCCCTACAATTTTGAATTAACGGGGTTCTACTGTATTACATAATTGGTCATATCCTGAGACAAGTCTCAACCACTGTTCTCGTTAAACGTGTCATCTAGATATGTTTGATTTAAAATATGCTCCTTTATACATAAATGATTGTGTTTTTAAGTATGTTTTACCTAGGTTGGAAGCGTAATCCTCTTTAATTTTGTTTTTATTTAGGCGCTACGGATTCAGCTGTGCCGTGTGCGATGATGATGAATCTGGCGTTTGTTCTGAAGAACCAGCTGAGGGCAGCCAAGGCCAACAATCAAATTAGTTTGCAATTCATTTTCTTTGATGGAGAAGAAGCCTTCAGACAGTGGTCGGCCACTGATTCTATTTACGGAGCTCGGCATTTGGCTTCCAAGTGGGAAAAACAAATATTCAGGACTGTCGGCTCTGACACTGCAACCGAACTTGATAGAATAGTAAGTAAAAGTGACATTAATCAATCAATGTATATTATAGATGTCTCACAGAGACGAAACTGCATTTTTATGGAAAAGTAGGTATATAAGTCTTTGGGTGCACGTAGGGCTTACGACCTATCATACGGCTGGATTACTATAATATAAATTAATTGATTAATGATGTCCTTGAGACAAAAATCCAGTACTGTTCTGAAAAATTTGAACATACTCAAAATATTCTGAAAAGTGACATTATTTGCTGCCATCCCTTTAAGGCGTTTCACAGTTTGACAAAAAAAAATGACCAAGGTGAAGTTCTAAGAATAATTTGAGTGATCACTCATTCGAAAATTCCAAAAATTGACTGAGTTAAAGTTATTTGAAAATAGTGCGGCAAGTTAATTCTTAAATAATAATTACTTTATTCTTTAGCATTTTTCTCAAAACTCCCTTTTTCATACTCCTGGAGACGACATCAAAGACGACAAATTAGGCCGATTTTGTTCAAATTTTGCGTACATCTTAGTAATAACATTATCTACAATAAAGCTTATATTTTTTATGTTAAGGTGCTCCATTTGCTTATTATGAATACTTTGTTTTATTTTAGGAAAAAAAATTATTTTCAAACTGATGTCATTTGCAAAAGAATTTTTTTTTTCAATGCGCTACACTGTGGACATTAAAACATTTAATAAGAAAATAGTTAACTTTTTAATTTCAGTCGAGTCCTGGCAATAAAAGCTGACTGCGGGAAATAAAGTTAATGGTGCTCTAAATGCAATTATGGCCAATAAGAATCTATCAAAGGAAGCAAGACTAGCGGTACATAATGGCGTTCTAGTGTCAACCCTAATGTACGGAAGTGAAGCCTGGAATTGGCAAAAGAGGAATGAAAGTAGACTGAATGTGGTAGAAATGCGGTCACTAAGAAGCTTGTGTGGAAAATCTTTGGTCGATAGAGTAAGGAATGAACAAATTAGACGTGAATGCAATGCTGGCTGTAGTGTGGTAGATAGAACAAAGAAAAGAGTGCTGAGATGGTTTGGTCATGTGGAACGTATGAATGAGGAAAGGATGGTTAAGAAAATATATGAGGCGAGTGTTGAAGGCAACAGGAATAGAGGGCATCCGCGAAAGACCTGGCACGATCAGATACAACAAGTGTTTGAGGATGGCCCCATTAAAAGCCGCAATAACCATAGAACTTGTATGAGAAGTTGTATGAATGTGGCCGAAGCAAAAGTGGTGTGCCAGGATAGAAGAGTGTGGCGTTCAATCCTCTCTGCCTACCCTTGCGGAGAAACGGCATGATGTTTAGTTAGTTAGTTAGTTGGGAACGTCACGGAGAAGGGCCTTTGCGGGACAGCACATTACTCCACCATTCTGAAATTTTAAAGATAATTTTTTAATGAAAAATAATAAGCCGTAAACGATACGTGATTTAGTTCAGGCAATTTTTTATTTATTTTGAATGTATTTTTTGACACCTCAAGGTGGTGTGACACCTTATGTTATAATTTTTCATTAGGTAATATTCGCAATTTAGAACATAACTTTAACGCATATTGCACACAATTTGTGTGCTTTTCGTCTTTCATTATTCCTCTGATATGAGTGACACAGCTGATCAATTAACTCGGTTATTTTTGTGCTTATAGATTTTTGAGAAAAATATAACTCTGAGAGAATAAAATTCAGGTAAAAATTGAGTGCTTTTTACAAAGAGGTGATCAAATATTTTTATTGGCAATTTTTGAACTATTATCCCAATTATAATAATTTCGTTGTCCGTCCGTCGTAACTTCGTGTAACATCCGTAACTTCTTTATAGTATAATTTTTTTTTCCTTTATTTTTTTATATTTTTTTATTTTTTATAAATAAATAAATACTTATTTTTTAGAAACCGATATATAAAACTAACATCATTTTTGACAAGTAAAGTAACCCCTTGAAATCATTAGAACTTATTTAACTCAGAGCTCTCCAATGAGACAGGCATAGGAAAATCAAATCTTACCAATGTATAATAAGTAAAGCAATGAAATAATTGAAATGAAAATGAAAACTCACTAGTCACCCGTCAAAAATGACAGTGCTTTTACATGTCAGTTCCTAAGGAATTAGTATTTATTTATGTATATAAAAAGTAAAGAAAAAAAATACTACCAAGAAAAAAATTTCGTAAAAATTTTTTCATAAAAAAATTATAGAAAAAAAATTTACCATAAAAAAGTGCGGACGAAGCTACGGGACAGACAAACAGATAGACAGACAGACAATGAAATTATTATAATTGGGATTTAGTAGTTACTGATTATAATTGGAAGAATCTCTCCCCTTCACTCAATTAGAAATAATATGTAAGGAAACAAATTAGATGAATCAATTTCAAGTTTTAATTTATCATAAAATTAAATGATTAACATAGTGTTATGATAATGCATCCTACCGGCAAGTGAATATTCCGGGTCCGAGTCCCGTTTGTATCAAAATATTTTTTCGATAGATATAATTTTTTTCTATATATCTTTTTAAGCGTTTTTATAATTCGTTATAATTACCAAAGAACTTTGTTTTCAAATTGCAACATGACAATAAAAAGGTGATTTCATTAACCGCTCGGGTGCCAGAGCGCAGATCTGCGCTCCCTAGACACTAGACACGTATGCGAATTCGGCCTATTTTACCTGCGTTTAAGGGTTTTTAAAGCTTATCATTGGTTATATCTCAAGTTTTTGAATGAATGAACGAGTTCTATTTGTCAAGTAACCTCATTTGCCGCGCAAACTGAACAAAAAATCATTCCAAATGTCGTCTTCGAACCGCGCATTAATTGTGTTATTTATCTGTTAAAAAAGGGTTATTTTTAAATAAAAAAGTGTTAAAATTAAGTATTTTTATATTCTTTGTTATATTTAGAATGAAAATATTGAAATACAATTGTGTTATTGTTTCCATGGTTTTATTCAATAAACTTGTGCGTACATTTCTGACAGTAAATTTCGTTACTTATTTTCATAATTAATGAATCAGTAATTATTGTACAAGTAATTATTGAAATATAATTAATTATTGAAGTCTATATATTGAGAAACCAGAAACTGCAACTTCTTAGCGATTATTTTTGATTTTTACATGAATATAACCATCGCAAAAAAGTGTCTAAAAAACAGCAATCGTACGCGAAATTGCGCAGCATGCGACCGGTTAAAGAGAAGTCATAAATTTTTCTATTTTCAAAACTAATTTTTTGAAAATGATTGGTTTCTTTAAAATAATATTGTTCATATCAGTTAAATAATGTTTCTTACAACATTCAGTGTCTGAAGAATTTAAAGGAAACTGGGGTGTACTGATTTGTATAGGAAGTGGTCCAAGAACCAATAGTGACACTGTTGTGATATTTATGTGGGGATACCTCAATTATACCCTTGTGCAAAGGGGCATCAAAATCTGATATAGAATAGGTGAAAAATGTGGTATGGAACAGATCAATATCTAAAGTTCAATATCAACAGGAATAATATTTATAACACACTACATAATAAATCTTATTAAATATAATACAATGTGTATTACATATTACATATTGTATTTTGTTTAAATAAGCATGTGTGTATTATGTCTCATCAGTTGTGTTTTCCTTGGTATACAAATAAGAATAGCGTGTTTATTCAAAATTACATACAATTTGGTTAGCATGTGCATTGCAATATGTGTGCGTAATTTAAAATTTATTGCTTTCAAATATAATGGTCATAAGCCTGTTGAGTTTATTACTGTTTCTTATTAATGGTAGTATGATATTTCAAATGCATTCTTAACCATCCATTTCCTAGGCAGGCAACTTTGTCTGTCCAGGTAATTATTATAATTTTTTTAATGGTTAATATATATTATATAGATGAAAGTGAAGTACATAATACAAATATTTAATGATGACAAAAGTTTAATGCCTATTTGAGCAATTAATACAGTAGGCAAACATCAACAATATGATTTTTTGCATGTCACAATGCTCGACAGATCTGCAGTGCAATAAATCTAATCCCACGAGTAATCACTTTTTGCTATTTCTTTATTTTGTCCTAATTTTTTCACTGGACTTTGCACAAGAAAGACAGGTCCCTATATGAATTATTTTTTAGAATATTTAGAGTACATATATTAAAATTTATTAAGAATGGAATCTTATCCCCGGTGGGATATCATTAATCAAGATATATTATAGATATCTCGTAGAGACGAATCTACTTTTTCATGTGAGAAAGTAGGTATTTTGGGTATTCATAGGGTTAACAATACCACATATATCAAATTTCCTGGAAGTTATATGTGTTTAATTTGCACACCTTGTTTTATATGAGTTGTATTTTACTACCCGCCACCTGTAATTGAAATTTGTGATTGCCATAAACCAGTATGAAATAAACTGATGAAAAATGAAAAAGACTTCCATACCTACTTCCCACGAAGTGTGATATATTAGGTCCTTACATATGAAATTGACGTTTTGCCGTACTGGCAAATTTGATCTCAAATATCTTCTCTTTGGTTAGGAATTCCAAATCCAAATTTATACAGCTATTTACTCATGTATTTGTGTTTTGAAAATTATAATTCATTTGTTTTTTCCTCAATTGTTTTTTTCTTTGCGTCACTCAGTTTACAAAATGAAAAACTTGAAATATCGCGTTATTTACGAGTACGAGTTCCACCGTGGCACCAGTGCTGCAGAAACGGCTCGAAGGATTAATGATGTGTATGGTGACGGTGCCGCAAAAGAAAACACAGTGCGTTTTTGGTTCCAACGTTTTCGTTCTGGAAATTTCGACCTGCAGAACAAGCCCCGTGGACGGCCGGAGACCAAAGTTGATAATGAAGATTGAAGGCTATTGTGGAAGCGGATCCATCGCAAACCACATCCGAGTTAGCTGCAGGCTGCGGTGTTAGTGATAAAACTGTTTTAATCCACTTGAAGCAAATTGGTAAGGTGAAAAAGCTTGAAAGGTGGGTACCTCACGAATTGAGTGAAGCAAATCAACAAACGCGCGTTGACTGCTGCGTTGCATTACTCAACCGGCACAATAATGAAGGGATTTTAAATCGAATCATTACCTGTGATGAAAAGTGGATCCTGTACGATAATCGGAAGCGCTCATCGCAATGGCTGAACCCTGCCGAACCAGCCAAACCATGCCCCAAGCGAAAATTGACTCCAAAAAAGTTACTTGTGAGCGTTTGGTGGACTAGTGCTGGTGTCGTTCACTACAGCTTTCTTAAATCTGGCCAGACGATTACGGCAGATGTCTATTGTCAGCAACTGCAAACCATGATGGAAAAGCTAGCTGCTAAACAACCGAGGCTGGTTAATCGCTCTAGGCCACTGCTGCTTCATGATAACGCTAGACCACACACTGCACAACAGACAGCTACCAAATTAGAGGAGCTTCAATTGGAATGTCTAAGACATCCACCGTACTCTCCGGACCTTGCCCCAACAGATTACCATTTTTTTCGAAATTTGGATAACTTCTTGCAAAGGAAAAAATTCAACTCCGATGGGGCAGTCCAAACCGCCTTCAAAGATTTTATTGATTCCCGTCCGAATGTGTTTTTTTAGTAAAGGGATCGATGAACTACCTATGAGATGGCAAAAGTGCATAGATAGCAATGGTACATACTTTGATTAAATAAATATATTATAATAAAAAAAAATCGGCTTTATGTTCCTCCCATACTAAACGTCAATTTCATATGTAAGGACCTAATACTTTGATTAAATAAAATATAAAATCATGATATACATACCTTGATTACAAATTATTTTGTCCCTTGTTTATTGTTTCCAAAACACAAAACATTTTAAAACGGCAATACAAATTCATACTGCAAAATATAAAAAAAATTTAATTTTCTAAATGTCTTTGGACATGTTTTACAGAACTCATTTATCTGAATCATTAAGCCATGTATTCACTAGGGGACAAATTATCTCTCAACATCACGCGCAGCATAGAGTCTACGTGACGTTGCAACATCGCGCACTGTTCCGCGAAGTCGCACACAACATAGCGGGGCATTTCTACGTGCCGCGGAAATGTTGCCATACGCACGGTATTCAAGCGAGCTCACGGGGACATCAGGCTGCGCATCAGTATCACGTGGTATATTTACAAGTGAATGCGCATGCGCTGTATCTGTCAACTGACATTAATGTGGGGAAACAAAATTATCGTTCTCCAACGCCGTACAATTTTGTGGGGCTCTTCAAACCGTGAATATATAAATAAAATGATGTGAGGGCCAATAGCGTTCCTTAATATTGTCTTGCTTGGCTATGGAAGGCCTGATTATTTGTAATAAATTGTCAAAACCAGTTGTTGTCATTCGAGTGAAATTGACAAAAGATCCGTCAGATATTCGAAGATCGCATAGAATATCCATCCTTCTTTCTCTTTGCAGTAAATAATTTCTCACCCACCACCTTTTTCTCCTCTCATGTTTCGATAAACTCGTTAAAACAAATAGATACGCAGCTATCATTGTAACCTCATCAGGCGACAAGTGTAAATAGATGCGCAGCTGTCATCATAACCTCATCGGGTGACATTTCCGCGACAAGTGATATATGAGTTCCGGTGTGTACACGTCAAATGACCGCGTCATTGTCCCCGAAACATGAGCGTAGATGTTCATGCGACATGCCGCGCGGAATGTTTCTTGATATGTCCCCTAGTGAATACATGGCTTTATGTTATAAATCCTAGATAACATAACAGCTTTCATTTTTGTGATCATTCCAGGATGTTATGGTACTGCTTGACCTGATCGGCGTCAGTGACCCAAAATTCTACAGCTACTTCTCTAACACAGCACGCTGGTTCGGCCGCCTTACCGCCATTGAGGAAAGTCTTGCCGAGATGGGGCAGTTGAGAAATTATAGAAGCAAATACTTCATCAACAGAAACTTTGGGTCGTATGTGGAAGACGATCATATTCCTTTCTTGAGGAGAGGTAAATGTTTTTGTAATTTAAAAATAAGTCATAATGCTGAGAAAATGAGGTCGCTTATGCTCATGAACTTGTGACAAATCTATGGATGGTAAAGTGAATGAATGAAGTAATGAATGAATTAGGAGTGAACGTAGTGGAATAGTCATGTGGAATGTAAGAGAGGATGGTAAAAACATATACGAAGTAAGTGTTCAAGGCAATAGGAACGGAGGGTGTACACGGAAGACCTCAAGACACGTTTCTGATTCTGCTGTGGTCAGACAAACCAAATTTTGGGAGGACTGCCCTCTTAACTTGTTGAGGGCCCATAAAATTTCACTCAAAATATAGAGGTCAAGGCCAGAGATTTTCTGAATTTTTTGTGATTTTTATTTTTACGAAAAAACCATGAAAACATGCATATATTAAAAAAAAAAGACATACATTCATATTATTTTATCGTAAGTGTCGAAATGCCATGAGTTTTTTTAACATTTAAGTAAAAAAAATAATCTTTTTTGAATTCCGATAATGTTGCCAGCGCAACATTTTCCGAAAAATAATGATGAATTTGTATTTGTTTATTAGAGAAAACACTATTATTATTATTATGTATTGATGCCTACCTAATAATCTTCTTCTGTGTGGTATATTTTGTAGCACGGCACGGCACACAACGGAACATCGCACTCGTAACACATAGATATGATGCACTTTCACATACAAACATATTTCAAATAAACGCAACAAAATTGCGTGTATTTTTGTTAATAAATCACTGTTAGTATTCAATTTAATCATAAACCAACAAAAACTGACAAATATCGCAAAACATATGGTATATATTTGTGTATATGTGTACAAATAAATCGTATTTCCCACGCACTTTGTGTGTGACCTTGAATGATGAAATATTTGAATTTCGATTGTGCAATACGCGTTCAAAGCGACATCTAAAACTTTCCAATACGATTTTGACGGCAGAAAAACTTCTGTTTTGATTGTTGATTTAAAATATAATCGGCGATGTTTTTGAGTTGAAAATGGAACTATAGGTCACCACGGGATTTCTCTACTGGGAAAAAATCACGTTTTTGAAATTCTATACGCGGCCGTTGAGAAATAATTAATTACGTTCCGGACGCACGGGTGCAGCCTGGCCCCTGGGGACAGTCGCGCTAGGACGCACGGATGCGGCCTGGCCCGGGGCTCATTAAAAGCCTCAACGATCTAAGGGCGTGCATGACATATGAAATGATAAATATGGTGTGCCGGGATAGAGGAGTATGACATTGAAACGGAGTTACTGTTAGTGAGTGAAAAAATTAATTATCACTATGTATATGACGTAAAAATGTAGTAATAATATAAATGAAAATTAATCGATTTTAATATGTGTTTCATTGACACGCAACAAGTTTAATGAATTACCTGATTAATTTGATATTTAGAATATCTAAAAGGATCTAAAAAAATTTTTCTTTAAAAAAAAAGTTATCATAGCGTTACATATTTTTTTAGTAGTGTTAAAAATATTGTTTAACTTAGTCAAACATACATGTTTTTTCTTTTAAATACTTGAGGATTTATATTCAATTTTAATATTATATCTTGTTGCTTACAGGTGTCCCTATTCTTCATATAATTCCTTCACCATTCCCCGAGGTCTGGCATAAACCCTCAGATAACCGCAGTGCCATCGATATGGACACCGTGGAGAACCTCAACAAGATATTCCGGGTATTCGTGAGCGAGTATCTCCACCTTAAACTATGACTAGAGCCGAGCAATAAGGATGTTGATCAGAAGGATGAATTCTGACAGCGATCCTTATACGCTTTGCTCAAAAGTGTCTATACTTAATTCGGTTTCTGGCTCGTCAATGATTTTTGGAACTCTAAAATTAAAATTAAATAAATCTACCATTTGCTCGAGGTTTTTAAGTTATTATGTATTTAGCGACACAATGTCTTTTTGAATCCATTGCATATTTTTTTAATTTGTGGGTTTTTATATCCTTGTGATTATGAAGCCATAATATTTTAATATGCAACACAAGAAATCTAACATCTTCATGACTTTGATATAGATTCTTTGTGAGTTGTGGGTGAGTATACATTCCAATGAAGTTTGTACATAGTGGTAATGTTTTTATTTCATCTGTATAGCTAATACCTAAATCAAGATATAAATGTATATAGCGGTGCTTTTTTTATGACGGAATACACTGAAAGATATTTTCAGTGGTTTTTCTAATGTTTTAAAAGCCATTACATGTTGGAAATTTACACTTACCATGCATACATTTCAAAAATGAATAATTAAATAATTGCATTGATTTTGATGCCTTAGGGCCGGTTGTTTGATCGTAGGTAATGGTAAGACAATAAAACCCACTTAATTCAAACCCTTGTAATTCGAAATTCGCTATGTGTTAACTTTATAGTTGATTAATCCTGATAATTTAAAAAACCTGGTCATTCGTAATTTGATATAATTTTCAGTCTCTTAACACTTTAAGTTACATAATTCAATTTTTTTTAACTAGTTATAAAAAACTAATAATGCGCCCAGATTTTTGATCGCGCGCACTTGCGTAGGTGTCCATTATGTATTCCGCGGTATCTTGTGGAATGTTTCATTATCTATATATGTCGCGATTCCTCAAATTGAGGAATCCTATGCATGCTTTCTTTCATTAGTTGGTTGCCTAGAAATGCACAGTAAGTTTTTGTTTTCACTAATTCCTCGTACTTTACGTGTTTTTCACTTTAGTTCCGTTGTACTTGTAATAACTGTGCTGTTTGATGGTGTGTCAGAAAAAAGGCGGATCGAAAGTAGTTTGTTGAAAAAAGAGTAGCTTGTTGGTCTTGTGGTTAGGACTCTCGCCTCGTGATCCAAAGGTCGCAGGTTCGAATCTCACTCCAGACAAGCAAGTTAGTCCTATTTTCAAAGCACAAGCGTTAAGCTTAATTTGAAAATAGTAAGAATATTGATGTGACAAGAATTCCGTGTTCACATCTCTATTTAAAAAAAAAAAAAAAGTTAAAATCCAGTAATGATTGAAAAAACCTTCGATAAATTCAAAGATAGTCTAAATACTTTCGATTGAAGCTATTCAAATGTAATGAAATAGAAAAAATATTTCGATTTTTTCATAAACGAGAACAGCAATAATAGAAATGTCACTCTTTTTATTAGTGTAATAAACATTGTGTTTTCGAAATGATTTCTTGAAATATGCAAAACTGTAGGTGTTTTTCACAAAATTAATGTTTTTTTTGCTCATGAGTTTTACGATTTTTGTCAAATTTCTCATTCGCATTTTTTTGATACCTTCAATTTTGAATTAGTTGGGTTCCGCATGATTCGAAATTTTTTTTTAGACCCTCGAATTTAATAATTGTCTATGGTTGTGGTACTGTGGTTAAGTAAAAAGCACAGATTTTTACGAAAACAGGTTGTTTGCTTGGTCCAAAACGGAAAAATCTATGCTTTTTTCTTAATTATTATTCTTACTCCTGTTCAAACAACCGGTCCTAAGTTAATTTCAAAGAAAATTTAACTAAAGAAGTTAGAACGGTAAGCGTTGCATGTGGAACTATTTTTTTCCTATACCGGCATATTTAATGTAATTTACGGAGACTTTGGATAGACGATTTCACGTTGTTACTTTTGTTTCCTCTGACACGCTGTGAAAAGTTACCTATAAAATGTATAAACAATCTTTAATTTTCATAATTTGTATATTCGCTGCTTTATATACTGACTTCAGGTATTCAGGGTTAATATTTGCAAAATTTAAGATTATAAGTGGCTCAATTCTTGTCTAATTTTTTAAATATATATTTCAAGAAGGAATTATTGTAAAATTTAATATTATAATGGTCTCTTAATATTATTATTATAATAAAATGTTGTTTTAATATATACTTTTGAATATTAAAATCTCAATGTTTTAATATAAATCAGTCAAGAATCTGAAATGTCAATATATTCATTGATGTTTTTGAACAATTACATATTTTGTAACTTAAAATATTTCCTACTTTATCTATTTGATTTGTTTTAAAAAGGTTGTGTCAGGAAATTCTAAATAACTTCTATTTCTCATTACCAGTACTATGGGACATTACCATACCTTAAACCTGCCAACGACAGGTCGTAAGCCCTGTGGCTTCCGTCTCTTCCATGTTCCAAGTGGCGGGCCCGGATTTGGGGTCTCTGGTCCCTTTTCAGTGAGACCGTGGATGCTAATTTTCATTAATTCTTCTCCTATTTTACACGGTAACTGGATTTCATAAATTATTCTACCGAAGTTGACATTTTGTTTTTGAATGAACAATTACTTATTTTTCTTTTCCAAATTTCCCAATGATGTGTTTCAACTTTTCTAATCTTGGTGACTAATGACTGGTTGCACCAACTTGGTTTATCGTAGGGTTGTTTCCTTGGTGGAAAACTCAAAAATCAATGGTTTAAATAAAAGATTACTGTAACTCAAGTGGATACAACTGGCCCCGATTTGTAGATCCCCGTCTAATGTATCATTACTCCCTTTATTTTAACTCGTAGCGTCTGGTTTGTTGTCTGCTGGAAAAACTTTGTATCTATTTTTAATCCTTTTCCCGTGATCCAATCGACGATCAATCCTAGCGATGGCACTAGTTGTATTTTAGAAAGTGCTACAGGTTATTTTTTTTTTTGATATCTGTGGTCGTTACTAGATGGCGCTAGTGTTTTAAAAAGTGTTTATGGTTGTTTTTTTAGTTTACTTTGTTTCATACACCGAAAGTTTCACGCAAAGAAACAAATACCCGTAACACATTAGAAAGAGCAACTTTTATAATTTATATATAATAATTGCATATATTAGCTTTTTCAGTATGCAATTAATTTATTTAATAAATAATAATTCATGTACAAAATAAAAAAAAATATTTCCTAATTATTTCGAGTTTGTATCAGTAGACGTGTGCAAAAAAGGAGAAAAAAAGTTTGGATATATATCCAATTTTTGATATATATCATATTTTGTATAAAAATCGTTTTTTTTTATATAATCAGATTTTTTGTATAAAAATCTGATTTTTTTCGAACCCTGTAACTATCCCAGTATGCTGAAAACTCAGCTTTCAGATTCAATAAAAATAAATTCATATTTAATGCAATAAATTGTTCAGCCTAATTTTGGAGTAAATTTTAATGGCTTTCAGATCTCCTTTATAGCTTTCTTTTGATGTTGGAGTCAATAAAATAGAAAAAAAATCCTTCAAAGTCACTGCGTAAATAAAATTGATTTTTACTGATTGGACAAATGTTGTCTTTCAACCTTTTTGAAATGTCAGAATCCAGTTTCTTTAATTTTTAGTAAAATTGTCACAATTTTTACTATAGTTTGCTGTTAACTACATTCTCTTCCAAAGATAAACCAATTCCAATGTCACAGGTTTATTCCCTGATAATGGACAGGCATGAGTCGTAGTTTGTTAGTTTGTAGTTTTAATGTTAAGAAACTCAGTGGCGTGCAGTGGGTATAAACTTAGGTTATGCTGTGACCGACTATATACCTATATTGAAAATATATATATACGCATATACCTATAAGGGTATATGCATTTAATTTTTTTTTTAACAATATATAATGAACTATTTTGAGTAGCTTCAATCTACAAAAATAACTGCACTTTAAAAGAAGTATTGTAAACAATATTTCCTAAATAAATAAATATTTTATATAGGTATAGCTAATACGGCGAAAAATTTCAATATATTTCGTTCTTCAAAATACAAAAATTCAATATATATAATTAAATTGGGAACAATACTAATTTCAGATATACATTTCTTTTCACAAAAATAAATCAAACATTTTATGATATCATTATGATATGACAGGTGACAGATGATATTTGTCGTTTTCGTATTTACATTTACCATAGAAAAGACATAAAATTTACACCGAAAGTTTTGGGTGGAATATGTAAAAAATAACATTTCTGCATGACGTGCGCCTGGCATAGGACCTTTCGAAGAAGGACGCTATTACACAAAACTAGCAGCATTAAAAATACACTTTTTTTTCTCGACTTGACTATATCTGTGGAACAAATTGGTTGGCGAAATAAATGAAGAATTGACATGAAGTTTAGCACAGAAAAGTCGGAAATAAAACTTCTAGCCGTATGACGGAGGAATTACGTCTAGAATTTTAAATATAAAAAAAAACAGACACGTCACGTTAAATGGAAACATCAGAAATAAAACTTCTAGCCGTAGGACGAATTACAGCCAGAATTTTAAATCAACCTTTTTTTAAGATAAAGATTATTTAATTAATATTTGTTTCTCAAAATCTTTACTAATGCACAGCTTTTTTGCTTGTATGCGCTGCACGCCACTGAAGAAACTATTTCACGGTATTGAAATGAGATTTTTATTGAGGCCTAAGAAAATTTCCGCGAGATGTCTCTTAGTTGGCAGTCAGCGTGTTAAAGAATATAGTGGAACCTCTTCTGCAGTGTGGCATCGGCTACAATTTTTTTGATGTAAAAATTGATTGTACATATGAGTACATACAAATTACAGGTGTACCAGAGCTAGCAGCAGAAACTTGGCCGGTAGATTCCTGATTATGTTATGAGTCTAAAATGTTCAAGCAACCTGACCTAATATCAATAGTTATGGAGACATGCAATATGAAAGTTTGCATTTTTTTTTTCAATATTTCTGACTTATTTTTTGAAAAAGTTGAACTTTCATTACAGTAAGTTATATCGATTATGAAAAATTCATTTGCTTCAATACAACTTAAATAAAATGATAAAAACCTTGTAAAAAATAACTTTTTTCAATCTTCTCCGTTTCTACAAAATTTTAACACATTCACCTTCAAGATTATTAGACTTTTTAATTTTCGTCTTTTGGCAAGTGATCGTGCCGGCTTGATGGTAATTGGGCAAATTCTGCTATCCCAAAGAGCATGGAACTGAGAAAATGACTTGTAAAAATTTGAACCTACAAAAATGTAATATGTCGATTTTTAATTCATTATTGCATTTTTTTTTTCATAGGGCTCATTGCAGCTATGTTTTGTTAATGCAATTATTAGAAAAAAACTTTTATTTTCTTAGATATGACGCTTTTACAGGTTAGATTCATTCTAAAAAATGTCTAAATGTATGAGAGCTACGAGAGCTCCCGCGAGACTTCTCGCCGTGAGTCTGTTGGCGGCTTTAGACGTTTTCTACAAAATTATTCTTGTGTATTAACTGTGGAATTAAAATGTTGCATAGTGCCTCCATATCACATGGATGTTTCTTATATTTTGGTTTGCTAATTTATAAATTTGATGTTGCAGAAAACAGTCGAATCACTTTTTTAGGGTTTAGGTAATACTTAATTTAACAATGATGGCCTTGACATGGGTTAGAAAAATATTGAATTTATAAAAAACTATAGCACTTTGAGTTTAGATGTTTTCAGCACATATAGATATCGTATTGAGCTATCCAAACTCGTACATAACTCATTTTAAGCATTTTGTGGGTTGGACGCTTTCTGCATAACTACATCCAATTTATGGTCATTGACTAAACTCATAAAGTATACCATCTTCAGAAAAACTGAAAATAAAATATCTCCAATTTTGCATCAAACTTCAATGTTTCTCTCTAAGCCATAATATAGACGACTTGATTTAAAGGAAGTTTGATATAATATAGAAGTTGTACTGGATGTTGCAAATGATTGTGTGTGATAAGCAATCTATATAGTGAAGAATTTTCAAAAAAATATTAAATGGGTGTATTATTTGTGTTTTATTGACAATATATTATACATATCATAATTTATGTACTTATGCATTTATTTTAAATAGTGATAATTGTGAAAAAAAATAGCTGTTGTAAAATGCTGCCTGTAATAACAGTGCGAGATATTAAGCAAAGCAAAGCAAAAAGTGCTGTTATGTATTCTAATGAATACTTTTTGACAAAGTATAAGTTTACTGTAATATATGATGTTCCGTCCCGTAGAACTAATGGGAGATGATAAAATACCACAATTGTTTTTTTATGATTCAAGAAATATAATGTAGGTTGCTTCTATAAATTGTACATGTACATATTATTATATTCATTATGTTATTTAGCAAAAGTGTTTTATATTTTTATGTTGTATTTGAAAAATGCTTTATTTTGAATTTTTTGTGAATGGTGTAAACCAATATGTATTATGTTTTATTTGAATTGTATTGTGATGATTAAAAACCTACTGAGTAACATTAAATGTGATTAAATAATATATACACGTGAGGCAAATATTAAAATTGTTTTTTATTTTATTTTTAATTAATGACGTTTAATTAGTTACCCAGTGAATGCAATTCTATGCTCATTGGAAGGGGATTTTATGTTTCGATATGAGATGAATGAAGCATTTATAGGGCAGTTAAATTGGAGAATTGGTGAAATTAGATGTCATATTGTGTTTGCCTCTTCAGCCAGAGGGTCCATTGCTTGATAACCTAGAATGCACACGTGTCTTGCAATCCAAGTCATGGCAATTTTGAACATAGCTAACCATTGCACACAGAAGTATTGCCTGGTGAAAAGTGGTCGAAAGTGTGATTTTTAAACGTTAAATGCGAAAAATAAAACTTTAACCGCATAGTCCATTAACTATATCATATGAATTCGTCATTTGGAACCCTCCTACTCATGAGCTCTGCCCGCCAGGATGGTCACAAGCCGAGTGTTGTGGAGATAGGATGTCCCATCAGTGTTTTTTGTCTATTTTTACCGTTACGTTTCATAGTGTGTTTAGTTCAGTTTTTGTTGGTAATTTTACTTACTGCGATGGAAGAATATGGTATGCAATTTTTAAAAAACATGTTTTTATATCTCTATATTACACTAACAATATATGTACGATGACGAACGTCTCGCCACCATCGCACGCGGGTCGGATATTAGAAAGAAAAATTTTCCTTTCCAATCGCCGCCGATATGATTGACCGTAAACGACACCCGAGATACACTGGGCCAAAGCTAACTACGACACAGTGGACAAAATAGTACCTGCGGTTTCCTAGGAAGGCGGGTGCCGCGTCAATCGAGATTCTCCTGGCTTCGTCACAGTTGGTGTGTCTCTTCTGTAAGGCTAAATGGAACTGAACTTGAATACAAACGAAGAGGAATGTCGATTCCCATCGAAAAGCGACACCTGACACGCATTTCACCTGTCACTGCGCGGATTTTTAAAAATTCGAATCCTGGCCAGCGATTGGCGCAGGACACATCAGGCGCCAGCCCAACCAATCAAATCTTGGCGCGGCCCGCGCGCAGCGATCACGAAACATTCCGCCCACCAAAATACAACAGATTGTATTTTAAACTTGAAACGAAAAACGAATGAAATGCAATGCTATGGAGTGTTCCCTGAATGTAAAAAGGAGAGAAGAAAATAACAAATACTAAAACTAAGAAAAGAAAAATAAAAATAGATATCACGACAGGCACAAGGGTTAGTCACCCTGACTAGGCAATGGACATAGTTTAACTAATGGTTTCGTGAGTAGAGATCCATTAGCGGTCCGTACTGTAGCGATGCGGGCAACTCCGTCTGGGCCCGGATGCAACTGCTCAACTCGGGCAAGAGGCCAATGCAAAGGGACTGTATTATCGTTACGGATTATAACCACATCCTCGACAGAAAGTGGTTTGCAAGATTTGCTCCATTTTGCACGTTGTGTTAGTGACTGGAGATATTCAACCCTCCATCGTTTCCAAAAATCATGTTGGAATCCTTGAATAAGTTGCCACCGGCCCAGACGGTTTATCTTCAGCTCGGTATAATCAGCGTCAGGAACAGAAGTTAAGGGCTCCAAAGTCAAGAAGTGACCTGGAGTCAACGCACCTACGTCGTTGGGGTCAGAACTCAATGGGCAGAGAGGCCGAGAGTTTAACATCGCCTCAATCTGCACAAAGAGAGTCGTGAGCTCTTCAAATGTCAACGTTTGATGACCGATTACGCGATAAAGATGTGATTTAACCGCCTTTATCTGAATTTCCCATACACCGCCGAAATGGGGACTCGAGGGAGGGTTGAAACGAAACTCGATTCCTTCTGCTTGAGAAGCAGTCCTCATGAATGAACTAAGCTCAGCTTTAGCTCCAACAAAATTTGTGCCGCAATCGGAGTGTATACTATTTACCCGACCACGCCTACCTACAAATCGACGAAGCGCCGCAATAAATGATTCGGTGGATAAATCAGAGCCCACCTCGAAATTCAAAGCCTTAGTAGCAAAACACACAAACAGGCAAAGATAAGCTTTGTCTATCTTCGCGCCGCGATGTTTTCCTGCTTTGATACGAAACGGGCCACCGTAATCGACGCCCACCCTTGAGAATGGCTTAACCTGGTTGATCCGAGCAGCCGGGAGGTCACTCATGACCGGCTCCAGGGGTACTGGTTTTGTGCGATAGCATTGTACACATTTCGACAAGCAATTCCGTATGGCGCGCTTGGGTGACGAAATCCAAAATTGCCGTGTTAATAAATACTGCATGGTGTTAATGCCCGGATGGCGATGCTCTCTATGTAGAGCGTCGATCACTAGATAGGTAAGCTTGGATTTGCGAGGGAGTAGGGCAGGTAGTAGATTAAAATGTGAATGTGATTTGGATAACTCCCAGTTTGGCTTCAGGAGTGGTTTTGGAACACGAGAAGCGTTACTGGCAATAGATGTGCTACTGCAGAAATGCCGCGACCAACGAAAAGACGTTTTTGCGTGTTTCATTGATTATGAAAAGGCGTTTGATAGAGTGAAACACGCGGACCTTATCAAGATGCTCCAAGAGCGTGGTATTGATGACAAAGACATTAACATTATTAAAAACCTATATTGGAACCAGGAAGCTGTCATCAAGTTGGAAACTAGCTCTACAAAGTCTATACCATTCAAACGTGGAGTTCGACAAGGGTGTATATTGTCACCTATGTTATTCAATTTATACTCCGATCTAGTATTCAAGGAGGCTTTGCATGACATAGAACTGGGGGTCAAGGTTAACGGTGTACACGTCAATAATATCAGGTATGCGGATGATACAGTCATTCTGGCAGATAGTATGGAAGACTTACAAACACTCGTAAACAGAATTAATGAGGCTGGTGTGAGACTGGGTCTTAACATGAACGTGAGCAAAACAAAGTTCATGGTGTTTAGTAGGCAAGATCACACGGGAGCACGCCTCACATTGAATGGGGCTGGTATAGAGAGAGTGACAAAGTTTAAATACCTTGGAAGTATCCTAGCGGAAGACCTCGACCCAGAAACCGAAGTCAAATGCAGAATTGAAGCATCGCGAGCTGCTTTTAACAAAATGAGACAGATATTCTGCGATGACAATCTTAACCTGAAACTTCGACAGCGACTGGTCAAATGTTATATATGGTCAGTCCTGCTGTACGGAGTGGAATCGTGGACCCTCAAAGTGAGTAGCATGAACCGGCTGGAGGCGTTCGAAATGTGGATACATCGGAGAATGCTCCGGATACCCTGGACGGATATGGTCAGCAATACAAGAGTTCTTCAAAGAGCTAGAGTGAATAGAGAGTTGCTGACAAATATCAAAATCCGAAAGGTAACGTATTTGGGTCATGTGCTCAGAGGAGAAAAATATGAATTGCTCCACCTGATTCTTATGGGCAAGATAGAGGGTCGTAGAGGTGTTGGAAGGAGACAAATTTCCTGGCTCCGCAATATACGCGACTGGACGGGCATAAGAAGTGTTGGAGAGCTGTTTCGTGCTGCCCAGGACAGGGATGCTTTCTCTCGGGTGATAGTCAACGTTGGGGGGACCTGACATGACACCAAAAGAAGAAGAAGGGCAGGATGTTTATGCTCGAACTCGAGCCCAGATCGAGATAACCGGCCACCCACCCTCAGCACACCATGGTCGTCGAGGAAGGGATTGAGTTTCCGCATCTGTTTTGAAACAAGGTTTCCTTCTTTCAAGCGAGTGATTTCATCATGAAAATTGAGGTGTTGAAGGCGTTTAACCGCAGTCAGGAGTGCTGCGTGAAGTTCTGAGCGGCTTAAGGGGAGATTCGATCGACGAGAGTTTTTGTCACCGAGGTTATGAAGAAATCTATAACAATAACCAAGGATGCGTTGAATTTTCCGAATAGAAGAGAACTTGTCTAGCAATAGGTCCACCGGATTTTCATCTTGTTGGATCAGTAAAGATTGAACTCGTTCCTCGGAGCGAAGCTCTGTTTCCTCAACATTGCACCTTGAAGACGGCCACGAATCGGAGGGCTGGACAAACCAGGAGGGTCCCGCCCACCATAGTGCATTATGAATGAGATCGGCTGGAGCTTGGCCACGTGAAGCGACGTCCGCTGGGTTGTCACCAGATGACACGTGACGCCAAGGAGTACCTGGAAGGGCATCTTGGATGTGGCTGACACGGTTAGTCACAAAGGTTTTCCATCGATATGAAGGAGAACGCAGCCATGCTAGCACGACGGTTGAATCGGGCCATGCGAATGTGTTAGAGATGGGAAGTAATGGTAAGTATAAATTCTGTACGAACGTTAGTAGATCAGTTAAAAGGACTCCAGCACAAAGTTCGAGACGAGGCAAGGAAACGTTTTTCGTTAGAGCGACTCGAGACTTAGCACAAATGAAGAAGATCTACACATTACCATCAGTGTCTGTGGCGCGCAAGTATACTACGGCAATGTTACGGACAGGACAAAGCCTGCGCCTACCGTCAGGCAACCGAACTTTCGAGTTCTGTAGTTGACGTAATCACGTCATATAAATGGTAGAAATTTCTGATGTGAATGAAGCAGAGCAAAGGCCCCTTTCAGGGCCAACGCCGATCGCCGTGACCCGGTTGGGGATGGGTACCGTGCCGAGGACAGCGCGCGAGTTCTCGGCCGCGGTGGTTGTCCTTATACGTGTCTCGGCGTCAGGCGGCGGCACCCGGGAGAGGGGATGAGCGAATGCGGAGCCTCAGCTCCATGAGATCGCATCCCGCTGATGACAATGGAAATGCGTTAGAGTGCATGATCTGAAATGTGTATGTTTTTACTGAAAATATTATATGAAAATATTAATGTTCAGATTTTTTAACATTTCAGAGCTCTCTAATATGATGGAAATTAATGGTTTTTTGATTTCAGATGGAACTGAATCACAATTCTATGTAATAAAATACCGCATTTTCATTGTTTTAATAAAAAGAGCGGGCGGGAGATGTTTTTATTTGCGCACAAGGCGCATTTTGTACCCTATTATCATCATATTTGCCAGATAAGCAACATTAAAGTTGTCTCAACACTTATAAAAATTAAGTAGTAGAGTCACACACATGCACACACGCTGTAAGACATAAAAAGTTGTCTACAGATGACACAATAAATGATTGACTGTAAGGCATAACAGATTGCCAACAGATCATTGGTAAAAAACATACATTTTTTATGGCAAGGAAAAATCTAAATTCTTTATCAAATACATTATTAATGAGTAAATCACAATCACATTAATATGGAAACATAAGTCTGACACCACCAACACAAAACCAGCCGCCGCTTATGAGCGACATACTGGGCTGGGTTTTTTCCATACAAATGCTCATGAAAACACACAAACCGGAATAACTTCCGTCAGAGGTGTCCGATTTTGGTAATTCTTTTTGTATAATGATCAGTGGATCAAGACCTATCTGGAGAATATACACACTCATATGTGCAAATAATTTTGAATAAATTACAAAATTAGTTTTTTGTTGAAAAGTTTAAAAATTCATAACTATAGTAAGCTGCGACTTACAATAAAGTGTGATATATCAACAGATGCGCTGCGACGCACTCTATATAATAGACACAAAAAACTAAACCTAAAAGTTAATTTAGATTTTTAAGAGATTTAATTGTTGAAATTTCATAGCCCACCGGGCCAGAAAATGAGATATATTTTAACTGTTGCTTTAATAATAATGTCTCAAGGTTGCCACACAATATGTCAGGCTGTTTATTGAGACGCAGCCCATGTAATGACATATATGTAAATCCTCCGGGGGAGGTGCGTTTAATTTAATAATTAAAAAACTGTAATATATGTAGTAGAAATAAGCGGCCGGAACGCGCCATTTGTATGCAAACCGTAACTTGTTTTAATTGGCTTCGAGGCCGGGGCCTCCTGGTCCCGGCCGAGGGTATAAATATCGCATTCAAGGCGGACCGGCCTCAGTCTGGTTTAGAACGCCGTGGCAAACCCTTCAGGTGTGTTTCATTTACTTACCCGACTACCTCCTACGATTTTGCTGCCTGCTGACGTCGCCCGCTCTCGAGCCCGAGACGAACTACGTCACCGAGATCTGCTGTTGCTGCCTGCTAACGCCGAGCGCTCTCGCTTCACGCCCGGTACTTGATATCGGCGGCGGTCGCCTTGCGGTGTGCTGACACTGAGCGGACATTCACGCTCGGTACCTACTGCTTCTGCGGAGTGCTGCCCGCTGGCGCTGATTTTGCCAAGCTAAGTATTCCTTCGCAGTTCAACCGTCTTTTTTAAGACGATTATTCTTGACGACCTCTTCGAGTTTAGACATTTTGCTCGAAGCAAATTCTTTTGCTGTCGCCTCTGGTGCACATTCCCGTGTACTAATATCGCTCTTTTTCCAGCTGCTCACACGGTGCGCCCGTGCTGGGTGAGACATCCCGAAGGCTTCTGAAGCGGAATCAGCGGACCGCACCTTTGTTGCCTGTTCTGTGCGGAACAGGCACCATATCCGATTTCGGAGCTGTCCGAAAAGCCATGGAGTTGACATGATTCTATATGAGGAACTGAAACCCATCGCGGGATTTTGAAAGCTTTTAATAGCGGTAACTGCTCTACGTAACGATCCCATTGAAGAACGATGTTGTCGGGAGGGATATCATCTCAGCCAATATTTAGAATCCACAACCTTTGTACTAGCGATTTTGCGGAAAACGTCAAAGGGCAAAGAAAGCCGAGAGGATCAAAAACGCGAGCAACTTCACTAAGAATGGTACGTTTAGTACATTTGCAGTCAAGGCATTGGACGTCGAAGGAAAATAAGTCATTACGTGGATCCCACTTCAGTCCTAATACCTTGAGAATGTTAAAATTCTCAACGTCCAGGGAAACGACGTCGGTGAGACAGTATTCCGGAGGCAGATCGGAGAGCAGCTCTGGCTTGTTACTAGCCCACTTCCGTAGTTCGAGCTGACCTCGTTTGAACAGTTTGATGACCTCGGATTTGGTTTGATGAGCTTGTTCTAGGCTAGAACAGCCTGTGACGATATCGTCGATGTAAATATCCGAAGGTAGCACACGCCGCGCTTGTGGTAGATCATCGCCTTCATCTTGTGCCAACTGTTCGACAGTACGACAAGCTAGGAAAGGCGCAGAGGAGACACCGTAAGTTACTGTGTATAATTGATACTCCTGAATAGGTTCAGAAGTGTGGAAACGCCAAAATATTCTTTGGAAGACACGATCTGGCTCCTGAATCAGTATTTGACGATACATTTGCCGTACGTCAGCAGTGAAAACCACAGGATGGACACGAAACTTCAAAAGAAGTTCCGTAATGTTCTTTTGAAGCTTGGGGCCAATAAGTAATGAATTATTCAATGAAGATCCATTGACATCAGTTGCCGAGGCATCGAAAACAACTCTTAACTTAGTGCTCATGTTACTCGGACGAAGAACGCAGTGATGAGGTATGTGATACCTTCCTTTATGTAAATCCTTACTCGGGACACGAAGGCGGAATATTGTTCCCTTAAGGATGGGTCAGCTGTGAGTCTCCGCTCGAGTGAATGGAACCTGCGCAATGCGACGTCGCGCGAGCCCGGGAAAGAGATATTCTGGTCCCTTGATCGGAAGGGCAAAGCTAAAATGTATCGTCCCGACGGGTCACGCGCTTGATTAGCGCAATATATCTGTTCACAATGCTTTTCTTCAGGAGTAAGCGGGGAAGATTGCGGAACGGTGTCTAGTTCCCACATTCTCTGAACCTCCTCATGGAGACGGTCCTCGTAGGCTACAATAAATGAATTTGACTCATGATCGGTGTCATAACCAACTGAGCCAAGAAGGAGCCAACCGAATACAGAATTGAGTGCTGATGGCTGATGAGGGCCACCCTTCACATTTCCGGGTCTTAGAAGAGAACGAATGGAATGGGGACCCACCACTTTCCCAGGGCCGTTCTATGAGCCGACGGCTCCCATATCGGCCCTACTCTTGCGTCGCCAGGTTGACATTTTTCTTATTTAAAGCCACCCCCGTGCGGCGCCCGTGTATAGGGCGAACGCCGCAAGGTTCTGGCAGCAAAAAACCCATTCGTTGTCCCCTCCACCAAGAACTTTCTTTATTAAATCAAATACAAATACAAGAAAATTAAAAGCATATAAAAGAAATAGATTTGTGCAGCGGCATAAAAATCAGAAGTAGAAAAACAAAAGCAAAGAAAAATAGAAATAAAATCAGGTTAAATACAAAATCAAAATAAAAAGAAGATAGCAAAATAGTAACATAAAACAGTATAAGCGAGGAAGAAAACAGGTTAAATTCATAAGCAAAAATAGCAACAAAATAGTATCATAAATTATCCAAGAAAAGAAAATTAAGATATAAAAACAGGTTAGAAAAGAAGCAGAGTAGTGATACACAAAGCATACGACAGTGGAGCCGTCACACAAGAAGTTGGAGAGAAGGATCTGGTGGAAGGGACAGTGGATATGTGGGTTTTTTGGATTTAAACGACACTCCCAACAGGGAGGGACGCATACAAAAGGATAGGAGTTCAGTTCTTGACGCCCGCAGGATCCACGGTCATAGCAGATAGCTCACCCACGAAGCAGATCCCAGCGCGACATCCACGTCCGGGCATAGGCTCGAAAGAGTCTGAGATTATTACCTTTTTTAATGAGGTCATCGTTCCTAGGTGAACGATGCCCCACTCCTTCCAACTCGCTTAGCATCTCCTCTCTCGCGTCATTCAGCATCGAGCACTCCCAAAGAATGTGCCCCGGAGTCTGTCTCACACGCCCGCAAGCACACCACGGGTCCTCAGCGAGTCCAAGATCAAACAATTTGCTCCTAAACTCACCATGGCCCGCGATGAGCTGCATAGCATAGTGGTCAAGCTCCGGAGGACCCTCCTTGCCCATGTCGCATGCGGCAACTCTAGGGAGAAAGGAGTAAGTCCATCTCCCCTGGGTGGCCGCGTCCCATCTCTCTTGCCACTTTCGCAACATAACCGTTCTAACCCTCTCGCACAGTTCCCGGTATCTAGTATCCGAAGGGCTGAATATCTCACCATATAGTTCAATATCCAGCCCTTGCCTCAGAGAGCCCCGAGCCTTGGCCTCTATTACCTGCAAGTCAGCCGGCAGCACGCCGGCCAACACAGGTAACGCTGCACTCGATGTTGTCCGATATGCCCCAGTCAGGGCAAGTAGAGGAATTCGCTGTCCTCGATTCAGGGCCGACGATATGACCAGAGTGTCCAGACGGTGCGCCCAGACACGGGCCGCGTACGTGATTTGACTCACGTACACCGCCCGATATATCCGGCGCACCGCCGGAGACCTCAGTCCCCAGTCCGCAACACTGACACGTTTGACCGATAAGAAAAAGTTTGAGGCTCTTTCAGACACCGCCTTGACGTGCGCCAGGAAGGAGCCCGACGTGTCCATCCAGACACCCAAGTACTTAACTATATTCTCGAATTTAACTTTTTGTCCGTTCAATTTTATTATCGGGTCCCTCTCGAAGCGACCCCGTAACATCATGGCGACAGTCTTTTGAGGCGCGAGAGTCAGCTTGTTTCTTATGCACCAGTCGCTGATCATTCCAAGTGCCTTGTTCGCCCTACGCTCTAATTCGCGCCGACTCTCACCAGACACCAGTAGCAGAGCGTCATCTGCGTATGCGATCAGTGTGCAACCACATGGCAAAGGCAGAAGAAGAAGATCGTCAAAGAGAATCTTCCACAGAGTTGGGCCGAGCACAGAGCCCTGTGGGCAGCCCATATCCGTGTCTCTGGTGACACTTGTCCCGCCATAGCTCAAGGTAGCGTGTCTGCCACTTAGGTAGCTCTTCAATATTTCGAAGAGATACCTAGGGCATAGCCTCACCTTCAGCTTGGTCAGGATCATATCCCACCATGCATTGTCAAACGCTCCGGATATGTCCAGGAAAACACCCATAGCGTACGTCTTAGAAGAGAAGCGAAAACCTCAGCACCGAGAAGAAGGTCAATCGGTCCTGGTTTATGACAGTCAGGGTCCGCCGGAGGTAAGTCTCGTAAATTATGCCAAGACAACCTGTTCAATCGAACGGTGGGCATGTTGCCGCAGATGGTGAGTGCATCATTGATGTTAAAAAGAGCTTGCCCTTTAACACCAACCTCTAATTTGATGACACCAGACACGAGAGCGGAGAATTGGCCTAAGCCACGAACTGTTCGAGAGCTGGTCGCACGCTGGATACCAAGACGGTCAGCAGCACGATCGGTGATGAAATGCGCTTGGCTACCGGAATCGATCAGCGCTCGAAAAGTTTGGAAATGGCCGGCAGAATCACGAATGTCAACATTAGCGGTAGACATGAGCACCACGGAACTGTCACCTAAATTGGTGAGGACACGAATGGGAGCATCGGAAGTAGACGTACCTTGAAACGTGGACGCCGTAGCGTGGGGGTTCTCCTTTGTAGAAGAAATGGTTTTTTCGCAGAAGAAATGGACCGGTGGATGATTCTGACACGTGAACACAGATCGACAGTCTTTTAGATGATGAGAAGGCCGAAGACAATTGAAGCACCAATGGTGTGCTTTGGCAAACTGTACGCGATCCTGAACCGACTTAAGTGCAAAGGCTTTACATTTGGAGATAGAATGGGCTTCCTCACAAAACGAGCACTTCGCAGAAATGATCGGAGTCGAGGACCCTTCGGTTTCAGATGGTACCTTCTTCACGGAACAAAGAAGCGAGGACGTGCGTTTTTGAGCAGCCTGATCAGATTTACGCATGGTCGCACCGCGCGCCGAATCCACACCGCGAGCCTTATCTGAAGTACTGCGGTCCGAAGACGAAAAATGTGAATCCCGTACAAGAGCTTGACATTTGGCATATAATAAGTCCTTGAGTTGGGAATAAGATGGCAACTCCGTAGAAGACTGGATCTGCTCGAACGCGCATTTCGTTTTCGAATCTAATTTGGACAGAATTAGATAAGATAGAACAAAATCAATGGGGAGATTTAGCCCCTTTAAAATCGTTAAATTCTCGTTGAAAACATCGAAAACGCGACGAAATTCGTACGGATTATTAGCAGGGAAATGTGCGTTGATTATTTCCCGCCAACATGTAAATGCTGATTCGCGCGTATTTCGATACCGAGAAACTAATTTTTGGTACGCTTCGCGATAATGAACCCCCTGGACCGGAAAAGTCCGAATGAGGCCTAACGCGTCCCCAGACAAACTTGAAAATAGATATTGCATGCGTTGGACGTCGGACAAACCTTTGTTCTCGTGAATTAGATTGTTGAAAATATCGTGAAACTCAGGCCATTGTTTAATATCCCCCGAAAATGTCGGAATATTTATCTTCGGAAGCCTGACATTTACAATTTCCTCTTTAGGCACGGGTTTGGATTCGATGATTTGACTTGTCAACTCTTTGTAAATGGCGACAACTTGATAATAGATATTGTCGAAACTCTCGCGACATTTGTCTTCTTCACATTCGCTGACGTCATCCAGAGCTAAGATTTCGCCGTGAGCGGTGTTCCCCACGGAAACAATTAAATAACAGGTGCGGTCCGCTGAGTTCGCTTCCGAAGCCCCGATGTACTAGCAGGCCGGGAGTGTAGAGCGCAGAAAATTTTCCAAGTCCAGAATCCGAGCCAAGTCGTCGCCTCAGGTGGTAAAAACAAGTCCAATAAATCCAAAATCGTAGCCAAGTCCAAATGCAGAAGTCAGTAGAAAATCCAGAGTCCAAATCCAAAGAAGAAAAGCAGGGGTCAAGCAGGGTGTGAAGTAAAACGCAGAATAAATGTTCCAGTAGGCGTACTCGGCAGAGGCTCCCAGCAGAATGAGGCACTCGCCCGCCCGGCGCAGTATTTATACAGTGCGGAAAGCTTCCCCCTGACTCGCGCCGCCGACCAATCAGCGCGCTCGATTCACCGGGCGCTCGGAGCGCAAAATGTCGGCCTCCCGTGCCGATTCGCGGATTAAAATTAAATATTTTAATCGATAGCAAATTAAACGCCACCCCCCCGGGGATTTTAACACATCATCTATACCAATCTATGTCTTGCCCATAGGATGATGTCGTTTACTGGAACCGCAAGAGTGAATTTACCTAGTTATTCAACAAAATATGCCGATTTACCGCGGCATTTTCAAGAATTAATTTACATTTAATTCGGTTAAAAATAGTAAACATGATTTTACGAGATTCTAAGTTATACCATTCGATAGATCTCAACCAAGCGCATCCTTTGGTGATATTTTCAAGTATGTCGGATAGATATTAATTGCGTAATAGGCAGACAAAGTGTGTCACCTCAAACAAAGCGCACTGGCAAACTTTCAGATAAGCAAAAACATATCACTCCCATAGATGTTCACACGAGGAACACAATAAAAAATGTTTCAGCTCGCTGGGATGTCTGTAACGTCCGTAATCAGAGTTCAAAAATATTCACTTTGGCCCTCGACTCCAGCCGCGCGGCGCCACTATGGCGCCGGGTTTTTTCCATTACCCGCGCGGGCTGTACAGGCGGCGCGGTCAAGCGAGTTTATTAGGGCCCACGCGAGATATTTTACTCTCAATTTAAACATTTTTTATTTTAATTTCTACTTTACAATACCACACAAAGGACTCATTTGGCACATTTAAATACTTATGTATTTTTACTTCCTCGCCTCTTCGAGGCAGGACATTTACATAAATTCCATCAAAATAGCGGCCATTCTATGATAGTCCGCGGCGCTCCGCGCGATTTAAAAATGATTTTATTCCCATCGCGCGAGCTTTCCCTGTATATCAAGACCACGAAACATCAATTTTATTCAATATTACATTTACAAATGTCTTATCTAATTCTTAAATATTTCATTAAATATTTCATTAAATATTTCATCAAACTTAAATATTTCATTTTCTTAAGTATTTCAAATATTTCAACACTTTACAAGATAAGACCAAAAATGTAATTTCTTCGTGGAATTTTTCCAACGCCCTCCGTCGGAGATGTCACATATCGCCGGCTCAGTGCCCGCGCCGACTATCCGCTTGGAGGCGAGGTGGGCCCATACAACGGACCTGAGCCCTCCGTAAGGGCCAACATTCATGACTTCAGACGGGTCATCATCATCACATCGTCATATCAGACGGGTCATCATCATCATCATCATCATCCCGTCGTCATAATTCCACCTGTCCGATACAAGCGGTTTCGAAATTGTTCACTAATCTGTCCAGACTGGCATAATGTGCAAAAAGCAAATTGTCTGTGGTTGAATCCTGTAAGGCGGTTTGTGCTACGTCAAATGTTTTCAACAATCTATTCTGAGCTAGCGTTCGTTTACGACGCAAAGTTTGTATCGTCGGAGGCATTGTGACAATAATACGATTTTAAACTATCGAACAATTCAGTAAATATCGGAACAATTTGAACAAATATCGATTTATTGGCACAACGCCCGATTGAAATTACCATAGAAAATTAACTCGCTTCAATTCACGGAACACTTCGTAGAATGACATTGACAAATTACGACTTTCGTAATTCAAACAAGGGGTATCTAAAGATCCCTGGTTTCGGCACCAGAAATGTACGATGACGAACGTCTCGCCACCATCGCACGCGGGTCGGATATTAGAAAGAAAGATTTTCCTTTCCAATCGCCGCCGATATGATTGACCGTAAATGACACCCGAGATACACTGAGCCAAAGCTAACTACGACACAGTGGACAAAATAGTACCTGCGGTTTCCTGGGAAGGCAGGTGCCGCGTAAATCGAGATTCTCCTGGCTTCGTCGAATCCGGAACAGTTGGTGTGTCTCTTCCGGAAGGCTAAATGGAACTGAACTTGAACACAAACGAAGAGAAATGTCGATTGGCATCGAAAAACGACACCTGACACGCATTTCACCTGTCACTGCGCGGATTTTTAAAAATTCGAATCCTGGCCAGCGATTGGCGCAGGACACATCAGGCGCCAGCCCAACCAATCAAATCTTGGCGCGGCCCGCGCGCAGCGATCACGAAACATTCTGCCCACCAAAATACAACAGATTGTATTTTAAACTTGAAACGAAACAACGAATGGAATGCAATGCTATGGAGTGTTCCGTGAATGTAAGAAGGAGAGAAGAAAATAACAAATACTAAAACTAACAAAAGAAAAATAAAAATAGATATCACGACAGGCACAAGGGTTAGTCACCCTGACTAGGCAATGGACATAGTTTAACTAATGGTCTCGTGAGTAGAGATCCATTAGCGGTCCGTACTGTAGCGATGCGGGCAACTCGGTCTGGGTCCGGATGCATATTTACGACATTAAAAATCAAAGGAAAACAACTTCTAAATTAACTCTGATTTTTTTCAAAAACACGAGATTAAATTAATGTAGTGAGTTGCTTTGGGCAATGAAATTCTACCGGCAGGCGAGTGTATTTCTTACTGATTCAGAATATGTAAAAAAAAGTTCTGCAAATTTCTATTTTTCAAAAAAAAAATCAAAATATTGGGACTCTCAAATCAAATTATATTTTTAGAGGATTTTTTTTTTTAACAGTGGCAGAGGAGAGAATGGAAAGCATCAAGACAGTGACAAGAAATAACTTGTATGACAGCGCGAGAGAATGTACTTAAAATAATTTTGACAGAAAGATGGAATGTTTGGAAAATAATCTTATAATAATTATAAAATTTTCAAGTGAAAAATTTCCGATTCTATATTAGCGTCAAATTAAGATGTTCACATCAGCCCTGCTGATGGACCCTGTAATGGGATCCGAAACAATGGCCAGAGAGGTCACATATACACGGCAGAATATCCCAGAAAACTATACACAGAAGCTCTCACCAGGCTTAGAGTGCGAAAAAGCGTTGTTGTAATAAATGTATGGACAATATTTATCCTTCTACTATGCATCAGATATAAAGTATTTATCACCTGTGTCGTCATTTCTAACAACCGTAACATTAGCTACATGTTCAGCATTGGTGAGACAACCCACTTGTTTACTACCGGTCGATGCTAATATTTGAGTTGTCTGAATTGTGATGAGCCCAGATTCACCTTCATTATACATCTTGCCCGTCCTGCTGCGAGATCGCAACAAAGGCAAAAATGTATAGGAGCCAGCCAAGGAACCAACAAGTAATATGTAATTTTATATAGGTGTAGTGTTTCGGATAGGATCAGATGTGGCCCTGACAAAGGCCTTTTCAGAAGTTAATGAAGGCAAGCTTCAGGGCTCGACATGGTCGCCACGATGGAGTGGGACCGAAGTCGTCATCTTGAATGCAGGCAAACGGCCTGCATAGCCGGTGACGTCAGCACCACTGCAGTCACTGACTGACGAAAAGGCGTCGTGGAATTTGTCCACATTTCGCTTGCGTCTGATCTGATTGGGGTGTCAGCCCGCTCAGAATCAGAGTCTTGTCGCACAAGACATGACGGGGCGCGCCGATATCTAGCCGGGTACTCCCAATATGACTAGCGGAGAACATGTATAAATACATATTGGGTGTATTTATAGAAACATTTCATTGGTTGTTTTTACACAGAGAGAATGGGCAGTGAGTTTTAATGACTGATAAGGCGCGCTGAGCGTCAGTCGCGCTGCCCATTACCAATATTATTGATTCTGAGCGGGTTGGTACCCCAGTCAGGTCAGATGCTATCAAACTGTGGACAAAATCCACGATGCCTTTCCGTCAGTCAGTGGCTGCAGTGGTCCTGACGCCACCGGCTAAGCGGGCCGATCGCCCGCATTCAAGATGACGTTCGGTCCCACTCCATCGTAACAAGTGTGTGGATCCATGAAGCTCGCCTTCGTTATCTTCTGAAAAGGCCCTTGTCAGGGCCACATTTGATCCTCTCCGAAACACTGTACAGGAACAGAACAGCGCTGGATTTTTTTAAACAGTGTATGACGTATTGCTTGTTTTTATACGATTTTATGATGAAATTTTGAAAAATTTTTATTTTTTTATTTTTACTCAATTTTGGTTTTATTGTGCAATAACTTTTTTCACACAGCAATTTGAGACTTTCCGCCTCAACAATATTTAAAGTACATGAAAAAATCTTTCCAATGATATATCGCATGTTGTTATTGGTTCCTAGGCTAGAATGCCCTTCCTCCTTTGTTTCTTGAATCTTGAATGAAATTTGATGCGCTCTAATAACTAATGTACTGTACGCCACTGGCTCTCCTGTCTTATTCATAAAATTCATAATACATATGCAATCAATATGTATTACTAACATAATATTTATGAAATCACAAGATACCTCTTTTTGAATAATACATAAAGCAAAGTTAAACATAACATACATTGTAAGTTTATTAAAATGACAGTGCTAATAGAACCACATTGCACCGCGGATGTCTTCAGAGGATTTGAGACTTTTGAAGTTTACAGTATTTGATATCGAAATGACCATTTTCACATCCATAAGGCTTTGGTTCAAAAAACCAGCTTCCCGCTTCGCAGTTCCGGAAATACCAGGCTTCTCCCTTCCACTCCCTTCTCTGGGACTATGGTATTGCGGCATTTGGCCGATGGGACGGACTTGGAGCACCAAACTTTACATCATTATTACCGGCGCGGCCATCATGCACACCATGGTGGGTGAAATGCTGTACTGCAAGCTGCTCTGGGGCGACATCGGGTCCATGTGTGGAACATTAAGCACTCTCATAGCGGGAGCGAGAGTCATATTTGTCTGCCTTCATTTCATGTGGAGGACCGACGAACTGGTTAACCTCATGCAAACGTTTGCGGCTGAAATCTGGATATCCAGAGAAGACGATGAGAATGTTTTCTTAGCGGCAGAGAAGCAGACAGTTTTTTTAAACAGTGTATCATTCTCAATTCTCGGGTCGATGTTTTCGAAATGTATTGTACCATATTTGACCACAATGCACTTGCCGAGAGAGGAGAAACTGTTTCCCTTTGGGGTGGATTTCCCCTACCCTTACAGAAGTCCTGTTGCATACCACATAATATATCTCATCTCCGCTCACGCTGGCTGGGCCTGCGTTCTGTGCATCATCGCTCACGACTCTCTGCTCAACTACATCCTCGTCTACACCTGCACACAGATCGAAAGGTTGCAGCGACGGATTATGGGCATCGCAGACGAGAGTACGGTCAATGATGTGAAAGATGATATCATAGCAGAAGGTTTGGCAGCAGCCGTGGAGGAGCACATCAGGCTAATTGAGTAAGAAAACTATCAAGAAAAAATTTAAACAAATAAACCCCTAAGAAAAGATTTTTATTGACAGTTTTAGTTTACTGCATATCAATTTCACTTTTCCACATAATCGCCATTCACTTCTAAGCACTTTTTGTAATGCTGCGGCAGTCCTGAGTTCCTCGTCGTTATCAAACTGCTATCCATAAAGCCCAATGTATGATATGATATGGAGGAATTTATTTTTTTAAATGACTAAACTTGCTTTATAATATGCCTAGCAATTAAAAATTTTCTAGTCACCTGTCGGAAACAAATCATTCTTTTGATATTAAATATTATTACTGATATTAAATATTAATAAAGGTTGACAAACAAATAATGACATTTATTATTATAGTTAAGTAGATTAAAATTTTTAGAATTTAGAAAAAGTGTAGCAAATTAAATATTATAAATAACTAAATCCTTTTTGCAAATAGTTACCATTTGAATTTGTTTAGGTACTCTTTAGGTCTTAATTAGTTATTCAACTCCAAATATTATGTTTTTTGTTTTTGTTAATGTCTATACTTCGAATTTTAATTTTTAGTATACGTTGAATCTTGATGAACGGACCATTGGTACTGAAACACGCTGATCAAACATAATAATTTCAGAATATTTTGAGTTTGTTCAAATCTTTCAGAACAGTACTGGATTTTTTGTCACAGAGACATCTTTTTTTTTTGGGTCGCAATCCTAGGATTGGTCGGCAACAAGCACTCGCTTTCTCCACTCCTCCCTGTCACCTGCCTCTTTATTTCTTGGTAGGTGTTACAGCGCACATCTCCTATAATCTGGTCTACGTAACTTAATCTCGGGTGGCCTCTACGATTGTTGCCTTCAACATTTCCTTCGACTATGGTTAAAAGCAAGCCCGGATGCCTTATATTATGGCTTATCTAAACTGCTCGCTGTTGGGTGATTCTGTTAAGGAGCCGCCTCTTTTCGCCTACCCTGCTCAACACCTCATCTTTTCGGATATGTTCTGACCAATGGATCCTCGCCATGCGCCTGTAGCACCACATCTCAAAGGCCCCTAGCCTCCCGGACATGCTCTGGCCGATTGTCCATGTTTCGCTGCCATACATCAGCACACTCCAGACAAGAGTTTTAATCAAGTTTTTCCCGAACCTTTAAATCTATATTGGGGGATTCGAAGATTTTGGATATTTTGTTGAAGGCGACTCTTGCCTGTTGTATTCTGCTTATGATGTCAGCCTCTGTAGCGGCCATCTAGGGAAATTTTGCTACCCAAATATGTGAATTCTTTCACTTGTTTGATAGCGACGCCACTCAAAACAACATTTGTCGACATCTCTTCTCTTCCAATAACCATGTACTTTGTTTTGTCTTTGCTTATTTTAATGTTGTATTTATCTGCCAAAACATTTTCCATCTTTCTCAGAGCCTCGTTCTATTCTTGTTCCGACTCCGCAAGCAGTACAATATCGTCGGCATATCTAATCATGTCAATTTTTTGTCCTTGGATTCTCACGCCGGGCCAGTTTCTCATTTCTTCTCTCACCTCGTCGATAGCCTGTTGTATGTAGCAATTGAACAATGCTGGTGACATCGAGCAACCCTGTCTTACTCCCTGGCCAACACTTGCCTCAGCACTGCTGTCTCCATACATTATTACAGCAGTTTCATTTTTATATAAGCTCCATATTGTGCGTCTATCTTTTAAGCTAGCCCTATTTTGTTGGACTTTAAAAAGCTAATTCCAGTCTACCTTGTCGAAGGCTTTTTCCAGGTCTATAAAAGCCACGTGTTTGTCTTTGTTTTTCCTTATTCGTTTTTCTAGAATAAGTCTTAGACTAAGTATTGCGTCTCTTGTGCATGTTCCTCTTCTAAAGCCAAATTGATCGTCTGAAAGTACACTTTCAATCTTTTTCGTTTCCGCTCTTTTCATAATTATGTTTGTCAGTACCTTTGATGCATGCGATATTATAGATATCTCACAGAAACGAAACTGTATTTTTATGGAAAAGTATGTATAGAAGTCTTTTGGGTGTTCATAGAACTTACGACCTATCGTATGTTTGGCTTAAGTGATCACTTTACACAACGTAAAGTGTAACGTAAGTGATCACTTTACAAACGTTGTAACGTTCGCCATTTCCACCCATGATAGAATATACCATGTCTACTAATTTTAAATTAGTAAAAAAATTAGTAGACATGGTATATTCTATCATGGGTGGAAATGGCGAACGTTACATTGTGTAAAGTGATCACTTAAGCCAACCATACGATAGGTCGTAAGTCCTATGAACACCCAAAAAACTTCTATACCTACTTTCCCATAAAAATACAGTTTCGTGTGAGAGATCTATAATATACATTAATTGAATAATAATTTCGTTGTCTGTCTGCCTGGCTGTCTGTCCGTCCATAACGTCCGGAATTTGGTTCGAATTCACGGCAAAAAAACAAATTTAACGGCCGGAGATGGGGCTTGAACCCCGGGCCAGCAAACTCGAACCGGCCGCTCTACGCATGTTGCTACGGCCGCCTCTCCGTGGACCGCCAAAAAACCGCCATTCAATTAATGTATATTATAGATCTCTCACAGAGACGATACTGTATTTTTATGGGAAAGTAGGTATAGAAGTTTTTTGGGTGTTCATAGGACTATAATATATTCTAGGGCTTAGCGAATTCGCGAACCAATGTTCCGTCATTTTTGACGGGTTACAGCTAGTATTTCAATGAATAGTGATTTCATAAAGTGTTTTTTTTTAACTCCCTTTCTTTTAACTCGTAGCCTCTGTTTGTTTGCTTGTCTGACGAATAAACTTTGGATTGAATTTTAACCCTTTTCTCGTGATCCAATAGAGCTGAAACTTTGCAAGCACACTCGTGCTGACCATAAAAATAATCTATCAAATTTTCGTTAAAAAAAAAAGAATAATTATGGTATAATTTTGGATTTTTAGAAATTTTAATGGTTTTTTTCAAATTGGAATCATTACAGAAAAGTTTGCGGCGGCCTGATGACGTCACGGAATATTTAAAATTTGAATTAATCCGTCGGTACTTCACTACGAATTTCGAAAATTTATGACTTTGGTTCACAGATGACAGCAAAATTCGGTTTTTTGGGAAGAAATCAAATAATAATGTATTTCTTTAAGATTTCTGCTACATTACTCAAATCTGATTCACAGACGATTTTAAATCATTTGACGCCGGAAATTCATAAGGTACGATATTGCTGATAATTGAATCTATCAAAATCTTGATTAAATTGACTGACAAATGTTTTTAGAATTTAATCTTCAAAGCAAGAAGTGTCTTATCAAAGCTCAAATCATCTGATATTTTAGAAATATATTAAATTCCTGTAAGTTTAGTCTTACGTTATATGTTTTAATTCGTCTTTAATTGTTAAGATTTTCATTCGCCAAAACGAATGTAAGAGGAAATAAAACGAAAAAAAAAATTCAAATGGAAATAAAGAGATATTTTTAGAGATTTTTGACAAAGATATTTTTCTAGACATGTTTCATTTTCAGTCAATCAATTATTTAATTAAATGACGGTAAACTTAATTTACAAAGAAAGGGAGTAAAATAAAAACTTGTTTTCTACGGGTTAGTTTTTTAATTGTCTGTTTGACGAATAGTACCAATCTAATTATGTACCTACCTACTAATAACTAATAAAATATCCACGTTTTTTTAGATTCGTGGACCGCGTAGAAGATCTTTTCAGCCCAAACATACTTTTCCAGTTTATGGTGACTTCGTTTCTAATTTGTGTTCTTGGAGTTCAATTCCTGCTTGTAAGTTTTGGTGCGCTAATTTAAAGAATAGTCAATTTATTCCAATGTAAGCCCCTGTAATTTGTGTTTGAATAGGTACCAGAGGCCCCGGTGAAGATGTTAGAAACTGCCCTCTTCTTCATCACCGGTCTAGGACAGCTGTATGGCATTTGTTACTCTGGACAGCAACTCATCGAGCGTGTGAGTGTTGCATTGGTAAATCTAATAATATTCATGTCATCATACGACAAAACTGAAACCTTTTTCTTGAATGAACAATTTATAACTTTGTGGTGACATATTTAATGATTAAATTAAACACAACTTGGTAACACCACGTTATATTTCTTTTCTTTATTCAATATAAATAAACACCCCAAAATGTTATGGGAACGAAGTTCCCTTCCTCAGGATTACACGTTGTACCCTCCTGAGGAAGAGAACTTCGTTCCCGTAACATATAAGGGTGTTTATTCATATTGAATAAAGAAAATAAATATTTAGTGGTGCATACCAAGTTGTGTTTTATTTAATTATGAAACATTTTTGAAGTGAACACAATAAAACATTATGTAATAACTCGCATATCTCCAGTAAAAAATCATTAAACTACAATACTAAAAATATACTTAGCTACGTTAGAAAATAGTTTGACAGATAACCTATGTAACTTTTAATATAAGACAAATGATATTTCAATACCTAGTATAATAACCTATTATAGAACAGATATTATTATAGAACAGATATTTCAATATCTTTTTTCTTTCTTTCTTATTATGAAATTTATATTTAACTTATCTTATTAAAATTTATACTAAATTACGAGTAGGTACCTATATACGCGCGTGTCCCATTGCATATTATCACATAGTCTCGCATTTCCATTACATACTGCGCACGCGCCAAAAAAGTATAACTCAAAAAAGAAACAATTTTAAAGATCACCATCTCTTACAGTTCTTGGCCATTTCTGTATTTTTTCAGAGCAACGAGGTGGGCGATGCAGCATACAGCTTAAACTGGTTTGACGTGAATACAAAATTCCACATGAATGTGATAATGATCATACAACGTTCGCAGAGCCCCTTGCAAATCACCGCCTACAAGTTCTTCAGCCTTTCCATGGAAAGCTTCAGCTCCGTGAGTATTGTTCGCAACACCTGAGTTTGAGCGGCAGACCAGCATGTCCTCTGGTACCAACCATCCCATGATTCACTTCCTGTCCACAATGCAGACCCCTTCCGTTATTAACCAATCACAACAATACTTATTAACTTAAAATGGATGGAAAACATAATGTTCTCTACTTGAGTTTAATTGTATTTTATATTTTACCACTCGACTTTCGAGAATATCGGAATCTCTCATCGACAGGTGAAGTATTAAACTGACCACATTCAAAAACAGATTACATATTCATGGATTAGGGGAAATACACATTTTTTTTGTTGTTGTTAAATTTGTGAATAGTGCCATTCTACTAGGCTACGCCTGTTCCAGAGTGGCGTTATAGAACACAATTATAATATTTTTTTGAATTCGTCAGTAATATTTATTTTCATAAGGTAGTAATTATATATCTACAAAGTATCAAGTGCAATGTTAGTGAAAGTTGAGTGAGTCATAAGTCCAAGTGTAAATATGTGTAGAATAATTGTTTAATTTAAAAAGAGTTAAAGTTTTGTTTAAGATTATTTTTTATTTTCCTTAATTAATTAATTTATTTATATAGGCATATATTTTTATTTCTAGACATTATTATGCAATTACAGTAAGTAAATTTTCAGTTGCTGTTCTATCTTTGGAGGTAAGCCAGTTGTTTGCTAAAGCTTTTATTTTATTAATTGAGTATATTCTGATTTCCGGGAAGTCTGTTTTAAATATGTTAAATATTTTAGGCCCATGTATGAGGAATTTTTCTGTTCATGTGTTGTCTTAGTTTTTGGTATTTCGTCAAGGTTTCGTAATGCTTGTCTAGTATTATGTGAACACAAATAAATTGATTAGGCACTGACCAAAGGAATATGTTTACTGGTAAAGAGGTTATTGTAACGGGAATATTGTGAAGAGAGGATAAGAGTTGCTGAAAGTAATATTATTAAGAAAATTAATACCTCTTCCGATTTCTATACTTACAAAATAATTCATATTACTACCTTTACGCGCGACGGGATGGAGAAATTAATGTTATGTGAATGAAAGAAATGGTTATTATCCATGAAATGGTCCGTGAATTCCGAAAAATTATTACTAGTTAGACGACAACGATGCTCTTTCCATCTAATATTGAGATTTATAAAAGTTTGAAAAATGTATTTAATATTACAATCTCTGATTTAATTTCGTAAACTCCGTTAGATTAGATTAAAAAATATGAGCGGAATCGTTCTACCCAAATTCAATGTCAGATAGATTGCCATTTGGAAGAAAGTTTAGCGTATGTGGTCACCAATTTAGAAAAGATAATGAAGATGTCTGATTCCGGAAAATGTCGCGATATATTTATGTGTAGTGTATGAATGGTAAGCAAATTAAGCAAGGTACACAGGCAATGAGTATTATAGGTACTAACAGGTTTTGTAATTGAGGTTTTTTGAGACATGTTTTTCTTCTCTTTCTTTCTTCTTCTTCTTTTCTTCTTTTTTCTAATTATCTTTCTTTCTTATTATTCTTATATCTAAGTTCTTCTTCTCCTACGGACGTTACGCGAAGTTATGGGGACAGACAGAAAGACGGACGGACGGACAGACAGACAACGAAATTATTAAATTGGGATGTTACCATAAAGTAATTTTGCAGTTTTTGAAGAAGTTAAATACATTAGATTTGGTCGTAATGATGTATATATCATTGTACATGTGTGAATTACCATAGTTAATGATTACTAAAGAATCGCATTGGTTCCAGGTTTGCAGCACGGCCGGGTCATATTTTGCCCTGCTGAAACAGCTCATGGAAAAATGAGGAATGCAACAAAAAAGAAATTAATTTATTTACATATGCACGTACACCTAACACCAATATTTAATTAAGTAATTTTTGCGAGTCCATTTTCACTGTACCACCAATATTGTTGTTTATTAAATATTTGTGCAACTTTACTCGATCTTTTTAGATATTCACAAATATTTTCAAGAAGAAAAATATTTTTTTAATTTCACTTACTTATATAGTAATATTTTATCACTATTTAAATTATGTATCTCAGTAAGGGATTTAATTATCAATAATGCATAATATCTGTTTTGATATTCTCAATACATATTACTTATATCCTAGCAAAGCCTATTTTATTTCTTATATCAGATTCTAAAATACCTTTTTAAAAGAACATGAATTTGGACTTAGTTCTGCTGAAAGCGTTTAATCAACAAACTGCTAAAAATGAGTTATACATGGGTTTGGACAGCTCAATACGATAACTTTATGTGCTGAAAACATCCAAGCTCTGAGTGCTATAGTTTTTTGAAATTCAATATATTTCCAACCCGCATCAACCCATATAACTAAAAAAAAGTTGTTAGAAAAAAAAAATAAAAGAGTTACGGATGTTATTAAAATTTTTATAATTGGGATTGATGTTCAAATCTCTACTTGGAGAAATATGTATATGTAAATACTCAAAAAATACATTTTACTGCAATATAATTTATTTGAAAATTATTATTGTTGTGAATATCGTGTTATACGAAGTTAATATCTACAAATAGTTAATAAAATATACAAAGTCTCTGAAGATCCTACCCGCGTCGTAGCGCTTGCTGAAACAAGAAAATATTTCAACGCACACTCTAGGTCTCAGAGAACCTTTTGTATGAAAACCTGAGCTACGCCCTAACTGAATTTATGTCTAGTTAAAGGTAACAAGCTAACCAATCTAGGGGGGTACTGGCTCTACGGATTAGCGTAGTACTACCTTGTACCCTTATATTCAAGACCCCTCCAGTTCACGTTGTGTAATTTTTTGTTTTGAACTATAGGAGGTGAATTGTTGATGATTTGTGGTAACTTGATTCTTTTAGTTCCAGTATGCGAAATAGTGGGAATGCATGGTTGCGAAAGACTAAGCCTACCCGCTACACCAACTAGCCCTACAAGCTACTCTAAGCCTATACGCTAGGTCCTAACCCCCCAATACCTGTTCGATGCTCTTCTGAGCCCTACGTCGTCGTGCTACGCAGCTACTAACTCCCCAAATCGATCGTTGCCTCCGATCAGTTCGGCGTGGTCCTACCTATATCGTGGTCCGCCGCTGCCCCCTGAAAAGCTGTGGAAAGCAAATTGGCGTGCATATGCGCAAACAACAACAAGAACATTGAGACTTGAAGAAGATCAAATAGCATTGGAACAAGAACTTAAGAATATAAAATGGGACGTGCTAGGCTATGTGAGACAAGGAAGAGAGGAGAAGAAGCAATAACTTTACCATCTGGACACCTCCTCTATAGAAACAACATAGATACCTCAGTTGGCGAAATAGAAATCTTAATAAATAAAAATCTGAAAAGCCGCGTAACAAAAATGAATAGTATATCTTACACAGTTTGTGATGAATCACCTGTTTCTATAGATTTTTTTTTTTATTATTTTTATTTTGAACTCTAAGATGATTTAAATGCTACGCGGGAAAAATTGAGCTAAGCCCACCTGGCGGAGTATTGGGAGGGAGTTAGTAGCGATTGATCGGATATAGGTTACGGGCAGTTACTAATCAATTTTTATAAATCATATTAATCTTGTGGTAAAGCCGTGTTTGGTACAAATGGTTGACGATCGATGCGGTCCGAGCGGTCCGCATGTGCTTCCCATTAAAAAAGCTGAACATGGATTTCAGAGATTTAGGTCGCGTTTATTGCAGTTTAAGCCGTTAAAAAACCGATTAACGTCTACTCTAAGGTGACGATGATATTGACAGTTCCACGAGGTTTCTGAATTATTGACTTTTTTGCTCGGGTTTTGAAACCGTTTAAGAGCCGTATATCTTCATCTCGAGTGGATCCCCGTGCAACAGAGAGGCAGAATATTGAGCAAAACTAAGGAAGGCAGGTCTAATCGGGGGATCGCGAGAGGAAAACGCCCCATAAATTTTTTTATAGGAATTGGCCGTGAAGCACGGATTAAAACGTATACGATGTACCAGAGGGGTGACCTTAACTGAGCGGATAATGATTTATTTTCGTTTCGCGGGAATCGGATAACGTAGGCAGATAGGAAAGTTAACTATAATTCCATTATATTTATCTGTAGACTAACGCTCTGTCGAGAAGCGAATAATGATTCATTTTCGTTTCGCGGGAATCGGATAACGTAGGCAGATAGAAAAGTTAACTATAATTCTATTATATTTATCTGTAGACTAACGCTCTTCAGGCTTTTACAACAGATAGGTAATTGTGCAATGACGGTATATACGGTTAGGAAAGAGATAACGATAACGTGTAAGCATATTAATGGCACGACAAGAAAATAATATACTCGAATATAGATACAATATATTAACTATGTAATCACTACAAACCTGTCCGACGTTAGCGTAGTTTCAACAGGACGGGTAACGTGTATACGATTGGCTATTCTAGCTCAGATTTCGCCGGGTTTGGTAGTAATAACCACAAAACATAATTGGAACAAGTGTATCTAGATAAGAATATTGTAAATAAAATAATATGAATTTGCGGCCCATATACACATGAAATAAAAGGATAAAGCGTATGGGGATCTTATAGATGGATGGATAAATGAAACAAATATATATAGGAGTAAATGCAAGTAAAAAGCAAGCATATAAGTACCAAAAACATAGGAGAACATAGTGTGATAGAAATTCGAAGACGGGAGGAACAATAATGTGAAGTGGAACGGATATAGCAAGAGCATGTAACAATGATAAACGTACAAATACAGACAACTACTTGAGACCGATTCGACAGATACTAGCAATCTTTCAACACACCTCTAAGAACATGGTGAGCGGTATATAGTTATCAGCGGAGGCGTCCAGTGCCTTGGCAATAAATGAGCACTGAATTAATCCGACGCCTTGCCTGCGGCACTGGAGGTTTATTTACTTATTTGTTTTATTTGTTTTCATTTATTGGGTTTCTTACAGCCATATAATTAATCAATCTTTGAAGAAAAGACAATAATTGATGCACAGAGTTTTGGGCCAATTACGCGAAAACACATACATACAATCGATAAAAGAATAATAAAAACATGTCCAATAGTGGGTTGTGTGAGTGTGTATCTGTGTGTTTATTTATTTGTTTATTTATTTTGTTTTGGGAAAAAAATTAAAAGCAAAACGATCTTAAAAATCTTCCACTGAATTTAAAAATTTAATTTAACTTACATTAATAGTTTATTGTGTTATAGCGAATAGTACTCTTCCAGTATTATATTGTTCGAGAATATTCACTGTCTATGTAACATAGTTATTTTGTGGATCAATCTTACTGCCAATAAAAATAATAATAAATGGTTACAAATTATGTTTAAATTCCGCAACGGAGGGAGCTAATACGTCCCTGTGCGCGGAGAGTCGCGGCCAAAAGACAGGATTCATTGGATGATTCACGAGAAAAGATCGCCCAAAATTAATTTAAAATTAGGTATAGTACCTTTGGATGATTGTTATATCTAGGTATGCAGTGTGCACGTGGTGAATATATGGAAATTGATCCCATGATATAGCGGCCAAGAAACGTTAAATTTCCGATAAAGACGAGTGAAAATACGGGAGAACGGGACATGATAATGGTAGATAATGAAGAAACATCAACTATGATTAGGGGAGTACCCGATAGATTGTGGTTACGGTTGATCAAACGACAATATGGACTGAACTTAGAAATTAAATATTAAAAATTAATTATCGCGCTTGTGAAGCGAGTTCAAACCGTCTGAAGCCACCAAGTCCGTCCCAAAACGGGCACCGGAACGGAGACAGAGACGGCAACAGGAGGTGGGATCAACTGACATATCCGAGTGGAGATATGGTTTTTTTTTGCCAAATTGAATCTTAGGAACAAAGATTTAGGTTTCAAGGAAAGTAGGATATTGAAAATCCTGGAAACACACGACTTAGGACCTTTGGCTGCTAGGGGGGGTTTAAAATGTCAAGACACAGCAGAAATCGGGGAGTTGGTGAACGTCTACGAAGGTGCAAAATCCGCGTCGGTTGTTTTTTTGAGTGATAGAACCGTGAGTGATTGTTATCGTCACCGAGTGATAGTGTCCCAGTGTGAAAATTATAGTTTAACTTCAAGTGAAAGTTGTGTACGGGTAATTATACTCTTCGACATTGCTCACGATAAAAGAAAAGGGGGGTACGGGTTTGATTTTATTTTATAAAGGGTAATTAATTTGGCATATTAGAACTTCGGAAATTACTGCGCTTTATTAAGTTGATTAGTCCGGCATATATAGAACTGATATTTGCAGATCTCCGGAAACTAGCTGTGCGTTATAAAGATACCTATTTTATGCTAAACACGCGGGAAATTGTTAATAAATCTTGTAAAAATACCTATCTTATGCTAAATACGCGAGGTCCTGTCAAAAGAGTTTTAACTCAGAGTACGGGATTGATTTTATTTTATAAAGGTAATTAATCTGGCATATCGGAACTTCGGAAATCACTATGTTCTATAAAGTTAATTATTTTTGTCGTCTTACTAGGTTCACAGAATAATATTCGCAGAATTTCAGGAAAAGGTAGAGTTCAAATTTAGTTAAATTTTCGTTTTACTAAGTATAGTATTGGCGGATCTCTGGAAACTAGCTGTGCGTTATAAAGATACCTATTTTACGCTAATCACGCGGGAAGCTGTTAAAAGATAAAGGAGTTGTTACTAACAGATTCGATTTTAAATAAGTCTTATAAAATACCTATCTTTGCTAAATACGCGAGGTCTCATTTTAATTTTTACATTTGTAAGGCATATAATATTTCGTTATATGAAATGTTTCGATTAGACCGGGTTTATTTTAGTTATCGAAAGAATATTTAGTTTATTTTAATAATTTTTTTTGTTTATGGTTAATAGTAAGAGTCCGTTAAAATTATAGCGAATAAATTCTGGGATTAAAAATACGTCTAGTGAAAAATATATAGCTGATCTCGCGGGGTATCAGGTTCAGCCCATAATAATCTAGATTTCCATTTCGTTTAAAATTATATAGAGTAATTTCGTGAGAGTCGGGACTTATTTACAATTTTACAGATGTATGAAATTTCATTATTCTAAAAAATTATATATAATAATCTCGTGGGGGTCGGGGTTTATTTACGGTTTTACAGAAGTACAAGTTTCACTATTTTATAAAGTATATAAAATTGCTTCCGTTCGGCCCGGGTTATCTTATATTGTATAGGAAAACATAGGTCCCGCGTTATTAAAACATATAAAACCGTTTCATGTGGCCGGGATTATTACGCGCGTTGGGGAAAGTCTATAAGGTAAAAATATGTTTAATTTGATTCTGGTTATTTTATATTTTATGAAAGATATTTGCCTCGCGGACTTAAACTATGAAAAATGTTTCAATTAGTCCTGGTTATACTTTAGGAGTGATGTAAACTTCGCGGTTGTATAATTTGGGGTACTTCGTATTGTACGAAAACGTAAATCTCGCGTATAAAAACGCGTATAAAAAACGTATATCATGTACTCAAACATATAAAAACTTCTAGTACATTGTTTCGATAGACCGGGGTTGTATTATACTTATAAAGATGTTATAGGGCCTCGTTATATTGAAAATATATAAAAACCGCCTGGGGCCGGGTCTTCTTATTTATAAACTATATAAGATTTCGTTACATTTAGTTATATAAAATGCTATCATTCGAGAATTCGCGTTTCATTTTAAGCACATATAAATATAGGGTCCCGTTTTGAGCAATGTTAGTGTTTCGTTTAGAATTCGCGCCTTCATTCAATAAATATGAAACATGTAGATTTCAATTAGAACTATTTTAAAATGTTTCGTTTAGAAATTCGCGTCTTGTATTATAAATGTGAAACTTATAATATTCGTTTTGAGCTAAAACGTATGAACATAGAAACACTAGAGTTTTGACCGCTATTTTGTTTACTATGCCTAGGACATTCTTGCGGTATATTAGACTTGATGGTAAAATTTAAACACTTACTCTGTTTAAAATATACGTAGTGTCTCCGCCTAGATTGGCTTCACGATATACTTTATGAAATTTGTAAGTTCCGCTGTCCTAAAATTATATAAAATTACCTCCGTTTATATCGGGTTATATCATATTCCTCGTGGAACGCGTAAACCTCGTTGTCCTGAAACTAAATAAGGATGTTTCATCTAGACCGGGTTCATTTTACATTTTAGGAAGAATATAAGTCCCGCGTCTTTCACTACATAAAATGGATTTGGTAAGATTGGGGTTGTTTATACTTGTAGAAATTACAGAATCCTGTTATTCCTAAACTATATTAAAATGATAAATTATATTAAAATGATTTAAACTATATTAAAATTTGCCGGAGAGTGGATACCAAATATTCGAGATGATAATAAAATTATTTATTTTTTTTTTTTTATTTATTTGTTTACGCCCATTAGGCTTTTACATAAAGAGTTTAAAATAAATTTCAAAAAGCACATACATTAAAAGTTTCAGGAATAGCACCAAATCATGAGTATAAAAATTAAAAATGTAGAGTAGGTAACGAGCAGCAATGCGTATAGGCTTTTACATGAAAAAATATATCATAAAATTAAAGGAACATACATTAAACAATATAAATTACAAGTAGCAAATTATTAAAGGTACCGGAATAGCACCAAAACATGAGTACAGAAATTAAAAATATAAAGTACAAAGCGGCAATGTGTACGAAAAATATATATTACCCACCATTACATATTAACAGCTGAAGTCAGTAACGAAGCAGTATTGCCTCTTTAAGTGTAAACTTTACTTTCTCCAGACTGTCGACGAAGATGTCAATTATGCAACCATATTCATCACATTATATTAAGAATAATATAATTTTATTATCAATGCACAAACTTGGCAATGAACTACCTACATATGTCGACATTTTAAATCTATCTCTCTCAAAATTTAAAAAATCATTATATGATCATTTCTTTTCAAAATATTAAATTTTTATATAATGTCTTAAATTTTTTATATATATAGCTGGCTATTCAAATTTAATATTGCTATATTATCGGTGAATAAAAATTTCTGAGATCACTACTTTACACCTTTTTGCATATATACCTTTTTTTTTTCATAAATGTCTAACCTCATTATGTTTAAACTATGTATATATAATTTTTTACATTTATACCCTTTATTTTCTTTTACATTTAATCGTTTGTTGTATTTTAATTATGTATAAACCTGCTACTTTACACTTTTGCATATATACTTTTTTTTACATATATTTCTAACCTCATTATGTTTAAACTATGTATATATATATACCTTTTTACATTTATACCCTTTATTTTTCTTTTACATTTAATCGTTTGTTGTATTTTAATTATGTACAAGCCTGCTACTTTACACCTTTTGCATATATACCTTTTTTACATACATGTCTAACCTCATTATGTTTAAACTATGTATATATACTTTTTTACATTTATACCCTTCATTTTTCCTTTACATTTAATCGTGTGTTGTATTTTAATTATGTATAAACCTGCTACTTTACACTTTTTGCATATATACTTTTTTTTTACATATATTTCTAACCTCATTATGTTTAAACTATGTATATATATATACCTTTTTACATTTATACCCTTTATTTTTCTTTTACATTTAATCGTTTGTTGTATTTTAATTATGTATAAACCTGCTACTTTACACTTTTTTGCATATATACCTTTTTTACATACATGTCTGACCTCATTATTTTTAAACTATGTATATATGCTTTTTGCACTTATACCCTTTATTTTTCTTTTACATTTAATCGTTTGTTGTATTTTAATTATGTATAAACCTGTTGTAAAAGGCTATTAAGCCGTGTAATTAATTAATAATAATAATAATAATAATAATAATAATAATAATAATAATAATAAGAATAAAACTAAATCGGCGGACCCTAAAAGTAATACGTATTGACCTTATAAAGATGTAGACTAGTGGGGTTGTATTATAGAAGCAATCAATTCTTTAACAACAACAAGTGGACAAGTGGTTGCTTCATGGGTTTGTTAAAACTTATAAATGGATGGAATCCTAGATTCAAAGCTTAATCCCGGTATTCCGGATAAATATAAGAATATGTAACATCAGAAAATAAAGGGTAACGGGTTTTATGAAAAATATCGGTGCGTATAATCATTAGAGTATGATCATTAGAATTGGAGTCTAGTCTCGATGACCCGGGAAGTACGGATACGTAAGACGGAAATAAGGACTATGTTGCAGTATTATTAAGATATATAAATACTTACAATTGTCGAGCTAGAGTCTAATTCCGGTATCTCGAGGAATATAAATTCAAGGAAAAGAAAATAATGTCTAGTTTCGGTTTGATTAAGGTATATACACCGTATAGTTGCCGAGGCTGGATACTAAGCCCCAGCTACGGAAACTTAAAAACGCGTGATGGCAGGATCAAAGGTTAGGTCGCGAACTATAGTTAATTAGGGGCCTGTGAATCGTATGCGCGTGCGAGGCAAGTGTTCGCAATCCTTAGGTATAAAGTGAGGTACATAAAGTGAAACTACGATGCACTGGAATGGATATAATCGGCGGCAGATGGGTAGGTCATGTCATCCTATTTCCGTTTTGAGATTATAACGATATATAAAGGTGGCGCACGATTAAGAAGAATGGTCTCGGGTTCGATACCCCAGACAGAGACGGAAGACGGAAAGCTAACCCCTGTACCGTAAACTTTAAATATACTTTTATCCACAGGTGTTTGTTTGCATGTTGGATCCGTACTGACCATAATAGGGGCGAATTAATTCGCCAAATAACCCTTCTCTGCATGTGTGTGAACTTCCAGGGATCGCGCGGCCCGTGTGCTCGACGCCGAATTTAATTATTCATTTCTATTTATTTATTTAATTGATGATCCATTAATTAATTAGGTATTTATTTGTCTATTCATATGCCGCGTCCCAGTTATATATAGTCAGGCGGCGTTCCGATAGCATCATCATCGGCCCGTGTGCTCGACGCCTAACTTAATTATTCATTTCTATTTATTTATTTAATTGATGATTCATTAATTAATTAGGTATTTATTTGTCTATTCATATGCCGCGTCCCAGTTATATATAGTCAGGCGGCGTTTCGATAGCATCATCATCGGCCCGTGTGCTCGACGCCGAACTTAATTATTCATTTCTATTTATTTATTTAATTGATGATTCATTAATTAATTAGGTATTTATTTGTCTATTCATATGCCGCGTCCCAGTTATATATAGTCAGGCGGCGTTTCGATAGCATCATCATCATCACCATCATCAGCAGTGTCCCAGTTATATATTGTCAGGAGACGTTTCAATAGTACCATCATCATCATCTTCATTAGCGGTGTTCCAGTCATATATAGTCAGGAGGCGTTCCGATAGTATCATCACCATCATTAGCAGTGTCCCAGTTATATATTGTCAGGAGACGTTTCAATAGCATCATCATCATCACCATCATTAGCAGCGTCCCAGTTGTATGTAGTCAGGAGGCGTTTCGATAGTATCATCATCACCATCATTAGCAGTGTCCCAGTTGTATATAGTCAGGAGGCGTTTCAATAGTATCATCATCATCATCATCATTAGCAGTGTCCCAGATATATATACAGTCAGGAGGCGTTTCGATAGTATCATCAACATCATCATCATTAGCAGTGTCCCAGTTATATATTGTCAGGAGACGTTTCAATAGCATCATCATCATCACCATCATTAGCAGCGTCCCAGTTGTATGTAGTCAGGAGGCGTTTCGATAGTATCATCATCACCATCATTAGCAGTGTCCCAGTTGTATATAGTCAGGAGGCGTTTCAATAGTATCATCATCATCATCATCATTAGCGGGGTCTCAGATATATATCGTCAGGAAACGTTACGATAGTATCATCATCATCATCATCATCACTAGCGGTGGTTCAGATAAATATCATCAGGTGACGTTTCGATAGTGACAACATCATCTTCATCAGTGATGGCAGGGTTCCAGTTACACATCAGTCGGAGATAATTAGACAGATCCCATCATCATCGATGGCAGGATTCTAGCTGTACACCATTTGGAGAACATACACCGACATCCCTGGCCAGGGGCTAGGCATATCCCTACTGTCCAGATCCACCTTCCATCTACTAATACGAGGGGTCATGGCCTCGTGAAACCACATGGCAACCAACCATTACAAGTATTTATTTATGTATTGTATATGTAGGTATATGTATGTATATTATATTTTATTAGTATGTATCTATTCGTACGTAGTGTATGAGGGGGCTCTTCACGGGTGGCACAACACCCGTGCGGAGGTCTTCCCTCGTCTGGAATGGATTGAACGTATTGATGCATACCAGATTATAATAAGTACTACCGGGGAGGGTGGTTGCAGTCACTGTAGTGTCGCGAATGGCCAATGGGCTGCAGTTGCTCACAGGCGAGGGTTGGGGAGCCTAGGAAACTCCCCTTCCCCACTCGCATATTTTTGACTTGACAGGTGGCCCGGGACCATCTTTACAGTAGCTTCAGTATATATACCGTAGTTTAACTTAGTTTAACCTGGAGGAGTTGGAATTCGGGGGGCAAACTGGCTCTGAGCCCGGACGCCAGACACTGACGCGAGGGATGGTGCGGTACTTTGCACAGAAGAGGCCCAACATGAAAAGGCGCATCCAGGCTCAGGTCAACGTATCCGGAACTCGTGTCGGGAGAAGGAAGATGGGATCAGTCACCGATGAGCCTTTGGGTACGGAGGGGCCGAATTTAAAGCAACCACATTTTCCGCGTACACATACATTACACATACCTTCTACAAACCCCTTATCCATTAGAACCCAACGTACCACTAGAATGAGACATAGGGCCAGATACAGGTGACGGAACTTAGGCCGGCTAGTAAATAAACGTAACAATGTAATTGATATAAAGATAATGCAGGGTAAATATAAAAGATCGTAAGGAATAAGCACAGCGAGATAACGGCGGAAGATAAAATTATTAATCAGCGAGGGCGTCGAAGACGGAATCATCCATAGGAGCGGCTACGAAGGACTTGAGGGCTTTCAGGGGATCTGTGTACTCTATATGTGCATGCGCATGTGATAACGGCACGTTACTAACCTTTTCAGTGGATGGCGGTCGATCCCATACAGGTAGGACTATGGGGATCGAGCGGAGAGGGCGTGGGAGCAGGGGATCGCGCACTCTGGAAGCGCAGCTACACCAGATGCAGTGTTTCGGACCGTAGGAATGATAGGTAAATAATATAGGGCCACGGAACATAGTATGTTTAGCAATTGCACCGTAGGGCTTAATTGACGTGCTAGGTAGTTTTGTTTGCGTTTTCCATGAACATTCACGAACTTCATACCCCAGTATTTAATTTAAGTTTAGCTTGCGATAGGGTTACCACAAAACCAATTCATCCCCTATAGTTCGAAACAAAAAATTACACAACGTGAACTGGGGAGGTCTTGAATAAAGCGAGGGTGTTTGGAAATACTACGTTAAAAACCGTAGAGCCTTCACCCGACGTAGATAGATAGCCTGTTTGCCTCTAACAAGGCGTAAACTCAGTTAGGAGTAGGATCGAGCTGAAAGGCGAAGAGGAGGAGCCATCACAAGGTTAATCGAGTGAATTCATATAATTGGCTTAATATTATTATTATATCATTTGTTCTATTTCTTAATATGAAATAAGCTGTTTAAATTCTGAACAAAACAAAATAAAAATGAAATAAAATACATCTACACTCTATGTATATATACACATAGCATTCCGTCATTGACCATATATAAATGTGCCAGATCATGTTTTGATAGATGGGCATTGGGCATTGATATCTCCACAAACACGCAACTTTCATAACGCTTCAAATTCAATCGAATCATACATCTCGCAACCCATATAACAAATCTGCCTAAGATGCAGAAAAAAATCAATAATCCAAATTTTTAAATTAAAAATACATCACATACGGGAAGATATTTTCGATTTACGAGATTAAAACATGGTTTTCTGGGATATTCTACCGTTTGTATTTGACCTCTCTGGCTGACGTTTCGCTACACAACACGTTTCGACACACTAACATACCAAAATTTAATTTTACCACAACCCAAAATAATTTTAATTTTCTTGGTATCAAATTTTTTGATAATCTCCCCCTTATAATCATAAAAATAACAGATCAGAATAAATTTAAAATTGAAACCAAAAAACGTGTGTATAAACACCTGTTAGAAACATAGTATGATTTGAAATTACACCTTCTAGCCAAATATTATCATTAAATAAAAACATACTTTAAGGTTGCTACACTTCTTACTAATATAATATTGTCACGTGTCGTGGCTGTGGGAGGAATTAATGAAAACGCTGGAATTTAATAACGGTTTATTAATTACTGATCAATTAATTAGCCAAACTTACAAAGTCACTTAACACGATTTGACTTAACGCTATTATTTAAATGAAACTGTTTCGTATATTATCACTCGTAAATGGACGCTTATTTTATAAAACATAATCGTATCATAATTTATAAAATAAGCGTGTTTTTTTATAAAATAAAAAATGTATAAAATATATATTTTTTAAATATAATTAATAAATTATAATCACTTCGTCACTTTATTCACTATTAACTAGAACATTCCATCCAATTTTCGCACATATTATTCGCTCCGGTTTATTTCGCTACGTAAGAACTTTCCAGATTATTCACTGTCGAATTACCGTTCGCTTGGCCACACTGGCCTTCGCAGCTCGCGGCTGCCCTCGCTTTGGTTTCGCTGTCAGGCGCCCAAAAACAACAATAGTTACTCCCGTGCGCGGTCCTATTTATATTGGCTAATGCTGACACCGAACCCTTCAGATGTTTCCAGTATTTAGGAGAACTTTCTCGTGGCTTCCAGACTTTTATAGATATTTCTCGAGGCTTCCCGAAAGCCATAGATTACCGTAGGCTATTCTGGAATCTTCGATAGTATTGTGATCATTTCAAAAAACTGTCACTTGAAATGAGTGCGTGATTCTTTTTAGCCTCGTTAAATATATATAAAATCATTTGATTATTTTTTGTACCACTTATGTAGATTAATGCATATTTACACTTTATACCTGCAATACTCCCCTACACACGAGTCTGACTCTCATAGAGATAGTTTCATACATTTCGTCCTTATTTTAAATTTTATTTATTTATGTAAAAAAAACAAATACATAAAATAAATTTAAAAAAAACATTTCAAAGCATGAAAACACTTTATGGCTTGACATTATAAGACATTTAAGAATAAATTAATAACTATGTTTTAAACCACTTTATTCCAGTAGTCTAGGTATAGACTAATCTAGGTAAATTTCTGTACCTAGATTAGTCTATATTATAATTATCCTGAAGAAGGTTCAGTCCAACCGAAACTAGTTGTCAAACATATAGCAATAAAGTGGTTTAAAACATATTATTGAATTTATTCTTAAATGTCTTAAAAAAACAGGTTAAAAGTCGTCATGAATATTTCGGTTCAAGACTGAGTTAAATCATTTTATTGAATTCTCACTAGTAATCTTGTGGATTGATGTTATTTATACTTTTTTTGTTTTTCGTATATTTTATTCAAAGTAGCAAACGAATTCCTATACAAAAATAAATAGCAAAATAATACATGCATAAATATTTCAACATTTTGAAAGGGATGCATTGAAAAATATGGAAGAAATAATTCCGAAAAATATTTGAGTGGATGTCAAAAGTTGTTGCGAAGTTTGTTGCAAAGTTTGCGCTGACAAGCAGCGCGCAAACGTGTCACAAAAGATTACCGGGGTCCTTCAGTCGAGCCGACGGGAATCAATGCGGACCGTTTCAAAAGTTCCGCAATCCGAAAATAATTATTTTGTCCCGGGTAAGTGAATGCCGGGTTCTTATTACCAACATTAATGAGTTGTTATTGTGACGTACAATGGCGTGATAAGGCTCGCCCGGGTAAACTTCGCGAGACAGGGCTACCAAAAAGGTTTGTAATTTATTATATAATAATGTCTTGTGGTTATATGATAATATATCTTGTGTAGGTTAGTTATTAAAGAGTTTAGGTTGTTATTGCGGTCGTTAGACAAACACAAACAGACCTACAGAAATATACGAACATCCCAATTTCAATAGAGATGACAGTTACAAACTATCAAGTATTTGGCGCCCTGTTCTAACGACACTGATTCAACCCTTAAGAGAAGTCGCAGTAAAATCCGCGACGTAACTAGTACATATTGCACACTGGCGACCTCTATTGTAGAAGAAGAGAACACTCCACAACAAAGTGCATACAATTTACGCCCTAGAAAGCACACCTAATCAGTCCGACCTCCACTTCCGCGGGTAAAGGTCGTCCTCTTGATGACGTTCAATAAGTATCCAACGAAACGGAAAGATTCGCTTCTCGGTAATACATACGGTACGTATAAAATATCCGAAATTGCAGTTTAAATTATCTTGTGGTTAGGTAAAGTTAGGTAAGGTTAGGTTAACCTAACTCTAGACCGGCAAGTTAGTCATATTTTCATATCACAAGCGTTAAGCTTAGTTTGAAAATAGTAAGAATATTGATGTGACACGTATTCCGTGTTCGCATCTCTATTTAATTTATTTTTTTTGTTCTCACGAAAAGTGATTCTTTTTTATTGCAGTTATTGTTATTTAGTCAAGTTTAGTAAGATGTTAGATGCAACGAATGAATATAGTCACGACTCAACAATCAAAAGCTAAGAGTGTAATTAATTAATAGCAATTCTTAAAAGTGACGTCATCAAGTCGTTTGAAAATGGTGTTAGGAAAATTGCATATGCTCCGGGGGCTATTATCGTTTTTGATTCTCTGTTCACCGATGTATTTTCGTAACATAATTATGATTAAATTCATGTTTTATTATGGTAATTGAATTCCGTGCTCATTTTCTCATTTGTACATAAGCAATTTATCTATTGATAGGAAACTGTGATTAATAGAATTTCCAGTTTGTGTTATATACCTTGAATCGGAACATTCTGGACAGATAAAGCAGGAGCATTCTGTTCAGCTACGTTCCAACTCAAGGTTTACATCACATAAGTTTTTTTTATGTGTACGCCAAAGAAGTTTATCTTCTAATGAGCGCAAAATGCGACTTACGGAAGATGTGAGCTATAATCCCATTCCGTTCGCACGTATCGACTAGGATGTATGCACCTTGTGTTTCAATCTATATGTAGTGTTTTTAAATGCAACTCTTTATTTACTTTACCCTAAGGGGAATTTCATTTTAAAGCCATATTAACATTGACCTTACGATAAACCTTTTCCATATATTCGCAGGGATATTTATTTAAAACCTCCAATATGCTACTACCTTCCGTAAAAAGTAAGGATGAAAAGCAGCGGTTGGGCTGAGAAAATTATATATTTGTCAAAGGAAACAGATAATGAAGGAAATATTGAGGAGAGAAGACGTAGAAGAAGGTTGTCAAGAGAACATGAACTTTGTTTGAGAAATAATAGTAATTCTGAATTTACTAACCACTTGTTAGAAACTGGCCACACTTTCAAAAAAGATAAATCTACCTTTAAATGCACTAATACCCACCCCGCTAATCACCCCCACCACCTAAAAGCACCTAATACAGTATTTGCACATTTTAGTTTAGTTTAAATAACACTCGTTAATGACACGGACCTGTCGAAGCCGGTAGCGTAGTAATCATAAATAAGAAGGTAATGAATTCTACATAAGTTTAAACTCGCCAAAAAATGTCTCAAAAACCTAATCCCCAAATAATGAGCAGGGCAAATTCAGGGACCTTATTTCTAGGATAGGTATGCATGGTGAGAACTTTGCTGTAAGAGCATGGAAACAAGGAACAATTGGAAGAAGAAGAAAACGTATCATTCTTACCAATACTGAATAACATATTATTAATATTATCTAAATATTAACACTAGTTTAGAGATACACATAATTCAAACATGGTACTGCACACACAGATAAGTATTATTTTATAGTGACTATAATTTCGAATGTGTAATTATTCTCAAGGCTAGCTAGAGCTATGATTAAAAAAAATTTAAATTATTATAATATTATGCCTTTATGTTTTATGATAATCGATCGATTAAATAAAATAACTGATTTTAATGGAAAATCCCAATTTGTTCCATATTGACAATTAAATAAATTTACTCAACTCCTGATGATACTAGCATAGCGGCCCGATAACGTCGCGGAATATTTTCTAAATTTGAATTAATCCGTCGGAATACATAATAGGTACTTCACTACGAATGTCAAAAATCTAAATTGACTGACAAATGTTTTTAGAATTTAATCTTCAAAGCATGAAGTGTCTTATCAAAGCTCAAAACATCTGACATTTTAGAAATATATTAAATAGCTATGTGTTTAGTGTTATGTTATATGTTTTAATTCGTCTTTAATTGTTGTTATATTTTACAAAGAAAGGGAGTATAAATAAAAACTTGGTTTTTATGGGTTACTTTTTTTAAAATGAAAAAACTTAATTATGTAAATTAAATTTTTGATTATCATTTTGGATAGCCCTACTGAAAACATTAAGGGCAGTCAGTAGTGGGTTGGTATTCAGCGGCTGGTGGTGGGAGTGTGATCAATAAGGGAGACATTCGTACTTATTATATTACCAACACATGAATGCCAGGCAAATCCGCCACCAGGCGATGTAGAAGTAAAATAAATCAAATCAGTTGACAAAACGAAGGCATCCAACGGAATGACGCAATAACATAGTAAGTTTAATAACGACGAACAGAATCGATCAATATAAGAAATTTCTAAATAAACAAGTTTAATATTTTTTAAATTGGTTGAGCAACTTTGTAGATTGACATTTAAATAAATGTATTTTATTACTTGTTTTATTCTACTAAGGTATATTCATTAATTACACCTACACGTTTCAGAAAAAACCTTCCATCGTCAAGGTGTTTTATATATTTCAAAATATAAAAATGAATTATGTCTTTTGTTTTTTTGGTATTCTTAATTATTTAAAAAAAACATTTTTAAAACATTACACGAAATTATTGGTATTTTTTTTAGAATTGGACGAGTAGTTGTATTTAACTGATTATTAATAATATTTTGTTCACCTTTAAATGCTTTAGTAATTTCTAAAGATTCTAAATTATTCAATTTCATACCCAAATTATTTATGTGTAAAGTAGAAAGTGCTAAATCTTTATCAAAACCAAGATCATTTTTTAATAAATGATTTTAATTTATTAGATCCAATACTTTTTAAAAATAATAATAAAATGTAATTTAAAATTTATAGAAAACCAACATTTAGTGACGCTAGAAAGATATATAAGGCGCCAAAAAGAGACGGCGATCGCGGAAGACAAGGCATGATCAACATATACTGGAAGATGGTCCCGTTAGAAGCCTCAACAACCGGCTAGCTTGCATGCAAAGATGGCGTGAGGTCATGTGGGTGAGGCGATAGTTGTATGTCAGGACAGAAGAGTGTGGCGCTCTATCCTCTCTGCCTACGGCATAATGGTATGGAAGTAAGTTGTTAGTTTTGAAATAATTATGAAAAGATAGAAGTAAAACTCTGTAAAAGTACAATAGTAAATAAGTTGCACTATATTACAAAAATACATTTTTAGTTGAGACTCGGTTTGAAACAATGTTCAAAAGTAAACTCTTGTTTACTAGGATATAATTGTGCCAGAGTAAGTACTTTCAGTGTAATAAAAATGTATCGTAGACAGTCGTGAGGGGAAAGACCTACTTTATTTCACTTCTGTACTTATTCTATACTCAAGACTCGATACTATTTCTTTATAATTTTTCCATGATGTCACATTATAAAATATCAGATGCAATAACACACAAGATATTTAGTTTCTTCGTTAAAGAATAATCCTTATTCGTTCAAGCCTTCATATATGCCACCAGGAATTTTAACTAACCAGTGGTTGAGTTTTTCCTCGACTATCCTATGTATGAACAGATCTATGAAACAAGTACAATAATTCACGTAGGGTCCCTGAAGAGCCTCGCATGTCAGACGACGAAGGGGGCTGTTGCATTATGAAAATATTAATTATTGGTTTCTGACATTTGAGGTTGTGCACGTGTTATATCACCCTCATTTCTTATTTTATTCCTTGGTGGGGAAAATTACCATTTATAAATCATTAGAAAACACATAATAAAATAAATCATCTTTAAAAAATATCAATGCTAGCAACAAGGGGTCACACCATCCTGGAAGCCTGAAATTTATTTAATTTCTTAATACGTACATGACCCTTTTTCTATCTCGGATAAAAGTAATCCAGGATTTTCGCATCTCAGTCATGGTGGAGGAGCTCCACGAGAATGGACATTAAGCGGACACTTACTTTTCAAAATTTTTTCGACAAAATAGTGGTTTAATATATGCCAACAAAAAATAAATAAATAATGAAAGTAGTCACCCAATTTCTACCTAAATTACATTCACGCAGCTTTCGACGAATGGATGAAATAGCCAAAATAACGTTGTTCTTTTGCATGGGTATTTTAAAAGAGGCGGTGATTTTTGATATCCCTGAAGGCTAATGCTAGATATTCAAAAGGTTATCATCAGACCTTTTTTGAAAGATGTTTATTCTTTAATTGGGAGGGCGTCTTAAAATACAACTTTTTTTAGAACCTTCTCAGGCCACTCCGAATAGATATCGTCTTTTGAAAGCTGTATTCGACAGTAACAAAATAATTTGGGGTGTTTTTTTCTTGTTTTGTGAAGAATTTAATGACAGCGCAAAATGCAATTTCATCCATTCTTAGGGTTTTCATCTATTGCTTGCTTGTCTGGCGATATCTTTAGGATTAATAATTCACTTTGACTAATAATTGGTACAAAAATTTATAAAAATTCACAAAATTCATCTACGCGCAAAAGTACTCCCGTCCCTCCAATGACCCCCCCATTTCGCGAATTTCATGACCCTCTATGGTATTATTGTAGATAAAATATGTAATGCAATGGAATATGAAATGCCTGCCAGAGAGGTCGGATGCACATGGCAGACTAGCCTAGAAAACTCTACGGAAGATTCTGCTCTGAGAATATATTTGAAGGTGCACCTTTTCTTGAGTAAGATAATTTTATATAGCTCATAGAGAGCAGTAAAGATGTCTAAGAAGAAAGAAAGGCTATTTTCGTATTAAAAGATTTTTTCACTTACAAAAAGTTTTTTCGATGCTTGATATCCCGGTACCGGCAAAAGTGAAAATAAAATACACTGAAAAATCAAAAGATATAATTTTATGAAGTTTTTTAAAACAGTATTTCTGGCAATCTTTTCATTTGTCTTTTCCATATTGTCTTGGATCTCCTACTAGTCATTCTTCAAATAGGGAAACTTTGCGAAGAAATATTGAACTACCAGTGGCTCCTAAGGGTACGAAAAGCATGATATTATTTAATTATTTGTCGTTTATTTATTATTCTCATTATTATAGTAAATTTTCTTATTTGACCTGGGCTTTTAAATATTTTTGTGCATGTTTTCTTTCCTTTTTGCAGAAAAAGAGCTTTAATTTTTTTATCAAAATATGCAAGGCGTGGCTTGGCTACTTACAGTTTTGTAAGTGTTTGGTGATTTTTGGTACAGGATAGTGTCAATTTGCCTCTGTTAGTGCCCTCTTCAAGTGTAATTTCTTTTTCTTCTTCTTACTCATCTCTCCGCTGCTCGATATAGGCCTCTTTCACACTCTTCCATCCTTCTTTGTTGTTCTTTCTATCAGTTAAGTATTTAAAGGTGCTACGTATATCTGATTGATGCCCAGTCCATGAAAATCTTCGTATCATTAGGAATTGTTTAAGTATTTTTTTTTAAATAGAGATGCAAACACGGAATACGTGTCACATCAATATTCTTACTATTTTAAAACTAAGCTTAACGCTTGTGCTATGAAAATAGGACTTGCTGGTCAGGAGTGACCCGCGACCTCTGGATCACGTGGCGAGGGTCCTAACCAAAAGATCAACAAGCTACTCATCAATCTAAGTTGGTACAAATTTTATATATAATCACCAATAATCTCATAGATGATGACGACATTGACAGTCAAAGAAAAGGCTCTCAGCGTAATAGTGAATATTTTCAGTAAAAGATTTTGCCTTTGCAGTACTGTTATGAATCTGTGGATGTGGTTGTATAAGTGAAAACTCTGGGAACTACATAAAGAGCAGTATAGAAATAATTCGTGTTCAATATATAATATATATTCGCTTTCCTTACGCATAATATTTGGCCTTCCCAGATATTAATGTACTTCCGGTGTGTTCACGGAGGGGCGATCTTTCAGTTTTGCAGTTCTTATTAAATCCAGAATGGAAGGAGTAAGCCAATGGATAAGCAGTTCCGGGAATATCCTCATCCTGACATTGACGCTCACTGGAGAAAGATACTGACCGCTCATAATCTACATGCTACAGCTCTTTTAAAGGCTTATTACTCTTCTTCTTATTAAGGTTTCACCTCTCGACTATTGTATATAGATTTCTTCCATACCCTTCTATCTTTTGCTATCGTTGGCTTCTTGTATCCATGTCTTTCCCTCCACCTCCGGCTATATCGTCGGCCCATTATTTTGAAGTCTACCTAAAGGCTTAGTTCTATTTATTTTATTATTTTTTTTTTTTTAAATAGAGATGCAAACATGGAATACGTGTCAAATCAATATTTTTGCTTTTTTCAGACAAAACAATAAAAATAGGACTTACTTGCTGGTGTACTGGAATGAGTCTCGAACCACCAACCACTATTCACATATATCAATATTATTGTTTTTTACTATTTTCATCTAGTTTGTCTATATATATAATACATTATTTATTTATAATATATGGGACTGCACGTACTTACTGGAATAAATAATAATAATTATTATCGTATATTATAGATATCTTATCTGAGAAGTCATTTGGGTGTACATAGGACTTATGACCTATCTTATGGTTGGCTTAATTAGTTGGTTAAGCCAACCATAAGATAGCTCATAAGTCCTATGTACACCCAAATGACTTCTATACCTACTTTCCCATAAGAAATACAGTTTCGTCTCTGTGAGATATCTATAATATACGTTAATTGATTAATAATGTCTCTGTGACATAAATCCAGCACTGTTCTGAAAGATTTGAACAAACTCAAAATATTCTGAATAATTATTATTATAAAGGTAACTGTTGAATGACCATGTCCTGCATTGAATGTTTCTGGCTGTGCCTAAACGCAATGAAGTGATTAGTACCTACGGCTGTATTGATGGGAATATTGAACACGAAATTGCAGTAGCTGGATGTATCGCCGGTGACAGAATAAATGGGGTTATAGAGTCCCCGTGGTAGCCCTGGTCGTGACAGGTGCTGTCAACCGTTTGTGTCTGCATTCACCTGAACACCATTATGTAGGCTGCTGATTGACGGCCCCTGTGTGCTGGGCACACAAAGCCGTGCAGCGGGCAGTTGTTGTTGACGACACGTGTACACACTGCGGTGGCCCGACAACTCTTCATCACAATGCCATTTTGAATGCGTAATAATAATCGAACTTCATACCCATTATAATTAATCTCGAACAAACTTGGCAGCGCATTTGTGAAGGACCAGCGGTCAGTACCAGTCGATTCGAGTTTATAATGGAAAAGTTTCATAATGCTTATAATAGAAATGTTGAAACATTTACATAACTAAAACAGTAAATGATGCTCTGACTGACATTATGCACAATAAAAACCTGTCAAAGCAGTATATAGTGGAATTCTAATGCCAACTTCGAAGTATGAAAGTGAAGCTTGGAATTTTCAAAAAAAAGGAATTAAAGTAGACTGACGTTGAAATGCAATCACTAAGGCATTTGTAGAAAATCTTTGGTCGTTAGAGTAAAAAATTAATAGAAAAATAAATAGAAGTTAATGTAATGCCTCTGTAGTGTGGTAGACAGAATAAAGAAAGGGGTTCTGAGATGGTTTAGTCATGTAGAAAGTATGAGCGAGGAAAAGATGGTTAAGAAAATGTATGGGGCGAGTGCTGAAGGCAACGGGAATATGGGTGTCCGCGAAAGACTTGGTAATATCAGATTTATACTACAAGTACTAGAGGATAGCCATGTTAAAAGTCTCAACAATCACAGAGCTAGCATGAGAAGATGTATGAATCTAACCGAAGCAAAAGTGGTGTGCCAAGATAGAAGAATACGTTCTATCCTCTCTGCCTACCCCCGTGGTACAATGGCGTGATGGTTAGTTAGTTATTTAGATTAAAACTAATATAAACTGGTGAAAAATTGTTGAAATTTTTAAATAAATAACCAGGGAAAAGAAAAATAAAGTTAGTGTATCTCAGCACGGAATTATTGAACTCCAACTCGCCTGTGACTTCACCCGTCCACTTAATCGTGATGTACACCAGGTACCTGAGATGACGTCACGCGACCTCACTGGACGGAACAAAATTATTCTGCAAAACGAAAAATTAAAATTCTATAACTTAATTAATTTTTGAGATTACTTTATTTTACTTTACTTTACTTTCAGACTTTTCTGTAATATTACTCAATCTTCATTTCCATTCATTAAATAGTGAACTTCTTCATTTTGTAAGAGCTTGGGATATGTAAATCTGTACCTGAGGGCCTGTTCAAAAGGCTCACTTGTTTTTAAGAATTTATTTTTTCATTTTCAACTCATTGATTAGGTACGACTCTTATTCGGGGTGTTAATAATAATTATATACATTAATAACGCCACTTGAATGATTTTTGAATTTAAATGTCACTTAAGGCATGATTCTATTTTGTGCCCTTGAAAAAAAGGTTATTCTATTAAATTTTTGGTGAGATTTTGAATAAAGATATTGACGTAGGGTTTATTAGGCTTAAATAAATACACTCTTGAAATACATATATACATATTTCATATGAAATATATATTTCTGAACTAATCTTGAAATACATATTTCCAACTAACTAACTAACCAACTAACTAACCATCACGCCGTTTTCTTCATTCCAACTACATATTTCTACTACATACACCTTTCCAAATACATATTTCCAACTAACTAATTAATCAACTAACTAACCATCACGCCGCCTTCTTCCTCTATCTTGACACTCATTTTTGCTTCGGCTACATTCATACATCTTCTCGTATATTATGTTCTACGGTTGTTTGGGCTTTTAACAGGGCCATCCTCTAATGCTTGTAGTATCTGACCGTGCCAGGTCTTTCGCGGACGCCCTCTATTTCTGTTGCCTTCAATACTCGCCCCATATATTTTCTTAACCATCTTTTCCTCACTCACACATGACCAAACCATTTCAGCACTCCCTTCTTTATTCTATATATGTAATATTTATCTTTATCTTTTTCTATATATTTCAAGAGTGTATTTATTAAGTCTAACAATCCCTATATCAATATCGTAAATGTTTTCCTTAAATGGCCCTTGTTCACAGAAGTAAATTCCTTCAACTTGACTTTGTCGAATTAATAAGACCTTACGTTGCTAATGCAGTGGTCGATATTCAAGTTAAAATTATCATATAGGTACTACGTTTGTGTTTTGTTAAAAATAAACTATTAATTTTAATAACCCCCCGAAAAGTAAAAGTCACGTCACAACTTCTTAGAGGCAATTTAATAATTGTATTTCTTGAAAATATTGATTCATCAAACGTTTTTTTGCCATACGTTGAAAATTCAATAAGGTGAAGTTAGCAGTATGACATGTGACGTCATATTTTTGGAACCCAACTTAATTCAAATGAAATTCATCCAGTTTTGGTAATAAATATCCCGTTTACAATAATCGATATTGCTCATCATTCACTGCACCTGGATGTCTAGCAATATTTTCTAAAAAATATCGTTCGGTGATGCCAAAAACTATGCCGTAATGTAATCTTTTAATAATAATAGTATTTGGATCATTTGTATATCGCCGTTTTCGTGACTACTAATACTAAATAACTGATTTAAAACACTTATTTACAATTACATAATTTCTCACTAGATGACATGCAAAAAATGCGGATGCGAAGGCTTTTTTTGAATTATATTGCACAAGCCCTAATGATGGATCCTAGAATATCCCATAAAAATCTGTTTATGTAGTCTACTTTGGGAGGATCCCACACATACGATGATGGCAACATCCGTAGATCTCCGCGTTCGAGTTTGATCGTCCGGGGTTCAAACCCCATCTCAGGCCGTTTATTTCGTATCTTTTTAGCCGTGAATTCGAACTAAATTACGGATGTTATATAAAGTTAAGGCGACATACAGACGGACGGACAGACAGACAACGAAATTATTATAATTGGGATATTAATTATTATAAATTATTTTAGCCTATTGGTGTAATGGTCATGACGCTCGCATAGTGATCTGGTGGTCGGTGGTTCGAGTCCCTTTTCAGGGCACCAGCAACTTAGTCCTATTTTCATAGCACAAACGTTTAGCGTACTTTGAGTAGAGAATATTTATGCAACATGCATTCCGTGTTCGTATCTCTATTTAAACAAAAAATATATATATGGTCGTCAACCTTTGAATGAAAACGGTACACGGAGAAGTAGTTTGCAAGAATTAATATGATTAAAGACATTAAATTTATAAAAGTTTTGCCTACTTAATGTACATATTTAAGTCTGTCCATTTCTTCTTCAGAATAGCAATGAGTCTTAAAATTTCCTTGAAACGTCTGCATGTCCGTAACTTTCCCACTTTATATTTCCTTGTCGTATTTACCCAGAAGGGGAATATTAATCACCAGAAAAGTTCTTGTTGAATTAGCGCCTCTGCAGAGCGATGCTTAAAAATATCATGATGTTCCTATAAATAATACAGTCTTGACATCGAAGCGCTGGTTGTTTGATCAGTAGTAGTAAAAATTAAGAAAAAAATACTGATTTTTCAAAAGTACAGATCTATGCGTTTTTCTTATTTTTGCTATTAATAAAAAATAGAGATGCGAACGCGGACTTTATGGCACATAAATATTACCGCCTGCGTGTGATCTAAATATTTATATTTTTTGCAAGTACATAATCTTTTAGAAGAAAAGCATGTTATTGCGCGTCTGTCATAAAATAACTAATATATTAGCCGTACACCCGTGAAATATCACGGGACATCATTAATAAGTGTTTTCGAGCTCAAGGCCGGACATTCACTACTTATAATAGAACCTTTGTTCTTAAAAAAATCATAAACTGAACATCATTTAAAATACTTAAGAAAATATAAGGATTACCGACGATTCTAGATAATGAAGTATACTTTATAAATATTCAAAAACAAATTATGCGTAGGTACATATAAATATTCATTAAAACATTGCTACTACTACTAGGACACAGAAAACAATTTTTTTGGGCCGCGGCTTGTCGATTAATGCTTATGTATTCTTAATTATTCTAAATAATATTCAGTTAATTACTTTTATATAAGAAAAAAGGTTTTATCTAAGTTATTGATCTAAAAAATTTGCAATGTAGAATATACATACTGATGAATAATAAAAACCCAGATTTTCTTAAAAAATCCCAAGACCGAGAAGGTTGGTGGCGCGAAAAAATGAGAACATTGACTTAATAAAATTTTAATAAAATACTCTGAATCAGATTTTTTAAATATATATATCATTTTAAATATTTATATTTAATGAAAATTAAGACATATTGTTGGATATATTATATATATATATAGATATATATTATATATATAGATATATATTATATAAAATCAGTTGTCATTTTTGACAAGTTAAAGCTAGTGTTAATGTAAAACGTTATAAAAACGTATAGGAAGGTCCTCACAGGACCAACTTCTTCTGAGAGAGGTTCCCGTGGTTCCCTCTAAACAATGGTAAATGCGTAGGGGTTCCAAGATCCACGGAAAAATTCTTCCCGTTTAAACAATGCATATATTGGTAGAGTAGAATACCAAACTCCCATTGAGGTACTTTATGATACTTGTATACAGCGAGCGAGGCCAAAAATAATTGCAACTCTCTTAAAAAAAATAGTGTATTTGTTAATTTAAAAAGTATGACAATTTAAGAAATGCCTTTTTTGGTTTATTTCTGTTTCTGCACGTATTATTTATCGTTTCTGAAGAACCCTCAATCTACCCCACTTCCTTCCACCCTTCACCGTTCCCCCAAGGACGCCGGCCCTCCCAGCAGTTGTGGTGAATTATTAATCTTCGTCCACGCATCAGCTTCATCCCCGTATTTTATGACAGTGAAAAGTTGCAGTCTAGTCGGCTAATGCATTGCTTGAGCCACCGCTATTCACCACGATTACTTTGTAATTCAATTTGTGCCTCTGGGGGAGATATATTCTCATTCTAGGAGATAATTTAATAAAAAGAAAGATGATACGTTCTTTTTTATCTAAAAAATTTAGATTGCCTCGAAACTTTTAGAAACTTAATAAGCGAATCCCCATTTACAAATAACTTGATTATTACATCGTCGCGCTTCTTGAAACCGAATGAAAATAAATTAATCATATTAATTCAGAATGTTTTGAGTATGCTCAAATAGATATCTCATTATGAATAGCGACGCCTGTACTCGATAAGTTTTCGACTGCAGATGATGAAAGTACAAATACAATTCACATATGAAACAAGGTGTGCAAGTTAAACATGTAAACAATTTCCAAAAATTTGATAGATGTGGTAATCTTTTTTGCGTGGAATTGATGAACATTACATTGTACTCAATGTGATCACATAAGCCAGCCGTTAGTATGCCATTAGCCCTATGAACACCCCAAAAACATCCATACCTACTTTCCTTTATAAAAAATTGCTTCGTCTCTATAAGACATCATAATTAATATAATTAATATTTTTCTCCTAAACCTGAATTATAAATTACGTAAAAAAATTAATGTTAAAATATTATTAATTTTAATTAAAATTATTAATTATGCCCAACCACAAAGGTAAAGCTATAAACATCAAAAATATGTATAAATAAATTATAGAAATCTCACAGAGAGGAAGCTATTTATATGGATGTACATACATTTATATACAACATTTTTAACATTTTAAATTTCGCATGAGTTGAGATAGATACTTTTTTTTTTTCAATTTATTTATTGATAATATGTATATTACAAACAAAATGCTTAAGGCATACATATTAGGAAGTATATATCAAAATAAAATAATTAATTAAAAATAACATAAAATCTGGTCAAAGGTGTAGGAGAATCCCGCTTCGGAAAACCCCTCAGACACATGGAATATATCAATACCCAAAGCGATTTTGTTCAGCATAGCTGTGGCTCTTCCAACAGGCATAACCATCGGCAGGTTGGTCCTGTATATTGGAATGTGAAATAATCTATGCTGACGATGTCTAATGTAATTATCAGGAACATACAAACCAATGCTCTGCATAATTTCAGGATTATCGATCATACCGCGCAACAATCAATAAAAATGTGTAATCAAATACACATTCCTTCTAGTCTCTATACTATTGTAGCCAAGCATACCCTGGAGAAACTCGGTTGGGTAAAGCCAAGGATAATGCCCGTACTCTCTCATGTAGAGATATCTCAGAAACTTCTTTTGGACTTTCTCCACCATAAGAGAGTACTTGCCCTCATGTGGCCCCCAGATCATCGAGCCACTCTCGAGTCTACTCCGCACCAAGGAGTTGTAAAGAGTTCTCAGTACGCGGGTATTCTCTAAAACCCTGGCAGTACGCAGAACAAATCCTAACATTCTCAAAGCATTACCATACTTTTTACCTAACCTAACCTAACCTGAAAATATAATATCGCGAAATATAATATCAAACGAAAGAAACTGCACACAATCGAGTACTTCTGAATGATTTGAATAATTTTAAAAGATCATTGAAAGATTTGGCTGATACTTCGTAGTGCAACATTATTATTTAAAATATGTTTTACTTTACTTTATGATACACACATACAATATGAGTTATTAAATTACTACTATAGTTTTGAGAGGAGCAGTCCCTCTTATCATCAGGTATAAATAATAACATTATTATCTAAATATAATAATATTATAATAACATTAAAATCTACACCTGATGATGAGAGGAACTGCTCCCCTCAAAACTTTAGTAGTAATTTAATAACTCATATTGTGTGTGTGTATTACAAAGTAAAGTAAAACATATTTAAAATTTTAGAAGATTTAAGAATACCCTTGAAGTCTATCGAATGCACGAACAATACGAAATATTTTAGCAATCGAGGACCTTAAGCAAAGTGTAGCTTCTTAAATGACAGTGAAAATCATAGATAAGCGAACGGGCAATCCGAGCAAATACAGTCAGCCAGCGAATAAAGTTTACGAGAGTACCTACATGTGGAATATTCTCCAGTGCAAAATTCACGCAGTAAAATCGAGCAAGAAAGAGCACGACAATACCACACATTTCATGTAGGAGAGAGATGGCGGTTGCTTTGGTTTCTGTGAAAGAGAAAACAATATCGAAAGAGCACGCTAGAGTCGCGTAACACGTGTTAGACAAAGACGGACTTCAGTCGCCGTGTCGTTGAATTTAGTTGGTAATGATACGTCGCGCGTCGGCGTGAGTGCACGCAAATTCAATATGCCACGATTTTATGATAATTTACTATAATATTGCTAATATTTATGCTAACCTTACATAATTATATAAAGGGACCTATAAAAGTCTTATCTGTATTGAAAAAATATTTTTTTTACCACATATTAAAAACTATGTCGATTTTTAATTATGTAACACTCTGTTACACCACCGTTTCCGAAGGTATTTTTAGCACAGTCTTTTAAGAGTTAATAAAATAAAACACAAATCGCTTTGATTTCACCACTTCCATAAAGATGAAACCTTCTTCATTCAGAAGAAAAAATATTCTTAGAACAGTTTATAATTATAAGCTCCGTAAAACATCGTATTTTGGTCACGTAATGAGAGGGTAAAAATACACACCACTTCAGTTGGTTGTCGAAAGACAGATTAAAGGCCGCAGAAGAGTCGGAACAATACTGCTGTCCTGGTTCAGAAATATCCATGAATGGACAGGAATAAGAAGATTCAAGGATCTTCTACGAGATACCCAAGATCGTATCCGTGATCGGTAATGTCAAGGAGACCCAACAGGATACTTAAAGAAGAAAAAGAGTTAGTATTGTGTGAATATTTCTCCCGAACAAAGGTTCAAAATTTTTTGAACACGTGACATTTATTATACAAATGTTACTAAATTTTTCTATCACCCTACTCCAATGACAGTTTTCATGATAAATTTTACAGGGGCGCTTGCTAAATAAAAAATTTCATGGATGAAATAGAAATTCTAAAAGAAAAATGGAGAAATTATTTTCGCTCCTTTTATTCCAAAGATTTTAAGCATGTCTATTGAAGTGGGTAAATGTTACTGTCATTCCGTGTGACAGGTGACAAGACACCATAAAATATCGTAGATAACTTGTCTATATTCTCTTATATAAATAGATAAAATACACGCGGTATTTCACAAATACAATTACATTTGGACAAAAATATACTCGAAATTGTCTAACTTTGGAAATAGGCGTAACTTTTGTTGCTTTATAGTAGTATATAGCACTAACGGGAAGTAAACAATCCCGTATCTACGCAGGAGATTGTTGAGTAGAGACAATCCCTAAGAGACAGATCTTCCCTCAAGACAACTCTGATAAGAGGGACTGCTCCTCATGAAACTTTAGTCGTGTGAAATTTACCTCAATGTGTGTGCATTACAAAGTTTAATTTAGTTTAAATTAAAATAATCTTGTCGCACTTAAAAGTAACTGCGATATCAATTAATAATATTACAGCGATAGTACGTACGTAAAAAATGGAAAAAATGTGTTAAAGAAGAATGTTCTAGGGTTTCCACGGCCACTCACAATCTTCTGGTTTGTGTCTTCTGGGATATTATGCCGTGTTTTTCGGATCCCATTGCAAGGTCCATCATCAGGACTGATGTCTCGCGTCGGCCAGAGTGGTCGTAAAAATCACAATTTCCAAATAATTGATAGATGTGGTAGTCCATCATGAGTAGAATTGATGAACGTTGCATTGTGTAAAGTGATCACTTAAGCCAGTTGTACGATACGTAGAATGCCCTATGAACATCCAAAAAGTCTTTCATACATAATTTTTCAAATAGTTTCGTCTCTATGAGATATCTAATATATATACCTATTTTGATTATATTTTTGATTATCATGAATATAAATTACCAAATTTATACAAAAAAAATCACGTGATTCCTCTTTTGCCATTTTTCAAAATTGAAAGAAATTCACAATACATGCCTGACTCGTTTGATAGATTCAAGCATTTTCCCAACTGTCACACAATAACAAATTAACAGATACATATTTTCCCAGTAGTGTTCATTAAAAATGACATAGTAATATAGTAGCTACTGACTACTTCTTTGATTCCCCACTGCAAAGGCTTCCTAGACTAGCAAACAGATATGAGCAACTTGACGTCTTTGCCAAATACTGTATATTATTCAAAAATATACTAAAAGGTGTATTGAAAGATTACTAGTATTTGTCCAATTGGACTTAAATGATTGATTTGTATTTGTATGTAAATTTTTTATTATATTATGACTTTCAAAGCTTGTGCTATTGCTTTTCACTCTATATTATTATTCTTTTTTTGTTTTTTAATTTTTATTATATTATGTTTTCCTTAGGCTTCAGATTGTTGTATACTTGATTTTTACTTTAAATTATATTTATCTTTATATATTTGTATGTGTATTTTAAGTATTCTGTTTTCACTTTATGTCAGTATTGTATTTACATGTTATTATTTTTTTCTTTAAACTATATATTCTATTAATGTACACTTTACCTATCTGTTGTAAAAGCCCTATAGGGCGTTAATTAATAAATACATAAAATATCAGTCTATGTTCGTAATACGTACTGCAATAAAACAAACAAGAGAGAGTTGATTTTAAAATTGTATAACAGCAACCATTGTCGTCATTAGTTTAATAATAATAACGTTTAAAAATTTTAGAACGGTTCAATTTACTTTCTATTCCATAATTCACCGGACCAATCTCTCACCCCCGCCCTTCCACAAACACAATTTGTCTTGACCAATAGGAACAGTGACAGCCCTCCTATTTTTCCCGCCTTTCCGCTGCGGAATTCTCCATTTTTAGATCACGTGTTTGTTACTTGAAAAATTGCTGGCAGTAAAAATTGATGAATACTCTTTTATAGCGTTTCCATGTGGGGAGAACATTTCCCGATGTTTAAAACAGGAATGCACATTTCAATTCTAGTGATTTACAAGTTTTACTACCCGAAATCGCCCGAGATTCGAAGTCTCGTGTATATTAAATTCATATTTCCTTATGCGAGTACATACTCCATTTAAAATGATGAAAAAACACGTGTTGTATACCCTGCTTTGGAACATAGCTGACACATATTCCAGTTCAAGGTATACAACTCAAACCACAATTTCCATTAATGACAATTCTCAATCAACGGATAAAAATACCTAAACTACTACCAAATACAGTACCCATGTAACCAAATTAAATTCTGCTTGCATAAAAATGATGAATGAGTGAACCATCGATAAAAATTACGGCAAAAGTTTTGAATATTTGAACAAAAGATAAATGACGCATTATTAATAAAACAATATTATACCAAGGTTTCAAGAAAAGTTTGATAAATTTTACACAAATCGTTATTAAACAGCGAAAAATATGCAGTGAAGTAGCAAAACCTCTTAACGGAAAGGGTGTATGTTTCACCACTTCCTCTAATCAGAATTTACAGGTCAACGCGACTGTTTTTAGCTCGCTACATCTTTGAGTCTTGAGGTATGAAGCTTGTGAATATCCATTTTATTGTCAAAGAATAGGACAAAGGCCATATTTTTCAATTTTTTGATAATAAGAAATTTCTTAAAAAGTTTATCGAAATTTACCGAGAGACAAAATACATTGAAATATAACAAACATAACTAACGTACTCTATGCCATTTGAGAGTAACTACATGGCGTTTAATAGTAATTGTTTTCTACAGACGAGTTGCGATTTGTGAGAAATTGTATGAATTAAAGAAACTGTTATTAAGCTCCAATCAAATTTATGTCTAGTGACTTTGATGAAACAATAAAACTCTTCTTCATTTCAAGAGTTTTATTTATCTCATGACGATACAAATAATTTATTCGGATATATAAAACACGTTTTGAAAGAATAGTTTTTAATATCTTGATCAAATTTTTAGAAATTATTATATGTAAATTATTGTTTGTACATTGACATTTTTTTAAATATTGATTGTATTATTTGTATAAATCTACTTAAATTATTTGATTAATTACACCTACATATTTCAGAAATACCTTTCCATCGTCAGGAATGTATAACACCCTGACGATGGAAAGATATTTCTGAAACATGTAGGTGTAATTAATCAAATAATATAAGTAGATTTATACAAATAATACAATCAATATTTTTGATTATTATATGAACTATTGAAATTTATTGACTAAAATTTTGATCCCGAAAGCCGAGGGCAGAACTAGTAAATACATTAATTATGTTGAATCTAGAAGATTCTAAGAAGAGAGTAAGAATATAGAAATTAAATCAGCAACACATAGGAAGGGATCTGTTCCAGAACTTTCTGTAATCTGGGACAATTGGTATCTCCGACTTAAGCCGAAGGTTCTGCGGCTGCGTGAAAAACGATTCCGTCAAACGCATCAGAGGGTAGTTTGGCAAGTTTGTACAATCTCTGGAGGCTGCGCTGATTCCAAAAGCGAAAGGTTAGAACGAGGGTTTGGGAATCTAATCCCGGGGGATGATTCTTCCCCAAGTCGGATCCCGTACATTGTGGAAGAGATATAAATCATACAACGGAAGCAGCAGCCACTTTGTGTTTCTACCCGTCGGGCCTCGGTTTGGTTCGTGGCTAGAACCAGGCATGGATCGAGCACTTAGCAACCCTTTAAAATTTTAATTAATTATTTAACATTAAAAAAGTAACGGGCAAATAAATGAAGGCGTCCTATTAAAAAGGGTCTGTATAGTACATTAGGTCACAAAGTGATTTTATTATTTTAAAATGGTCTATATAACAGTATGCTACAGTATTATATTTTTACGATTTTAACTCAATATTATTCGAACGTAATTCGACCTCGAAAGTTGTTTAAAGTGGAAAAAGAGTCTTTTCTCGTATATATCTTTCTGTAATAATAAATAAGACGAATATCGACAGTTTGATGATGTCACTGGGATTGCTTATCAATCTAAATAAAATAATGTAATTCAAATTGTGTTTCTTATGTATCTTAAGCTGGCTTTGTATCCGGAGAACTTGAATAGTTCAAGCCAGTCTCTGTGGTCAGCCTCCTTTCAGTTGTAGAAAGGGTTGTACAACCGATTACCTGTTAGAAGACTAACTTTAGTGAACTAGCAGTGAAAAGCCCAAAGGCGTGGAACACACCACCCTCTGTAATATGTTGCAGCATCAGAAACAAAATACTAAAATATAAAATACTTAAATCGCATATTATCTAAAACTCATTTTCATAAGTATGAAATTTTAAGAACTAGTATAAGTATTCTACCTATGTACCATTTTGTAGCCTTTTTGTAGAAAAATTCTATATTAAAATAGGTATGGAAGTCTTTGAGTTACATAGGGCTTACGACCTATCATACGGCTGTCTTAAGTGATGACTTTACACATTGTAACTTTCACCATTCCACCCATGATAGAATACCACATCTTTTAAATTTTTGGAAGTTGTATATAGATTTAAGTTTTATAACCCGTTTCATATGTGTGTTGTAATTATCTTATATATATAATTATATATAATTAGTGCGACCAGCAACCAAAGCGTTTTCATTCCCCAATGACTTCCATACCGAATTTCTAATATAAAATATTATTTTATCTCTACGAGACATCTTTAATATATATCTTGATTAATGATGTACCTGGGACAAAATACAGTACTGTATTTTGAAAAATTTTGTACAAACTCAAAAATATAGCTTTTAACATAATTGTACTTTGCTATCATTGCTACGATGTTTCAGTCTGAAATCGACATCGACTCTGATTTTACTACAAAACCATCATTTTGTCATGTAACACATCCTAGGGATTGATTAGTTGAAATGGATTTTGCTGCCTTTGTTTTTTACACAACGTAGATATTGTTGTTTTTACTTTTAATAGTGATTTGGAAAGATGACTATGGAAGAGATAGAGCTATACATTTCCTATAAAAGTTCGAATTTACTATATTCTATATTATTAATCCTCGATTACTGCGTTCAATACATTTTTTCAAATTTTTTGAACAATGCTGCTTTTGTTTTTATACCACTCATATAAGGTTATAAGTCTCATTATTTTTTTTATCAATTCAAATGATAGCAAAATAAAGAGCGAAATACTATTAATTTGTCTGATAACCGATATTTAGATCATGTTTAAAATTAAAAAATGTAAATATTTGTTTGTTTACAAATCCACCCCTGTGAAAGGATCAGGAAAACAGCATGACTTTTGCTGCCTTAACTTCGTCTATAAATCAACACAGTGTCAAAGCCTTCTCAAAGTTTGCATTTGTTGTTTAACAACTCTCGGAAAATTATAAGCACATTCCCCGCAGTTATGATAAGGTTTTCGAGTGAAAAACGCTGGTTGATGAAAGTCAAGAAGAAGGAAATTCGTGAAGATTGAAGATGCTGAATGTATTCGAGATTTTCTTGAATAACTTATACTCAAAAAGATTGAGTTGCTTCTGAAAGAAAAGCTTTTAAATATGCATATTATGTCTAATGCATTTTGTTTTCAATTGCATCTAAAATAAGTGAGGTAGGTCTACCTTAGATTTAAGCACTCAGTATGTGTTTAAAGCATGTAGGTATATGAAAAACATTTCAAATATGAAAATTCACATTAATACAAATATGACTTTCTAGAAAATTTTTGAATTTAAAGAAAAACGCTTGGAACGCAAGAGAATATAAAAAAGCTTTGGGAGAGTATTTTTCATTCAACTTTGAATATGAAATATTGTTTACACTTTGGGTGAAATGTCGATAGTTACCGAGATAAGCGACATCAGTGATTGCATTTATATTTTAATATTTCTGACTTATTTTCAACATGTCTTCTTCTTTTTGTCAATATCTCTTATCATGTTGGCTATAATAATTATATTTACTGCGGCCCGGAACAGATCTACAGTAGAATGACATTTAGTAATATTTCCTTACATTATGAGATGCAAGATCTCGTACTTCCAGTGGCGTGCAGCGCATACATGCAAAAAAGCTGTGCATTAGTAAAGATTGTCTGATACAAATCTCTTAAGAAAAAGTCGATTTAAAATTCTAGCCGTAATTCGTCCTAAGGTTAAAAGTTTTATTTCTGTTTAACTTGATATGTCTGTTTTTTTCCGATTTAAAATTCTAGCCGTAATTTGTTCTACGGATAGAAGTTTTATTTCCATCGTTTCTGTACCTAATTTCATGTAAATTCTTAATTTATCTCACTTGTTTGCGCCCAACAAATTTGTTCCATAGATCTAGTCAAGTCGAGAAAACACTCGTCCTGAACTTGAATTTTTACTTAGTTCTATGTCTGCGAATTTTTTGTAATAGACAAGTAAATTTTTCACGGAATAGCGTGTATGCCAGATGAGAACTACGCGCACGTCATTTGCAGAAATTATATATTTTACAAATCCACCCACAACTTTTTGTGTGAATTCTATTTGTCATTCAAATGAAAACACTGGAAATAATTTAGCTCTCTAGCATGAGAGTTAGGTCTCTTATTTGAAAGGTGCAGCAAATAAAATTTATATATTAATTAAAGTTTTAATAGACTGAAATAAAATAAAGTGTCATAAAGTTTATGTCATATTATATTATTTTTATATTGAAATGTTTTATTACATTGACAAAGTCATTTAACACAATTAAACAATACACTATTATGATAATATCTCACAACTGGCCACACCAGCCGTTATTCCGCGACTTTTCACACCGACAAAAATGTCAAAACAAACTGACTGCGCAGCGCGGTGCTCCTAGTTCTAATTGTATTTTGTTTTTTTCTCGAGAAAAATCTTTATTTTATAGTGTTTAAGATAATGTTCCAGATGATTGTAGACGTTTCCATTTTTGCCCTGATAAAAAGTCAGCATCCACATTCGAAACAAATTTGATGAAAGGCATTATCAAAGAAACAACATTTATATTGTTTTTTCTATATTTCATTCATCTGGACCAAACACTGCATACTTTACTCTTTACACAGCGTGTGCAAAACAAAGATATCTCCCCCTCTCCTTTCTTCTTACCTCAACCCTGAATTCTGGGTAACGTCGGACAGAATCCGCTATTAAATAATAAAGTACGTGGGAAAAATAATCAACAGCCTATAGAGGGTCTAAACAACTGAACCTAGCTAAGGAGAATTATTGAAAGTATGTACCTACTTTCATCGATTCACGTATTTTTTTAGTAAGCCGAGTATGTAATAAATATATAATTAATAATCACAAATTATACACAAAGATAAATATAACATCTGCCTCTATTGTTGGATACTCCCATATTAGAAAATAACTTAATTTTTTTACCAATAATCATTTTATTTACGTACAATTTAGCGATTGTAATTAAACGTCTCGCTAAAATATTTAAAACGTATTATATGTGTATTTATCAAACAATTAAATGTATGTATTTTGTCCAATGATGCTGGATTACCGGTAAATAAATACGTATGTTGGTAGTAATAAATTTAAAAAATCGATTGATTTGTCTAAATAAATAAGTTAATAAATTTATTTAAATACACAGATCAACAGATCGTAAGTGACCGAGTCGCGTGAGTGTGATCTCCACTCTCGATATATTCTCTATACAAATTTACATATCTGACCCAAATTTTGCATTCTTATTTTTAGGGACCCGGCGGAAAACATAGGCGATATTTCCGCCCTCTCTTTACCCCACTCCCTCCCCCAGTATATTTTCTCACCGTTAAACAAATCTGACTCAACATAGGTATCATCTCACCTCTTCCCTTTTACATCAATCTGTTCTCCAGTCATAAATGTATTGCAAAATAAATTTAAAACTATCGATTCCATGATGATATCACTTCCTTTGCCCCCCAAAACCCCTTCTCGACACACCCCGCATGTTACAAGAAATTCAATCCAATAATTTTTGTTGCATAGTAAATTCTGTTTTTTCGAGATTTTTTGTAGCCGGATTGGGAATAGGTTGAGTGATTTTAATATAATCAATGAGTTTGTCTTTTTAAAACAAGCTATTTAGTGCCCTAAATGTTTCATGTTTTTTTCTTGATACAGAAACTGAGGCATTTTTTTTTAAATATAATTATTTTCTCTTTCTTTGTACTTAGTTAACTTAATGAATTTAAGTATCCGGACTTTTTATTCAGTTCCTGTTTGAATCAAAATGGAAACATATTTATTATATTTGGCATACAAATACGGGCTCCAAATGGATAGTGGCGGTTTTGCATCTATTTGCATCTATTTCCACATTTAGCGACTGCCAAAAAATGGTATTCCTCACCCAAAAAATTTTTTTTAACTGATTCTGTAAACCGGGCAATGCTGGGTACGGACCGCTTGTTTCAAATAAAAATTTCTCAATTTAAAATCATGAATTTTTGAAACTCACATACAATACACGAGTAAAACTATTAACAAGTATAAGCTAAAAATTTTTAAAATTTGATCAACATCATATTAATCTTAACATCTGAAAAATGTTTTCATCAATCAAATTAACCTTTGTTGCTGTATTTTTTTAATTAGCGAAAAATAAATGCAATACTGCCAAGTTTAGGAACATGGTGTTAATTGTCCCAGTCCAAGCCTTGAAGGTAATTTAGGATTCCCTTTCAACACATAAATTTCAGGGTGTTCCTAGTAGGACAGTTGAATTTATTATTCTCACATTCATAAATAAATTAAGAGCGAATGAATATGAAATTTCTGAATGTTGAAAATATAAAACTAGTTGGTCAAGATTTTGTATAATCAATCTTCTTATTCGGTTGAATGTTGGCGATCACCCTGCAGTATGCTGGTTTATTATATGCAAGAAGTAGAAGATCTTATACATGTCAGAAGTAGAAAATGTAAACCAGAAATAGAAGATAGAAGATCATTTACCATCATCACCAAAATAACATTGAACAATTTTCTAATGTAATGCAGACAAGACGACCTCATTTTTCGTACGAATATACTACTGTTGTCTTTCATCTTCCCCTGCATGATGATTTGTAAGAGACAATATTTATCTTTGCGGAGAATATATCCGAAGTGTGCGGCTTTCTGTTTGATAATTATTATTATTTCTCTTTCTTATTCATGCGTCTAACATATGAATTATTTTAAATTTATTTGTTATTATATCGTTTTCAAAATTATTTAACAATAAGAATGCTCATAATGGAAGTCTTCCGAACAATCTAGAAGATTTTAGTATGAAGAGGATTATGCCAAAATATTACGTAATTCCTGCATCGTATTTCCATCCGATAGCGCATGAAATGGCCAGTTTCGGTATCATGTTTAATATGTAGAGTAATTAAAATTTCGGTAAATACTTGGCTGGATACATTGGGTCAAAAAATATGATTATTTCCTTTTTAAACTTCTATAGCACGGAAAAGTTGCCTTCTTTATTAAGAAAAAAATGACGTAAAATTTTTTAAATTTTTTTAAATCTTCTCATCGCTCTTTGTACTTAAATTTTATAGAAATTTACGAAGATTTTTCTGAAATTTCTTTTAATTCATTAAAATTTTAAGATTGACATGCTATAGTTTACAATACTAAACTTAAGGTTAAATTAAGTTTAATAAATTAGAAATAATTCTTAATAAGAATTCTGTAGCGCAATCTGTAAAAAAAACAGGAACAAACAAACAATTGACCGAATTTTTGAAAGATTCGTTGTTCAGATTCAGTTTACTCGTCCCTAGGTGGTGACCCTCATCTCACAGCAGGAGCATCATAACGCTCATCCTTTGTTTCCAACATTTCCTGTCGTGACAAGGATCTTTGGACTTAAACAAACAAAATGAAAGTGACAAGCGAAATATCCGTGAAAGTCAACGAGCACCAAGTAAGCCCAAATTTCCTATCATCGAAGCTAAAGAAATGAGTCTATATCCTTCTCTCCAGTGCTGGATATAGGCCTCTTCTATATCCTTTCATCCTGTTTTGGAATTCGGGTTCACTTCATTTGGACGGGGTTTGTCATTAAAACACCACGCTTGCCAGTTGCGGGTTGGTGAGTTTTGAAATCAGCCACTCTTAACATAGGGAACAGACGCTGTTTGTAGCCGTCCATTATGGGTCAGACGCTATTGCCCGATGGTCTGCGAGAGGTATTTTATTTCCCTCCTACTCTCCATATCTGGCGTGCTTTCCCCTATCCGCCAACTGAGGACGTATCATCTAGTGGTTACAGGCTCCGCCGAAGACTGTATACATATATAGAACACGATTAAAAAAAATTCTTACGTTTTGAATAGCGAGGATGAAATATTTGATTGAAATATGAGTTAAATTTAGCGTAACAGCGCTAAACAGAAATTGATTTGGGGTGTCTGATTGCGCAACTGCTGCCATATCTTCAAGTCCTGTCATGACTGATTTTAAGTATGGATGTACAGGGAAGGTCCGATGTTTCGCAAGAAACCCGTTAGCACGTCACGGGTGTAAATTGTGCAATCCGATATGATAAATATGTTTTCAAAATTATTAAATCAAACAAGCGTAAACATCTAGCGAAGAAATTTCTGGCGTTTAATAAAGTAAAGTCCGTTTTTCGAAAAAGTTAACGCTAAGCTTTTGAATCTGGATTGATTTAAACTGGACATGTTTCTCTTTCCGTGAGTTTTTCAACCTAAACAACTGAAACACACCATATAACGGACATAAACAACTATTTTTAGTAAGTAGTATTAAAAAAATAAGAAAAATGTTTAATTTCGTCAAACTTCTCTAAACTTTAAGTACGATGCACCATACGAAGATGTCAACCTATTTCAACAAAATTTTATGCCATTTGTCTTCTTATTAAAGGAGGCAATTTTTCCGCAGTTTAGTGGTTTTAAAAGAAAAAATCATGTGTTTTTGACCCACTCTCCTAAATATTACTGATCGTGAAGCCTAAACATATTTAAAACAACTCTGATATGAAATTAAAACAATCAAACAAATTATATTTAATGACTTATATAATTGTGCGTTAATAGATATAATGTTAAATCTAAAATTTTCCAAAAAATAAGAAATTTTTATTTTGTATGTTTTAAGAACACAATTACTGGATTTTATCCACTGAGGGATAATAACTAATTAAAATACATTTTAGATATCTCACAGAGACAGAGCTCTTTTTATATGGAAAAGTATGTATGAAAGTTTTTATTAGACGTTTACGGGGCTTGCGACCTATCCTCAGGCCGGCGTAAGTGATCTTTGAACTATGCAATAAAAGCACATAACAGCATGGCGGTTTGTGCGAGTGAGTTTGAAATGCCTGATTTAAAATACTGTATGTGGTATCACCGGCCGCAAAGTGAATATTAGAGCTGTCCACTGAGCGTCACTTGCTTCTTCTGCTAGTTGTAAACAGTATAGAAGATTTATGGAATTTAATGTGATTATTAATTTCATATTCATGTACTTTTTTTTCTTTTCTCGTGTATTCAAATGGGTCGATTCTTTGATCGATAGTAAATTAAAAATAAAGAAAAAAATTTAATTTCTATAAAAACAGACATGAACATTCCCAGCTTTCGACATGGTACTGTAAGCTAGTACTTATTACAAGACAACAATACGCCCTACTTTTGACATGGTTGCGTAAGGCAGTACTTATCATAAGACAATAATATACCCTACCTTTGACAAGGTATTGTAAGCCAGTACAAATCACAAAATATATACACACTACTTTGGACAGGGTAACAATATCTTACTACTAATAACAATACTACTTTCAACATGGTACTGTAAGCCAGTACTTGTCACAAGATAACAATACACCATACTTTCGATAAGGTAGCAATACTTTACAAGAGTTTACAGAAGCCATTACATATCACAAGACAACAATACACTCTACTTTTGACAAGATATTATAAGCCAATCCTTATCAAAATACAAAAATACACCCTATTTTTGACAAAGGAATTGCAAGCCAATACATAACCACATCATCAGCTCATACTTGGGACATTGTCCAGAAGGGATATTCTGTCATATACCTACATCCGGCAAAACATCCCGGAAAACTTCAAATAAAATATCACAACTAAATGTGAAACTCGGATCGCTAGTTTTAAAATAAAATTCACTCCCCGGCTAAATATCCCGATGCATTAATGTTGCTGCGCTTTATGCAAGGACATAACGAACAAAAGCCAGACCTCCCGATGCAGCGCAGTACCGAACGTTAAAATTACAAATGCATGACAAAATTACCGCTTAAAAATACGCAAACACACTATATCGGGGTTGCCGTTTCTCTTTACTGGGAAAATAATCAAATTTCACCAGCGATTAGCCCCGACGAGAGCATCACCAGCGCTGCATGCAGACCGTTATGGAGAGGGAAAACAAAGAAAGATACTTCGCTTTGTCATGCAAATGACATGCTAATTTGGGTATTAAGAGTGGCTCCACTTTTAGGGGTGGCGACACCAGATTTGGAAATGAGTGCGTTTGCGAAACATTAATTCTAAATGTGCCCAACCCGTGTACCTGTAATATTTTAAGCATTGGATAATCCTTGGATGTATAAAGTGTAACATATATCACAATAACGCAATGAAAAAAATCTTACCAAAAACAATCAATATATATATATATTTAAATGTTATTACAATACCTTCATAATTTTAAATTTTTATAACTTAATTTAACGTTCCCTTGTGTATATCTTATTTACAATCTAATTTTTTACATTTTAGTATTCTTATACCGTTTAAATCTTACTAACCAAATTAAATGTCTTTATTTTTGTAACTTAATCTAATATTTCTTTGTCTACATCATACTTATTTAATCTAATGTCTTTTACACTAACGATTACATTAACAATAGATATATACATATGTGATAATACCCCCCACTTTTAAACGCAATAATAAATTCTCAATTAAAATAAAACACAAATTACTTTGTTTTCACCACTTTATTAGATTAAAAAATCTACATGTTTCGAGAACAATGTTCTCTTCATCAGGATTATTGTGTACTAATCTTAAAAGTTGAAACAAGCAAGTATGTTACGGTGAAGGAGCGGTTGAGGGGGTTGGTGAGGGGAGGGGGGGGTTCGAGGTGTTGATTATTATGGGTCATTTGGAATGTTAAGTGGAAAAATATTCAAAATAGGATTATGCAAAAATTTCGTCTGTGTATTTATTATATTAGACTTAATATTAACATTTTTCCTAATTTCGAGTATTTCTAAATTATTTATTTGAGGTATCTTATAGTTGAAATGTAAAAATTTTAAGCCTGTGTTAATATCAAATGTATGGTCAAATTCTATTAGATGTTTTGCGAAATCAGAATCAATATTGCTAGTTAATGCTTTGATATGTTCTTTAACCCTAGTTTCAAAATTTCTTTTTGTTTTGCCAATATAAAAATTATCGCAATCGTTACAATTAAGTCTATAAACTCCTGATTTCATGATAGGATTATCACTATCCTTGTTATTTAGTATGTATTTTTTTAATTTGTTACTCGTATAAAAGGCCGGCTGAATTGAGTTAGGAATATTTTTAGTTATTATTTTTGACAAATTGTTATCGACAAATAAAATTCTACGCCATTGTTTATTTCTATCTGTTGACTTAGGATAGATATATTGTTTAAAAAATTTTTGTTTTATCTTTTTATGTAATAAATTATCTATTAATTTAGTAGAATAACCATTATTATATGCTATTTGTTTAATAAGATTTAATTCAGATGTATAATTAAGATCAGATAAAGGGATTGTAATTAATCTATGTAACATGGAGTGAAACGCCGCAAGTTTTTGGGAAAAGGGGTGATTATGATGAGGGAAGGGGTTGAAAATAGTTTTGTTTAAATATGACATCAAATAATAATGTTAAATCATAAACTAGGTCTTTTGTCAAATTTGAAGAATTTAACAAATTAGTGATAATTGTTTTACTTTCTTCAATCGGAATGCTCGGGAATAAATTGATTACATTATTATTTGATGTCATATTTAAACAAAACTATTTTCAATTCAATAACATAATATTTAAACAGAAAGATGGCTTAGCGATGGGAAGTAGCACAAGCCCTTTAATTGCAGATATTTTCGTTAATAATTTAGAACAAAGAATTTTTAATAGTGGTGCACTTTTATTAAAAAATGTATTTTGTTGGAAAAGATATGTTGACGACATATTTTGCATATGGTTAGGGACAGAAAGACAATTAAATATATTTTTAAATTTTCTCAATAAATTACATAAAAACATTCAGTTCACATTAGAAATAGGAAAGAATAAGAGTTTAAATTTCTTAGATTTAAATTTAACCTTGATAAATAACAAAATAGAATTTAATATTTTTAGAAAAGACACATACACGGATATCGTTATACACAATTCATCGAATCACCCCTTTTCCCAAAAACTTGCGGCGTTTCACTCCATGTTACATAGATTAATTACAATCCCTTTATCTGATCTTAATTATACATCTGAATTAAATCTTATTAAACAAATAGCATATAATAATGGTTATTCTACTAAATTAATAGATAATTTATTACATAAAAAGATAAAACAAAAAATTTTTAAACAATATATCTATCCTAAGTCAACAGATAGAAATAAACAATGGCGTAGAATTTTATTTGTCGATAACAATTTGTCAAAAATAATAACTAAAAATATTCCTAACTCAATTCAGCCGGCCTTTTATACGAGTAACAAATTAAAAAATACATACTAAATAACAAGGATAGTGATAATCCTATCATGAAATCAGGAGTTTATAGACTTAATTGTAACGATTGCGATAATTTTTATATTGGCAAAACAAAAAGAAATTTTGAAACTAGGGTTAAAGAACATATCAAAGCATTAACTAGCAATATTGATTCTGATTTCGCAAAACATCTAATAGAATTTGACCATACATTTGATATTAACACAGGCTTAAAATTTTTACATTTCAACTATAAGATACCTCAAATAAATAATTTAGAAATACTCGAAATTAGGAAAAATGTTAATATTAAGTCTAATATAATAAATACACAGACGAAATTTTTGCATAATCCTATTTTGAATATTTTTCCACTTAACATTCCAAATGACCCATAATAATCAACACCTCGAACCCCCCCCTCCCCTCACCAACCCCCTCAACCGCTCCTTCACCGTAACATACTTGCTTGTTTCAACTTTTAAGATTAGTACACAATAATCCTGATGAAGAGAACATTGTTCTCGAAACATGTAGATTTTTTAATCTAATAAAGTGGTGAAAACAAAGTAATTTGTGTTTTATTTTAATAATAATGTCACCACAAAGTTCAAGCCTTCATACAGAAGAAGAAAAAATATTCTTCGAGCAGTTAATAAATTCTCATTTAAGAGTGGGTAAGCGTGTAATATAAATGTGTATTAATTATATTATATTGAAAACAGCCACTCTTAATTTTGTACATTTACCAAATAAATTTAATAAAAGAAAATGTATTATTTTTCATATTTAATTATTAGAAAAAATCATTATAATGTGTGATTTTTAAGTCTGTTATTTTAATAATTCGTTCATTTACTTCGACCGCCTCTAAATATAACATTACGAATGCAGACAAAACAAAAAATTGATAATGAATCCTATAGAAGCAACACGTTTCCTTGTACTTCATCACTTTTATCCATGTTCTCACAAATAATACAACAAGTCCTCTTCTATTCATGCCACGTCCCTCTACGCAAATAGGTAATGTACTAACTTTATTTAAAAATATTCTCAGGTTTTCACGGCCGTTCAGAATAATGATGAACCCTGCAATGAGATCCGAAACGTTGGCTAGAGAGGTCACATATACATCGCAGAATATCCCAGAAAACTACAAACAGAAGTCAACTTTATACAGTTGCGTTATTTATTACACCTGACGATGAGAAGGACTGTTCCTCACAAAACATTGTGAAAAAATAACTCAAACCATTTTAGAAATTTCATGGGTTGGTCGTGGGGAGAGAAAATAACTCCCACCCGATCAAATAATTATTTCGTGTACATTTGTCTTTAGTTTCATCAGTTTCATCGACGACCATGTTTTGCGACCACACACAAATGTACACTTGTCGTATGTACATTTGTGTGTGGTCGCAAAACTGATATTGTAAAACTGTAAATGAATGTGTTCAGCAAAGCTTATAAGATAGAGCAGGTTAATACAGAGTTATACTCACATTTTGAAGTTGTGATTGCGATTTCGAAGAACTATCTTTACAAGTTAGGTTGCGAACATGCGAGTATCTTCTACAAAAAAGTCATCGTAGTGGTGAATGGGAAGCAGCACATTATTTATTCATCCTGATTGGCAGAAACGATTTCTGCGTATGGCTAGAAAGAAAGGTAGCTCCCGAATACAATAAAACTATTATTTTATTGAAAATTTTTATTTAGATCCACGGCCGCAATTCTTTCTATAAGCTATTTTGATCTCTGGTCCATCAGAAAACAATTTACAGTCACATTATATCTTTGTGTATTCATCTCGTTCTTAGATATCCTGAGGGTCATGACCCCATCGAATTTTCTTCCTAAACCTTTCGTTCGCGAAAAGAGGCCTATCTTTTCAGTCTTCTATCGAAAATTTTTACCTTGGAGGTCTCGACGATTTCGAAACTGGCACGGTTGCACTACAAATGATTTTCCTGCGTTATATAGCACAATCATGATGATGTTGTTTCTGCAGCTCAAAATTATACGGAGCCATCCGTTCCAGTGAGCCATTCATGGCAGATTTCACTCTGTTTATATAAGTTATGTTTATCTAGACTGAACCATTGAAGGTGTTATTACAAAAAGAGGATAATACAACACAAACTAATTTAGTTGTTTTCAAACGGTTGCACGATGTGCGGTATTTAATTTTTCGTGATTTCAACTTAATCTTGCAGAAATTCTACCTCGAAAGTTGGATAACGTGGAAAAAGGTCTATATTCATCCATTATTAACTGGTTGTAACAAATATGACGAATGTTGACAGTTCGAAGATGATACTACATAGCATTGCATAACAATATGAATAAACAATGAGAACGTAAAATAATGTCCACGATTGGTAAGCGAATATACGGAAATAAAAATAAAAATGAAATTCTGGTCATTTATTTCACTAAGTATTTTGTCTCCTGTTAAATTTTGTTTTTGCATACAGAACCTTTTTAGACGCTTTCAGTTAAAAATTTATTTGTATAAGAATATTTTTTAAAGTATCCATTGTATTTTAGTATCCATTTGCAAAATGGATGCCTATTAATTAATTATTTTAAAGCGAATTTATATTCATTGAAAGATTTGGCAGATACTTCGTGGTGCAACATTATAATTTAAAATTTGTTTCACTTTACTTTGTAATACACACATACAATGTGAGTTATTAAATTACTACTACGATAGTAGTAATTTCATTTTAAAAAAAATAGAGATGCGAACACGGAATTCGTGCCACATCAATATTCTTACTATTTTCAAATTAAGCTAAACGCTTGTGCTATGAAAATAGGAATAACTCGCTTGTCTGGAGTGAGATTCGAACCTGCGACCTTTGGATCACGAGGCGAGAGTCCTTACCACAAGACCAACAAGCTACTCTTAATTTAATAACTCATATTGCGTGTGTAACTCATATTGTTACAAAGTAAAGTAAAACATATTTGGAATTTATTTTGTTTATTTATAAATACTTACTATTGTCCAATTCTATTGTCAACTGTCTTCTTTCTTTTCTTTATAAGGCTACGGTTTTTGTATCCGAACAATCCTATAAGCTTTATGTGAACATTAAAGATGTAGAATTTTGAATATTAATAATAAACTGTGAGCACCTGAATGTTTCTTTCTCTAATCATATATTATCTGTTATATTGGTCCCGAATACTTAAAAACTGAACTGTTTTATTGATTTATCAATATTCAGTATTTTCTTTAACTCTTTCATTATATCATTAAAATAAAAGAGTTTTTAAAAATACCCACTCTACTAACGCTGTGTCAATCTTATACATCATTGCCTAATCGTGGTTTGAAATATAGTTCTCGGGATATTTACGCCAGTCTTTAAGAATCTGTTTCACGAAGTGATATCGTGCCTTATATTTTATTTGAAAAGGTTTCTTTACAGGTTTGCAGCCTTCATTGTATGTGAGCAGTAGCTACAGTAGCCTGTACAGGCTTTGTTGTGAAAGGGCTCGGCTGTCGTTTATTAGCTATGCGATGTGGTGTAGTGAAGGGCATGTATTACCGGTTTTGGATAAACCTATTTACCAGTAAGTATGGCATTTTTTCATTTAAATGTTTTATATGAAAATATTTTTAAAATACGATAGATTGTAACTATAATTGCAAAAAGCATCATTTTTTTGAATGATTTTTTTATCCGGAATTTTGTGAAATTTTCTCCCTCGTAGTACAATGCATGGGGGATCCTAGAGTTATCCTTGTAAAATCACTAACGGTATTTAATTGATTATTATTCATTCCCTGGTGGCTAATCTGTCCGAAAAATAATTTTTATGTTATCTGAAGTTTCACGAGGTTTGCACTATATTACATGATCTCTTTCAAAATTATTTCACGTGTCGTGGCTATGGGAGGCATATGAATGAAAACACTGGAAAATTAATAAGCGATTTATCAATTTATAACTTATTAATTAATTATTGTACAAAGCCACTTTTCTTTAATCTACACTAAACCGAAATATATCACGTATTAATCGCTCTGGTTTATTTCATCGCTTAGGTACTCAGCTCGATTCTTCGATTTTTACTGGCCGTCGCTTTGCGGCCGGCTTCGCACTGAACAAACTGTCGAATACGACAACAACTCACGCTGCGGCATAGTTCCGCATTTATACCCAAATGCTGATGTAGTGTTTAGGAGAAGATCCTCGTTGCTTCTCGTTTGTTCCGGGCATTTCCCGAATGTTTTTATCACCTTGATTGTTATAGGCCATTCTCGATCCTTACAAAGTATTATGACATATTACAAGGATTTGGACAGGGCTCAATTTCTTTTGCTTGCCTTTCCGTGACAAATATATATAACTTTTTATCATAAAATAATAATCGCACAAAGACGGTATTCTGTACCAGAAGACTAATACCGGACTTATTAGATTTTATTCTAAAAAAACTGTTACATACAATATCACAGCGAAGGATATATTTTAAATTTAATAATCCACACGCACGTTTTTTTTCTACTCGTAAATTCTATACAGCCTTCTGAAATTGTGTCGTGATTGTGTTTTATACAGTTTTAAACCTTAAACTTTCCAAAAATGTCCAATATGCTGGAGAAAACTGTAACGAAATCGGTTAAGCTATTCTTGAGATTTAAGACAGACAGGCGTTTCCTTTTATATATACAGAGATAATAATGTGGGAAACTTTTTAAAGTATTCACTAGAACAAAATTCATATAAAAATACAATGAAAAAAATCTTTTTAAAGATGTAGCTTTCATTGGCTTAATTGTTAAACCTTGCAAAGTGTATAAATATTCAGGAAACAGTAATAATCAAAGCTTTCCAGAACTTTTGATAAAAAAAATTTATTCTTGATCGTATTATAATTCTGTTGGCTTAAGTATTTCGTGCGTAATTTTTTATTTTGATTTCCAAGTGAAAACAAAATGTATAAAATTTACTTTTAATACATTTTTTTTAATTTTCGTTTCTTGAAATACTCTAAACCAAAAATTTTTTGTTTATAGTATGATATATAATTTATTATGTAAATATTAGGGATGTTACTAATCGTGCAATGATTAGTTCCCCGAGAAAAAAATCAATAATGGAAAAAAAAAACATAACATCTGTTATCTGAGTTTATTTATAACTACCCGGTGTTGCACGGGTTAAGGATTAAGTTGAAAATAAATTTGTGGGGGGAAACAAAGGTTTGATTCGAACGGTATAGATTTGCATCGAAAATATGTCAGGGGGAGGGGAAGGGGTATTAGAATAGGGGAAATGTTGCCTTTGTTACCCGCCAAGTCCTAAAGAATAAGTTTCCAAATTTTGAGTCCGATCGGTCAAACGAACGATTTGCATCGAAAATATGTCATGGGGAGGGGAAGGGGAATGAGAATAGAGGGGAAATGTTACCTATGTTACTCGCCGAGTCCCAAAGCATAAGTATGCAAAATTTGAATCGATTCGGAGAAACTGTGTGGATTTGTATAGAGAACAGACAGACAGATATTGAGTTTTATAGGTATAGATATGACATCAACAATAACATAGCGCGTCACTCGTCAATTCAAAGTCAAAAATAGATATTTATAATATTAAATCAATAATAACATAGCGCGTTACTCGTCAATTCAAAGTAAAGAATAGATATTTATAATATTAAATAAATAATAACATAGCGTGTTACTCGTCAAATCAAAGTCAAAAATAGATAATTTCGTATAAAGCACAGTTTACAAAATTTTATGTAGAGATTGTTATAGTAAAGACATCCTTTACACTTCTATAAATATCAAACATTAGACTAAAAGAGCATCGTTGTTTTTTTAAATAGTAATAAATTTTTTGAATTTTCCAACCTCATCACGAATAATAATCATTGAAAATTTAGAAATAAAAATAAAAATGAACTTGTTTATTAATTTACTTTAGAATATTACTTTCACAAACCATTCTCTCAATATTCTCGCAACCACCTTTACACCAGGAACTAAGGTTCTTTTTGTCATTTTCTAATCAATTAATTATCTGTATTCCCACCAACTCCATATAACAAATATTTATATAATACTTTACCAGTTGATGACCGATTTTGATTCTCTCGAAACGCGAGTAGTAAATATAGCATTGATAACACAGTTAAAGTTTTCAGTCCATTTCAATGATAAAAATAATATTGATTGTTGGCATACAATTTTACTGATAAATAAATGTAAAAACACTCATCCACTCGCATACCAATCATTACACCCGCATCTTACACCAATAATAAAATATGGAACTATTTATAAATTCTTAAGACAAAGAAAATATCTTTAACGATTCGAGGAAATATAATTATACTTGTAAATATATATGTTCTGCTTCTTACATTGGAAACACGGATCGACATTTTAATTTGGGAGTCAAAGAGCATTTGGGATGTTTAAATAATGAAAATTTCTCAGAATATTCCAATCGTTTATTGGAAAATTATCGTTCCTTAGATGCTGGCAAATAAGACATCTGCGAATCATTAAATAAGTAAAACACATAAATCTTCTCTATTTCGTTTTCCAGGACGTACATCTGACCTCTCTGGCCGATGATTCGGATCCCATTGCAGGGTCCATAAAATGTGATGTTGGCTTGCAAAACCGCAGCAAAATTAGGATGGGATCCGAAACGTCGGCTAGAGATCTCAGACAAACGCGACAGAATATCCCAGAAAACTACACACAGAAGATTCTGAACAACCGTGAAAACCTGACAACATATTTAAAAAATGTAAAATTTACTAAAGTATATAACAGTATCCTAAACAAATATTAATTAAAATTTCAATTTCATTCAATAATACTATAATAATATAACTTACTAACTAACTAACTTTCCATCACGCCGTTTCTCTGTGGGGGTAGGCAGAGAGGATAGAGCGCCATACTTTTCTGTCCTGACATTTGCCTCATACATATTCATACACATTCGCATGCAAGCTCGACGGTTGTTGAGGCTATAATAATATAATAGCATTTTTTCGCAACTTTCAATTTATATATTTTTTAAATATATTTTCACGAGCAGAAAAATATTTATATTTATTTATATTTATTTATAGAAAAAAATAGTAAATATTTCATTATTATTTTTGCTTGAATTAACTTTTAATGTCTGAAACAATAAGCCATCAATATGTGACACATAAAATTATTATTTAATCTTATTTTTATGAAACCATATGAATAACCGAAGATTTTACAGAATCTACATCTTCAACTAATAATCTAATAGATTCTGGAAACATTGACATACATCATAAGAGAGTGTCAGACCCGCACCGATGGTAATCTATGTTTTGACGTTCAATGGGAGCCACAGATAAAGCGACAACGACAGCATATCATGGATAGTCGACCAGAGATAAAATACGAGAACACCGTTCAATTTCGCACTAGAAAAACTTCTCGATTGTCGGTAGGATTTATTATGCGTTGATAAGACTACAATGGTTACGATTTTTAATATCGCGCTAGTTTATCATTAGTCAAAGACTCTCCACCGCGTGCGCGCTAGTTCTTTTATACCAAACACGTTGGTTTTTCGAACATCCCATTTCTTGTATTCACTCGACTTTTCCAGTAATTTAAAGAATATTCCAGTCGATTCAAGATTGTTCCAGGGTGTTTTGGATTGATCCACATGTTCAATAGACTTTGATAGTATAGTACCTAATTCTTCGGTATTCTGACATCCTTGTTACAATATGTTATGCAATACAATACGAATGTTGTATTTTGGCCACAAGTAAGGGCTGTGCGAAGAGCGCCATTTAGCGTAGCGTCTTAGAGACGTTAGTGACGGACATTATTACAAATAATTATGTATGTTTATTTATATTATTACTGTCATAAGTATAAGTAAGTAAAATTATGTTTTTATGATTTTTGTTATGAATAAGTTTTTCAACCCTTGTATCAAAGATAATAATTTAATAAACTGATGATAAGATTATTGGATATTGATCTGTTCGAGTGCAGCCACAAAAGATTAAGAAAAATTTTGAGTGCAGAATTTTTTCCTACTTAACAATTAAGTCTTTTTTTCTCTTGTTCATTCTTTTTATATTATTTTTAACATGCTAATGTTTTTCTGCTAATAATTAAGTCTCTTTTCCTTTTTTAAATTTGTTATTCTTTTTTTGTTATATTATTCTTATTATCGTTTTTATTCTTTCTTAGTTATATAATTCTTAACATGCCTAAGTTTAATTCCATATATTTATCATTACTAACATATTTCTAAATGTGGAGACCTGCAATTGGCCATCTATATTATATCAATGTTTTCTATGCTTCTTTGTTGTGCTGTTGGTCTTCCATGAATATTAAATTAATAAATAAATAAATAATCAAGTCGACGTCAAAAATAAAGATTGTTTGTTTCGTATATTTTACTCATACTACGTAACACTCCCCCTGTACATTATTTTTAAAGTTTTATTTTTGAGAATGCTTATTCAATGATAAAATATTTCAAAATGTCGATGAAACAAAGTGAATATTTAATTATTATTTTTGCTTGAATTAACTTTTAATGCCTGATAAAATAAGCCATCAATGTGTTACATAAAATTATAATTTAATCTTATTTTTATGAAACCATACGAAACTAAAATACTTTGCTAAGGAATTTACGCCAAAGTGATCCTAAGAACACCATACTCGAACGCAAATTCAGACCAATTTCGTAGAACATGGAAAAACGCTGCTCCAACATAATGGTTATTAGATTTTATTAAAAAAGGTTCTTTCAGAATAACCAGACAAAAGCCATACAAAGGAAGCGATGCTGCTTGCAATTAAATGCAAAATTACATGCAAATGCCAATTCGCCGCGTGAATGTTCCCTGCAATTAGCCGCTGCACTTTCACGTCGTTACATTGCATTTATGATTATTATTGATCACTTCATTTATTGCAGTCATAGTAGTAAACTATTTAATTATGATTAAAGAATACAGAATATTCAATACGGAATTTCAGGATCAAGAGGCACATTGCGATGATCTGTCGGACTTAAATGACGTTCAAGAGTGATCTTCAGAGAAGAGGACCCACCGCATACCCAGGGTTTTACGAGCAATAGATCCCATACCAGCCCTACGCGGCACGGCGGGGCGACCACACTAGACCTCTTCGCTGTCTCTGTGGTGCAAGGATGAGGAAATTATAAACCTATAATTTAATATAATAATAAATAGCGACACCTCAGTGACAATTCACCCCCCTAGAGATAAGGATTACGATCTGCTCGAAACGTCAGGATTACAACGGTCCTTCTCAGGATCGACTAACGCGGAATAACCGAGAAAATATTATAGTTTTGTGTTGCATCAGATACGTGAATTTACGCAGATGTTTAATAGGTATTTCATTGTGATAACATAACAACATTGTTCAATCTACCTCCTAAGATTATCTAGTATTATTTTGCAGTATAGTATTGGGTCAAGTATGCGTGAACTTCTTGAGCCGGCGCGACTGTCAAACGTCGCTACATGTTCAATAACATACGTAAATAAGTGTTTCATTTGGACAAAAAAAAATCACATGGACAAATATCCATGTGATTTTCTCTGGGTCTGATACGTAAAAAAAAAGTAACCCATAAAAACGAAGTTTTTATTATACTCCCTTTATCATTTATCAGTTGAAACATTTTTTTTTCGCTTAACCTACGCGTTGGGCTTCGGTCGGGCGACGCTACGAAAGGGAGTAACAAAAAATTTCCGAAAATCCAAAATTATACTATAATCAGGTTTCGCGTCTACGACATGTGTTCAAATATTTTCATACAAATTAATAAGTTGTATGAAAAAACCATTCAAAATTTGAAAAATCCAAAAATTTTTTTTTTTTTTTTTAATTTTATTCATCTTCTTGATCGTCGCCACGAGTCTGCTTGCAAAGTTTCAGCTCGATTGGATCACGGGAAATGGGTTTAAAATGGATCCAAATTTTATTCGTCAGACAATTAGACAAGAAGATAAGCAGACGCCACAAGTAAATATAAAGGGAGTAATAAGAAAATTGATACATAAATAAAAAATAAAAAATTATGAATATAGTGCACACCGCTTATTGCATCATCTTTTATTCATTTTTTCAATTAATTTGACCCTTGGAAAAGTTGGTGTAGGTGGTGTCGGCTACTAATGTGGAGTATGAGAATGAAGTCCATGTGTACCCGTGGAATCTTCCAGGTATTATGTGTCGTGATTATATAGGAGTGTAGTGTAACGTGGGCCAATCAAGTAAGAAATTAGTAAAAATAGATACTCATGGTTGGACACTGAATGAACAGTAATCAAATGATTCTAGATTTACATTGTGTGAATTTCAGTTGTATATAACGAATGTTATACTTTAAATTTATCCTTAAATCTCTGAGTCTAGAGGGCAGTTTCATATAGAGGCACCATAGTAAATATGTGAATAATATATCTTCCAGTAAATCCCCAAAAGTTATTTTGTAAATTTATAATACTGAGCATTTTCGAACACATATTTATATTTAATTAAGTGCAATACACTCTTAGAATGAAACAGTAAAGAAATTGAATCTCGCCAACATGTCTGTAAGAGTGGCTTAATATCAATTAGAGGTTGCCTTGGATCTCAGAAATTCCTTTGTAGTATTATTAGAGAGTTCTTACGATAAATATATTAAATTTTAGTGAAAATTACTACATACATTTTTTCATTATCTGACACGGCGACCGCTCTTGAATGAGTTTTATTTGCAATTTAATTTCGTAAACGGATTAAATGAGAGATTAATTAAAATTTAAATAACTCAACAACGTCTTAATTTCAAGCTGATTTTGATACTTCAAGGTGACTTGCGAAAGATGTTGATTCACAAAATTTGTAAAGTCGCCTAATTGTAACGTCAATTATACTTAAGGCCACAACAATACATTTTCGTTTATTAAGCACAAACTCTAACAGGTACATTTTTTTCAGAAATGAAAATAGATAATAATATATCTGCCCTAGTAAAAATAATTTTTGCTTTCAGGAAAGCAAAGCCGGAAATAATACGACAGTGCTATAAATTATAATTGGTGCACAAATTATGCAAGAATGCAGTAGCATTCTTTTAGAAAATAAAACCACGATAACATATACATTTTTGGCGCTCAAATTATGTATGCCACATTTTTTTCTGCCACAATATGAAATACGTTTTTGATGCTCAATTTTTCATAAAATTATTTTCTTTCTTTCAGGATATAAAGTCTCTATCGTTTTAATAAATGTTAGTAGATTTATTTCTGGAAATTTTTGGTGCCTTGGTAGGCACAAATCTAAATTTAGTTTTCATTGAGTATAATTCAGAGTAACAGAGGTTTCGCATATTTAATAATGCTGACCTACGTAAGAAAATGATCTACGAAAAGACTAATAATAAGAAAATATTCTGAATCAAACTCGTCTTTTAAAAAAAAAATATTTAACCTGTTTTTGTTACCAACATATATTTGTAGATATTTTTGTCCGAGTAACCTATATTGAAATCGGAACAAGTATCTTTAATTTAAAAATATCTAATACAATTGCACATTTACAGGTTTAAATAAATTTCAGTTGTTTAATTAAATTTCCAAATTGCAATAACGTTCTAATATGTATATAAATAGTGAATAAATTAAAAAATTTCCTTTAAGCCCCGAAACATGTTGATATTTTCAATAAATAAGTGGTGAAAACAAAAATTTTATTAATTATCTTTTTAAATAGAAAGTGATCACTCAAAAATGTAAACATAAAACTAAAAAGTTTTCCGCCTTCTTATTTTATTTTGATAGTTTTGAATTAATTATGAATATCGAATATAATTATTCATTCTATTAACAAAAAAAATGTTGGTATTTTGTGATAAACTTTTAAGTTGATAAGTAAAAAAATAAAAACACCTTTTTCAAGTCTCGAGGAGTTCATCTAGTATGTAAATTTTCTCATATTGGTTCAATAACGATTATCTTCATTGAATTTCATGAGAATATTTTTGAAGTAGCCTCTTTCACTTGTGAGTTTCTGCACTCCGGGAAGCTGGAGTAGTTATACTGATAGAAATTTGCAAGAAGGAATAGAAAATAAGCTTTTATAATAGACTCTTCCAAGCAGTTACAGTTAAATAAAATGACTGTAGGAAATATCATAAACAAAACAAGGTCATTTTCCATGATATTTTTAAAAATATATTAATTACTAGTGTCCAGCCCCCGGCTTCGAACGGGTATTTAACAAAAATTTCAAAAATTATAAATTTTAAAATATATGGAACTTAGGAATGGTATAATTAAAAAGTAATTTACAGGTACTGATATAGCCTTGAATACGAAGTGATTTATTTGGATAAGAATTAATACCCAGGTACGAATAAAGTAGTTATTGTGACAAAACTGTAACAGTTAGACATATGGTATCTCAGACCTTTTTGTATATATTGATGTCTTCTATAAAACTGTAGTACATCACATTGCTCTATTGTCAATAATTTCCGCAGCGTACGCGATATAAGTTTTTTTTTCACACGTTGGGTTACATTATCTAAGTTTTCATACGGTTACCTAACTTTTTTGAAAATATTCTATCGCCTATGTTCATCAAGGAAAATGTATGATTCTAAATGTGAAAAAAAAATTAAAATCGGTCTGGTAGTTTCGGAGCCTATTCAATTCAAACAAACAATCAAATCTTTCCTCTTTATAATATTAGTATAGATAATATACTATAATAATAATATAATGTGTTGAATGAAAACGATTTTGTTTTTCTGTCCTATAAATTTTAAGTAATCCAACATCCAAATGGTGTCTTTTTTTATATTTTAGATGTTTAAAAATGTTTTCTAATTGCCCCGTATTATTAAAGGAGTTCCCATGTTGCAAGCTCTTATACTATTTATTATTTTATTTTTTTTACTACTTATAAACATGTACATCTTGATCATACGTTCAGCACGATTTCAGGTCAGCAAATGACGGAATGACGAATCGGTGTAATTTTGCAGTTACTTTTATTAAAGACAGCTAAACACTAAGAACAAAACAATTTCATGTTCATGGAGATGTACCGAAACAACAAACGGACTTCTGTTCTGTCTTCTTTGAGCTTCAGATACAATCTGGTGACCAAAGGTCGTCAAAGGGCTTAAATGCACCACTATAAGTACAATAATCCAATGGAAACGTCCACCTGATTAGGTGCGTATAGACGGGGTGAACGAACCCTTAAAAATGATATGAAGTTTTTGTTTCGATTTAAATCCGTTTACAGAGGATACAGTTGATTAAAAATTAAAGATAATAGACAGAAATAACTTCCTTACTTTTTTTTTTTTAAATATATTTATTAATTTTTTGATATTTATTACATTATACTCGCAAATATGCCAAACTGCACAGCAGATTTACGGCGACTTACTTACCATCACGCCGTTTCCCCGTGGGGGTAGGTAGAGAAGATAGAGCGCTACACTCTCCTGTCCTGACATACAACTCTCGCCTCATCCACATTAATACATCTTCGCGTGCAAGCTCGCCGGTTGTTGAGGCTTCTAACGGGACCATCTTCCTGTACCTGATTAATCTGGTCATGCCACGTCTTTCGCGGTCGCCCTCTTTTTCTGGACAACACTTACATTATATATCTTTCTTACCATTCTTTCCTCATTCATTCGCTCAACATGCATAAACCACCTGAGTGACCCTGTTTTAATTTTATTAATTATGCCAAGATCAGATTTACATTCATTCTTAACATCTTCATTCTTTACTCTATCATGAATGGATTTGCAACACGTACATCTAAGGGATCTCATTTCGACTAAATTCAATCTACTTTCGTTCCTCTTCTGTAATTCATTTCAAAAATATTTTTTTTAGTCAATATCAGCACTGATAAGCCAAGCACTCGCATCTTTTGAATGTGTTACCCATTTTGTATGGGTAACACATTCGAAAGATGCGAGTGAGTGTATGTACAAATAGGTTCCCGGCGCGCCACCATGTTGAGAATGCAACAAGAAAATATTGCCTATCTTGCTAGAGTGCACTCATAGCTATCAGCACATCAGACCATTCAAAAGTATTTGCTGTTGTTAATAGGTTGCAGTGTATTTAAAATTTAAATTAATCATTTGACAGTTAGACTTCGAACTCCATTCAGTGCGGGAGTTATTAGCATATGAAAACTGATCTACCTAATTAAGTTAAATTACTATTAATTAAATACTATTAATTAAATTAATTAAACCCCACAGAGACAAAGCTATGTATATAAGGAAAGTGTATGGAAGTATTTTTATATGGTGGCCCAGGGATTACAATCTGTATGAGCTGGCTTAAGTGATTCCTTTACATAATACAAAGTTCACCAATTCCATCATAAGCATACAGGTTTTTCATATTCATAGCTTCGTCTCTGTGAGACTTCTATAATTTATCTTTGTTAATTAATAACTCATCTGTGGATAAATGCACTAATTGTGTTCTCAGAGCACACAAATTTGTTTGCTTGTATATTTTTTATTTAGTTGTAAAAATACACATTTTTTACATCTAGTAATTAAAACATAAATTAACGTAGCAAAATAAACATAAATTTTCCAAAAATATATCAGTATAAGTCAACATAAATAATCATAAATAGAAACACATTTTCACATCTGGCACAAAGTAAAGAAATTAAAAAATAAAATAAACATGAAACAACATAACATGATCATAACATTAAACATACTTTTCACATATTTAGAACTTAACATACGAAAAGTAGTGAGACTATTTACTTCTTTCACATTTGCTGGCAGTTCATTGAATATTTAAAGACCTTTATAGTACATTGTGTTCCAGCCAGATTCGTTTTTGGAAGCCTAAAATCCCCCCAACTTCTCGTAGGATAAGTGTGGATATTTCATATTTTTATACATTTTTATTGGAACAAATCGGTTTTTTATTTTATGCATGTTATACTAGGACATTTTGTAGGTATCATTTGTTGCCTTATTGTCTTAACATATAGCTGCTTTACCATATCGCTTGTATATTTTTTACATCTTAAGGTAGTTCTCATTTCTTATGGCTCTGTTTTGAATTTTTTTAAATTTTTTCCTTCTCAGTTTTATTTCCCAAAAATAGTATTGTTGAACAGTAATTAATATGCGGAGTCACAATGGAATTAAATACTAAATGTGACGTTTCTATGTTAAGTTTCTTTCTTATTCTGCATAAAAAATCAACTTTTGTACTATTGTACCTCAAAAATATTTCACTATTCTTATTATCTTCAGGTAATGAAAATAGTGACGTTAGTACTTCTATTTTTATACAGTTTTCAACTCTATTTAAAAACCTCTATACTGGAAGTTTATATGTTATTTTAACAGTCATTGTGCCAGCTTTTTCCGTGCTATCAACACACTAAAACACTTTTTACTTGTCCTTAAAAACAATCTCTGCTTTTATCTCGGCGAGCAGCGCCGCCTTTCACCAACATCTGTTAAATCCTTTGAAACAATACACAACGGCAGCCCAGTTACTCTAAAACCTGTTATTTTTGTCGTGGGACGAATTCCAGTATTAAAATACCACATATGTCACGCGACCCCGCGTCAAAAGGCTGTACACAATTTTTCGCCATTTACCCACCGCAATTCGGAGGCCCGGCCTCGGCTGCGAGAATGTAACCCTTTGTCGTTTTCCGTCGAAATTTCCGAGCGATCAACTACAATCCCTTCGGCGTCCCTCCATTGTGAAGGGTGCGGTGCTTATTGAGTCCGGAAAGGAATAGGCCACTCTGGCCAAACTCGTTTTGGACTCACAATATCGGGGGCCAAGGTTCGGACGGTAAATCGTCATCTTTTATTTCGTGAAGGGCTCTTAGCTGGCCCGGAATGTCCTGTAACGGGACCCCGTTCGGGATGTTTTCTTTCGGCAGGTTTGTGGACCCACGAAACCGGACAAGTGAAATATTTATATGTTTTGCAATAATTTAATTTAAAATTTGACTTAACTACATACGCTTTGTGTTATTTTGTCATTAATATAGTATTGAAAGAAGCAATCTCTCTCATCATCAGGTGTAATTAAGGGTTTACAGCACCATGGAAATCTGAAACTCAGGTGAATTTTCGCAACGATATGATTCATTTTCTTCATTGGCTCCTATCAAGGTCCTATCCTATCCTATTTAACCCAATTTTCGGAAAATATTTGAAAAAAATTGCCGCGTCGTATCCACGTCTGTGGTACTCCTCCGCCGTGACTAAAATACACCATTTCTACCGGAAAATATCCCGATAAAATGTGCCTGTGCACATTTTTCTGGAAAAAATATAATCAGGCACTTATTTAGAAATGAAATATATTAAATAGAGGAACTCTACGCGAGTAGACATGACGCAACTATAAATATAGTAATGTATTTATGTTTGCAAGGGTCAATAATAAAACTCGCCTTCTTGTATAAAAATCACCCCCTTTCTACGTTAATTTCTGGTCCCGAGGTTGGGGCTTGATCCTTCAATCAACTAACATCAGACGCCGTTTACCCGCGAGGGTTGTCAGAGAGGAGGTAACGCCACACACTCTTGCCACTCTTATCCCAACCCTTGCCACATCCACGATCCTCCAGTATCTGACTATCCTGGTAATGCCAAGTCTTCCGCGATCATCCTCTTTCTGGCGCAGTCGTCTAAACCAGCATCATATACCGCTCAATGTACCCAAATAACCTATTTTATGATTCTTAACTAGTGTGACGTCAGTTTAACATTGTTTTTTAATGAATTCATTCCTTAACTATCATAAATAAATTTAATGAAATAATAATTAATTTATAAAATAAATACAACATATCTATCAATCTTTTCGGATAGAGAGACGGGGCATGGACGTGGTAAGAGTTTTTTCATGATTGTCGAAAGAATGATTAGTTTTAAATTTTGGTTAGAAAATTCAGGGAATTAATTTTTCAGGCAACGTTTATTTTAAAATCATAAACATTTATTGAAAATATAAATGAATTACACTCGATGATGAGAGGAACTGCTCAAAACACTAGTGGTGGAAAATAACATGTGTTTATTATAAATGTTAATGTTGTGATAAAAATTTTTAAAATACGTTTGCCCACGAAGTAGGTAATATAAATTTTTTACTTATTTTATAACAAATACTTACTAAAATTATATATTTTTTAAGACATTACTTATAGCTATCGTAGAACTTTGTCTTTCTTTCCCTATTTAATATTTCATATCTTTACTTGGAGTATTTAATATTTAAGTAAATAATAAAAAACAGATTCTAGAACTGAAATATCTTTATACGTTGACCATAACGAATGAGTCAAAGTAAAACACTAATAATATTTATACAGTTAAAATATTGCAACGTATAATATGAAAGCTTAGTAATAAATGGGAACAAACCGAATTAACTTAGATACGCAGATCTGCTATTCTATTTGATTCCTTTCTCCAAGTATTTCTCATACAAGTGGTTAATGTATGCGAAGCAAATGAATTTCAACATATTGTCGATGTCTATATAATTAAGCCTATGTGTCGTTTTAGTACATTCTGAGATAAACGAATGAAACTGTCTTAAAAAATAATTGCACAGACTCGATTTATAAAAAATATTTTTAATAATTACTAGGCAGACCTGCCAGATGAACGGCAATGTTTTTTTAGTATATCTCTTTTATTTATATGAAAAATTGACAAATTGATTCATTCATCTGAGAATGTATTAAATGGCACATAGGCTTAATTATATATACAGCGACGATATTACGATTTTTCAGAAAGAACAGAATCTCTATAAAATATTGTGAATTTCGTATGTCCTGGATCATTAAGTGATTTGAAACAGTGAACATACCATGAAAGTGAAATTTGATTGAGATATCTAGCCAACGTCAATTGATAGACGTGAGGAGGAAACCGACGGATTATTGATGAGCCTTCGTCATGTAGGCGAAGGTAGTATTCATGAACCTGCCCCGAAGCCAAATTGAAAATGCACGAGGCAGTTTAAGGGTAGCGTTTGAATGCGCCGAACAGCGAATTTCCGCCCTTTTCGACGCCGACAAAGGACGTCGCGTCGCCCGGATCGCGGAGCGTCAATTTTTGAAGCCCGCGCGGCCGGATGGGGTCACAACAAAAAGCGGATATATGACAAGTGGCGCCACGTGACGGGAATCCCAACTACCGTGCCGGTCGTGCCACTTCCGGTGAAATAATATCGAAACCTTCGTGTCGTCTGACAATCACAAAAGCCTCTCTGGAATCGTTACCAGAAAAAATGCGGTTCTCACGTGTGAATCATAATTAATGTTGACGGTTGTAGGCTCTGTAGAAATGTTTTTTTGAGGTTAACAAGCTTTTTATAAAGGCTCTTTTTTACGAGTTTGATACTTTAATTAATTACTAAACAAGTAAAATTGGAGGAAAACAAAGTTAAATAAAAAAGTAGTATTTTTAATATTTACTGCAAAAAATTCTGTCATTTATGATCAAATTTATTAAAATTAAAATCTAGTTGAGAAAGTTTATTAATACCAACGGTTTCAGAAAATAAAATATCTTTCTTCAAGGTCATACCGAAACATCTAATTATGAATGTAATTTTTTCCATATCTTCCATCATAGTAGTTTTTAAAATTGTGTAAAAAAATAATTTTATGTTTGAGATTGGTTTTGAATATATTTAAAATATTTTTGTATTAAGTTGTTACATTAGGTATGTGTTATAATCATTAATTTCCTTAACTAGGTTTTGACTTTCGCGTGGGTCACAATGTTAAGCCTTTTAGGATCTCTTCAGGGGAAAAAATGTCTTCGAAATTTGATCAAGGCAGGGATTGTTTGATGTCCTAGTGTGAGGTTGGGTAGGTCATCATATTTAGAGAGCGAATCAAAAAATATTTACACTTAAGCCACAACACACTTCAAGGTTATCACACTACCTTCTGCCCATGTATACAGTTGGTACAACCGCGGTTACGTGCGCGAAATTTGATCCTGATGGCATCATTTTCTTTCCGTTACTGGCTATTATAGTATGTTCTTTCCGCATCAAGAAGAAACAATAAGCAAGCAGTAATCCAATTTCTCTGGTCGCAGGGTGTGAAATGGGCTGAAATTCATCGTAGACCTTAAGGCTGGACATTCACGCAAATGCATATTTCGGCGTTTTTTTACTAAAATCTGGGTTTTTATTATTCATTTATATCAGAATGCATACTCTAGACTGCAATTTTTTAGAATTATAACATAGATAGAACCTTTTTTATTATATAAAAGTAATGTACTGGACATTATTTACAATAATTAATAAAATATAAGCATTAATCGACAGGCGACGGCCAAAAAATCGCTTTTAGTGTCCTAGGCGGCGCTAATTTCTTATAAATATTTATATGTACGCACAATATGTTTTTTATACATAAAAATTATACTTCATTATCAAGAATTTTTACTAAGGAAATCAAGAAATATTCAATATTAATAAAGTAATAATGATTTAAATTTTCAATAAATTTTTTACGTTTTTTGTTGGCATTAAAACGCTTTTTATTTATATAAAGAGATTTTAAGCAGGATATTCTATTTATTCCCGTATCTTGAGACTTTACTCATTTGAAAAGTCAATTTTTTTAATAAAAACACCTTAATTGATATTTAAAAATAAAAAGTCCAAAGTATGAAATGCGTCAATAAATGATGTAATTATAATACAGAATGCCGTCGGCAACTACGTCATACTTTTATATAATAACCAAGGTTCTATCTAAGTTATTGCCCTAAAAAAATGCAGCATATAAAATATAGATTCTGATATAAATGAATAATAAAAACCTACATTTTCGTTAAAAAACGCCGAAATATGCATTTACAGTGAATGTGCCGCCTTAATGAAAAAATGGGGATGGTGCCTCAAAAAAGTGCTTTTATTGTGGATCAAGAAGTTTAAAAGTGGCCAGACGAGTGTGATGCACAAAGAGGAGCAGAACCTTCATCATGGATGACAAAATTTAGAAGCTTGAGGAAGGCTTTTGCGAATTGGCAAGAGAGAATAATTAATATCGACGTGCCAATTTTGTACCGCTTCCTACAACACTATATTTATAAAAATCCGCATAGTCTTTATGGAAGCTAACTTGTCGTGGGTGATATCGACGCGCCCCACGTAAAGTACTCTATCTGCAAATCTGTTACTTTGCAGAAGATGGCTTTGATCATTTTTTTTTAAATAATAATTAATTACAAGGCTTCTGTAGCTTGATTTGATAACGCGCCTGCACCGGAAAGGAGGAGATCCGTGGTTCGAATTCCGGTAGCAGTCAAATATTTTTTCGTGGATTGGATTTTTCTGTATGTCTTTCAAATTGATGAATTAATTTGGTTTTTAATAATTATCTGAAATTGTCAAACTATTTTTATCTGAAATTATCAATAGTGTCAACCTGGCGATGTATGAGTAGACCGATATGGGTGTTTTTGCTCACAAAATGGTCCTGGGAATATGGTGGGTGTCCATTCACTATCTTCATATAATCATTACGTACTTAATATGTTATACAATCCTTGTGCATGGTTTTTAATAAAATTTATTACATACACCATAAGAAATATATTTTCTGAGAATTCGAATTAATTATTTATTTCAATTTAAGTACAAAAGTACCTTTTACATAGTAATATATACAAGATTAGAAAGAGTAGAACTGAAAAAAATTATAGAATTGACATAGTATTGATAGTTGTTTAAAGTTATAACATTAATTTAGTAAAAGGAGGTGTGAAGTATATAAGAAAAAACATAATTTAGAAAAAGGAGTTGTAAATGTATTATAAAATATTTGTAACATCTTAAGACTAACATTTTAAATGAAAGCATTTAAAACTAAAAATATAGGACATGGCCACAATGACTGCCTCACGTAGAACGGATAATGTCCAATAATAAAGTTATGGCGGAGATATGGAAGGAAATTGTTCTTAAAGCGAAAACATTCCTTTGAAAGATACTCCTTTCTCACTGGATTAAAATCACTCTATCAATGCCATAAAACGTTATTTTATTTTGCGCCGCTCGTAAATCTTTGTCTCCGTCGGTAATAATATTTTATGTTTATTCTAAGTATAGTAAAACCTAATATTTCCACAGAATTTCACGAAGTTTCCGGTGAGGCGAATGTTTTGAGAAGTTATGACATAAGAAGGAATCGTAATCTTTCATGGTTGGAGATTTAATATATTCGCAGAAGAAAGTATTTGATTTTAATTAAAAATGCTTTAGGAAAGGCGTGGTGCTGGAATTAACGAGTGTTGCGTGTTCGTAGAAATGTTTATTTCCCACCGGAGATGTTGAAGGGAATCTTCTGTGTAGTTTTCTGGGATTGTCTGCCGTGTAAATCAGGCCGACGTTTCGGATCCCATTGCAGGGTCTATCATCAGACTGATGTCATCATCACATCACATCAGCCCTGATGATGGACCCCGCAATGGGTTCCGAAACGTTGGCCACAAAGGTCAGATACACACGGCAGAATATCCCAGGAAACTACTCATAGAGGATTCTGGCATGAAAACCTGAGAACATTTTTTACGTTCAAGGAAAATTTACCACTACAAAAATGTTACCTAGCCTAATAATCTTGGCAATTAATAGATTAAATTTGTAGATATACCTACTCGTATTCTTGGGTTAAGTTTCACCGTCCTTCTAATTAATTTTTATTGTAATATTGTCAAAGATTTTCTGCAGTGGGATCCAATTGAAATACTTGTAGAGTCATTGGACGCAAATTTTAGCTGTATAATCTGTGTATAAGATTTGTATTCTATGTCTTATTTGTGTAATCACTATTTATTTATATATTTGGTCATTCAACAGAGAGTCGTCTTTTGAAGTGCATGGTAAGAAAATAATACAGTAAAAATAGTCATGTGTCTCCCACAATTATAGGACGACACATATAAGACAATGATAATGTAAAAGACTTTTAAAAATTTAATATTTACATAAAAACATGAATGTTACAGATAAAATTCAGTGATATAAACAGGAAAAATATTAAAAAAAAACAGTAATAATTAGTGACGCATATTAAAATGAATCAAGTATAATGCATATATCTATGTTTAACTTCGTGTCATCAGCGTTTATATAGGGAGCTATTTCTCTTGTGTGGTAGAACCCAGAGTTTCCAGACTATTCCAAAACATGTGTACTGTTCGAAAACGTTCAATTATGTGCGTACCTCCCGTATCTGAAAAGAAAAACTACCTAAATGGATTTTCTCGACGGTGCCAGATGGAATAAGGTCTATTGCACCAACTAGGAGAACATTGAAAAGGCAAAAGCCATTGATAGGTACCTACCAATAGCCTAAAAGTAATGTGCATACCCCCGTTTGTGAAAAGAAAGACTACTTAAATAGATTTTCTCGACGGTGCCAGATGGAAGAAGGTCTATTGCACCACCTAGGAGATCATTGAAAAGGCAAAAGCCATTGATAGTTACCTACCAATAGCCTAAAAGTAATGTGCATACCCCCGTTTGTGAAAAGAAAGACTACTTGAATAGATTTTCTCGACGGTGCCAGATGGAAGAAGGTCTATTGCACCACCTAGGAGATCATTGAAAAGGCAAAAGCCATTGATAGTTACCTACCAATAGCCCAAAAGTAATGTGCATACCCCCGTTTGTGAAAAGAAAGACTACTTAAATAGATTTTCTCGACGGTGCCAGATGGAAGAAGGTCTATTGCACCACCTAGGAGTTCATTGAAAAGGCAAAAGCCATTGATAGTTACCTACCAATAGCCTAAAAGTAATGTGCATACCCCCGTTTGTGAAAAGAAAGACTACTTGAATAGATTTTCTCGACGGTGCCAGATGGAAGAAGGTCTATTGCACCACCTAGGAGATCATTGAAAAGGCAAAAGCCATTGATAGTTACCTACCAATAGCCCAAAAGTAATGTGCATACCCCCGTTTGTGAAAAGAAAGACTACTTAAATAGATTTTCTCGACGGTGCCAGATGGAAGAAGGTCTATTGCACCACCTAGGAGATCATTGAAAAGGCAAAAGCCATTGATAGTTACCTACCAATAGCCTAAAAGTAATGTGCATACCCCCGTTTGTGAAAAGAAAGACTACTTGAATAGATTTTCTCGACGGTGCCAGATGGAAGAAGGTCTATTGCACCACCTAGGAGATCATTGAAAAGGCAAAAGCCATTGATAGTTACCTACCAATAGCCCAAAAGTAATCAACACAGCTCTGGGCAGAGCAGTGGAAGATTGCTGTCCGAAATTTAGACCCCGTATCTGATTATGACAAAAAAGAAATCGAGATGGTTTGGCCACGTGGTTTGGAGGAAGGAGAAAAAATGGTAAAGAAAATTTATGAAGCGAGTGTTGACGGCTACAGGAACACAGAGCTTTTGCAAAAATCTGGCGTAATCTGATAAATAAAATATTGGAGGTTAAAAACTTCAACAACCGAGGAGCGTGCATATGAAGATTTATGTATATAAACGAAGCATAAATAGTGTGCCGGGATAACATTTCTTAACCTAACTTATCCTAACCTACCCTTGCCGGGAAGTGGCTTGATACTAGTTAGTTATTGAGTTAATCGTGAATGAAGAAAAATAAATTGGTTAAATAACACAGAATTTCATCTTATATCACGTTTATTTTCACGAATATTTTACACCGAGCAAATAAAGAGAAAACTTAGTTGTTAATTCTAGAACGGCAATAAAGGATTAGTGAGCGGTTTCCTATCCACACTAGGCCACACCCTGTACCTATCGAGCGACGGGTGCAGTGAGAAGAGTAATTCGGAGCGACTTACCGAGAGATTACTACGGATACGTGGCTAGTTTTCCAAAAGCTTTTATATGCTTATTTTGAATTATTTCTCGTTGAAACGGGTCGCGTTTAGTGCTTGAAAGTAGGTCGATATAATAAATTTAAAGATTGTAAGTCTCCGTGTTTAGTCATTTTTATCAAATTTAAAATTAATTTTGTTTTAAACCTCATTTTTACGCTTAATAAATCTAACCGGATGATAAAAACCCTATTTTTCTTATCAGGGTGATGTATTAAGTGTAAAATTAATGCCAAAAATATTACATAATATCAAAAAAATAAAGAATTTGAATTTTGTAGGAATGAAATGGTTATAATGAAGACAAATATAAATTTGATTATTTATACTAGATGAAACCCATCTAAAATTACGGAACGTTAGTTTGCGTCTCTGCTAAGCCGTGGTATATATTTATTTTTCTTTTTGGCGGTCTACGAAGAGGCGGCGATAGGAACATGGTCCGCATGGTTACGCGTCCGGTTCGGATTTGCTGGAACGGGTTTAAGTCCCATCTCCGGCCATTTAATTTAGTTTTACGATATTCAGGACGTTCCTCGAAGTTACGGGCAGACAGACAGACAGACACATAGACGGACAGACAATGAAATTATTATGTTTGATAAACGTGTAAAATATTTCTTTTTTATAAAGGTGTGTAAAAGGTGTCGTATGTATGATCATCAATATCAAGTATTGTTGGTGAAATGTTGTTGACTTTCATCTAATAATCCAGTGATCTGTGATGTGAGCCCCGTTATAGGATACCAGTAAATGAGTCATATTTGCTCTTTATTTTATTTATTTATTTATTTATTCTACATATGTTCGCATCTTCAGTTAACAAAATAAAAATAAAGAGTAAGGGAAGAATTTTCTACTCGAAAAGTGTGCTATGTATGATTATCCGATTTGATCCTAATGATTATCCAACAATAGACATTTTTAATAAATTACAAGTCCCCACATTACAAATTATTTACAAACAAAATTGCATACTTCAACTTTATAAAAGCTTTCATAGCAATAACGAGCTGACCCAAAGAGTGTCAGAAATATAACACTTCGTAAATTGCATATTCCATATGATACATACCACAACTGCTCAGCATCACTACACATTTAGAGGTGTGAAATAGTTCAACAAATTGCCCGTTGAAATGAGAATTGAAAAAAATTAATAGGTATTTAATAAATACCTATTAATAATAGTATTTAAATCATTAAGGGTAGCTATTGTTTCATTAATTAAAAAAAAAGTATTTATTGGATAGTTTTGAAGATATAAGCCAAAATATTATAAGTTACAACATCCACACGCTTGAAACAACAGACGCGCAACATATATATTGAAAATTGGAAGTGTGCGTCTTAACTGTGACGACACCTGCTGGACATTGATTTGTTTATAAAGAATCCTGTGAATCCCATCGTAAACATGGAACAGGTTAATATCCAAAGTGATTTTGTTCAACACAGTATTAGCTATTCCAACGTCACCAATTACCAATAGTAATGACGATGATGTAAAATATCTTCCGAATTAATTCGGCGACCCTCATAGCTCAATTTTTCCGATTTAATATACCTTGTTACCATACTGCGATTCAACTTTCCGTCCGCCAGTGCTGTGAAGCTTTTCAGAATCGGCTTCACCCCCTCCCCCAGCCGCGCCTTCTGGGGTAACAAATGATTGTTTTACCACTTTCTTACAAGGGTATAACTAAGGTCCTTTAAGAAATAGGCTGTAATATATGGTTCACTGGTGGCGCCATAGTTACGACGGTCGGCGTTCGAAAACTATAGGAGAATGGATTTTATTTAGATCCAGAAAAACGTGGTCCAGAATGACACTTTCCATCAATAAAGTATTTTTGTGATAAAATATTCACTTGGGAAGTTATGATCTATAGCCTTTATGCAGAGTTAAGAGTATATTGGGTTGATTCATAAACAAGGGTCGTAATATTATTAAATTTATCCCTTAAGGAGTTATATCTCCCTGGGAGCCTGATATTTAGAGAGAAATTCGGCGATTTTCTACAAGCAGGTGATTAATGGCTTTTATTTATATTTATATAATATAGAAATGTATAGGTAATTAATTTTTAAACATACTAGTATGTATAAAGATATCGCTGTTTCCATTGCCAGCTTAAAATTTTTTTTTTTAGAAACGAGGTGTATCTACAGATTATTTTAAAAAATATTCCGATATAATTTAATGTTTAGAAATGTAATGGATACATTTTTTAACATAATAATCAATTAAAAGCAATATGTAAATTTTAATTTACATATATGTCAATTTTTTTTACGTGCAATTCAATTTTTGACGTTTAATATTTAGATTAGAACATACGTTTTGTTTGAAATATGTCATATTTGATGGCATACATGGCGACAGGTCATCTTCTTTATTATGAATGATAGCTAATAGCAGATATAAATAGCCGCAAAGTGACCACTATCGGCTACACCGTGGCCAATTGCAGACACCAATGGCCACGCAGCGGCCACTTATGTTTGCATGGTGGTCAGTATAGAGTTCCACAGGGCCAAGCAGCAAGCAATCGGCAATATCCGATACAAGTAATAAAATATATTATTTAAACAGTATATTATGGATTATCAACATGGTCATCTTCATCCCCTTGTCCTAGTAGGGACAAGGAGAAGACAAGAAGACTCGACAAGTTGTTTCCATGTCCTCCTGTCTTGCGCTGCTTCTCCACGAGTCAACCAGTCTAGACTCATTCTGTTTTTATACATGTTTTTCAGTTTCGTCTCCCAGCTTAATCTTGGGCGACCCACCGACTATCTTCCTTCCGGGATTGCCAGGAGGATTCTCCTTGGTATTCGTTCCTCTGGCACTCTTAGCACAAGTCCAAACCACCACATTTGTGATTTTTCTATGTGTAGGAGTAGGGGCTCCATGCTGAGTATGTGCCTTATGTCGGCACTTCTCACTTTGTCCATCACTGCGACTCCCGCTACTCCCCTCAGAAAACTCATCTTGGCAGCCTCTCCTTGCACTCATTCTCTCCGTCAGCATCCAAGTCAGGGTAAGCCTGTACACAGATTTGAAAACAGTAGTTTTGTCTAATAAGCTCGGATTTTCTTATCACCGCACTATACAGAGAACGCAGAACGCCGGCTGGAGCTCCGATTCTTCTATCTATTTCACTTTCCTGCCTTCCGTCGCAAGAAAATTTTACCTCAAGGTATTTGAATTTTTCTACTTGCTTCAATTAGGTCCTCTGTATGCTGATCGAACACTGCACTTGGTCTCTTTCTACGACCATAACCTCTGTTTTGGCAGTACTAATCTTCATCCCTAATTGAATGCAATCTTCATTGAAGAAGTTAATCCGTTCTTGTAGGTCCTCTTGTCTGGAGCCAGCCTTGCTATATTATCCGCGAAGAGTCAAGATTGTATTTCTATTTCATTTTTGTTTAGATAAAATATCATGAATCAATTTCATATTGGTTCATGATATTAGAAATATGTCGCTGAATTTGTTTAGTAATATGTGAGATGGTTGCAGAAAGTAAAGGTAAAATTAAATGAAAATGTGTACTATCGATTTCTCACATACATTGCAATGGTAAAAGTATGCTAATTAATTATTGTATGCGTTGAAACGCAATGAGTAGTTAATAAAAATTTCTGACTAGTAGAAGCCGGAAAGGAAGTAAAAGTTTGAGGAACTCGTTGCAGCGTCTTAGCTAAGGCGCGTTTTAATGGTAATCCGCCGTATATATGTATTTAAATAAAATAACGTTAAATACAATAATATAATATCCTTCATTTTTATAACGGATTATTTTATGGTTAGACAAAAAAATATTAAGAAACGCAATTTTTTTAGCACTATATATATTTTCAATAAAATGGTAGCCCGTACCAAATGAAAGCGGGCCCGTTTGAAAGAAAACTAGCATGTATGGTTTAAAAAGACTTAATTTTTTTTAGTTTTTGCCAAATTCGAGATTGTGCTATTTTTTTCAGATTTTATTATTCAGAATCAACGCAAAACGTCGTTTACAATGGAAGTTTTCTTAGAAAATTTGTATATCTATTCTTCAGAAATATTTTTTAAGACTCGTTTTTTCTTTTGTATCTCGGGGCTTACGTCGTTTAACACGGTTAGAAAGGAGAGTGATCAACGACTCTTTACAGACAAAAATGTACAAAATAAAGGTGTATTTTTTTTCGTGCTAAATTATAGAACCATTACTATGTTATGTATAAATGTGAAAACAATTGCTTATTAGTTTAAGTTTTAATAAAGACTCGAATGGCAATAAAGATACTTTTTTGACAATTTCAATAATAATGCATCGCAAGCCTTCAGAAGCAGAAATCAGTCTGCCCTCTACCTTCACGGGTAAAGGTCGTCCTCCTGATGATTTTGAATAAGAATTCAACGAAACGTCGAGAATCGTCTCTCGGAAAAACATACGGTTCGTATAGAATATCCGCAACCAGTCACATTTAAATCATTTTATGTTATCTTTCTTTAAGATTTTTCTGTGCAAAAACACGCACATTAAATTGAAAATATAAATTAATCCATCAAATTTCCTCTCATAAAAAATCATTTTTCGAAGACATTGAGTCTCAAATTCTATAGTAAAGCCTACAGATATTTTGAATACTTTTATATGTAACATATAATACTTAATGTTTATTTTTTCAGACCGGAAAGTCAACTTTGATATTAAAGTTGCTTAAATAATGTAAGCGAAAAGTCTGCCTTGCCGCGGGCTTGAAAAAATGCTATAGTAGCCCGTAGAGATGGGATGAGACAGTAAGTCTTAGTGGTTAAGATAAATCTACGTACCGTGTACACTTATTGACATTGAGATCATTTTGATTCTGAGACATACTCAAAATTGGCACTAATTGAGACAAAACACTAATCCGTACACACAACACTAACATAGTGACATCGAATGTGTGCCCAGCACAAACATCACTTAGGAAGCTGCAACTATTTATTCTGAAAATGTTGACAAAAAGTTGGCATAAAATTACGAATATTTATTACAGTGACAGAAAGCAGACTGACGTTTGAACAACAAATAAGAGATACAGAATTACAAGCAAGATTAAAAAAATATTAAACCTTATTTTAACTATGCTATAGGTCGACCACAACCAAATGACCATTCCCTAGCTTTTTCCGGTAAGAAGAAATCCGGGAAAAGTTGCCTGGCAAGCCCGTATTACAAGACTCAATATGATATACCAAATAGATATATATTTTTTGGTTTAAAAAAAGTTACTAACTTACTAGAAAAACTTTTTTCTGTTCATTTTTTGTATCGTAACAACACACATATTTTTTGCGCACATTCTTTTGAATGCGGTCTAGCTATACACACTTACCCTCACGCCGCTTGTCGTCAGTGAGTGAGTGAGAATGGAGTGCCATATTCTTTTATCCTGATATACGACTCTCGCCTTATCCAAATTCATACATCTTCGCATGAAAGTTCACCAATTGTTAAAGCATATAGCAGGGTCATCTTACCTTTTTTTTAACCTGGTCATGTCAAGACTTTTGCGGTTACCCTCTTTTTTCTGGGAACGTTAACACTTTCGTCGTATATTCTTTTTACCAATCTTTTCTCAATCATTCGCACAACATCCTAAGCCGCCTGAGAGACATTTTTAATTTTATTCGCTTTACTTAGATTGGCTTAATATTCCTTAATGTTTCAAATTTTTTCATCATTAACTCTAACATTAATTGATTTTCACACACACGCTTAAGTGATTTTATTTTAAAGAAACATAAATAAAACCCAACGAATCGAACGAGCATGATTTCTGACAGGGATTGTCTCGAGATAAAAATCTCATTGGTAGAGAAGAACCATAAAGATCGCTGGCTTAACATTAATAACTTAAAATTAATATTTTTCAATTTCCTCAAAGATAAACTCTTACAGGAATGCGGAAAAGGTAGGAAAAACAATATCTGCCGAAAAGTTTTCAAAATTAATTTTAAACCTCTCCCTTGGAAATATTTAAACACAAAAACCTTTGTGATGTTTAAATATCATTCATAAATTTAAATATCATTTGAAATAAAACAATTAACAAAGTTAAAATAGATTTTTCTAAAGTATATTTATTTGTGTTCTTCAGAGCAACTGTGTAAAAGAAAAACAATTAACTTTGTAACTTTAAGATTTTTGTTATAAAATTGTAAAGCAACAAGATGATTTGAAAAATTAATATTGGTCTTTAGTTGGCATTCATTAATTATATTTAAAAAATAAATCATTATTTTCCATAATTTGACCCGGAAAGAGTTAAAAATGTTTTATGAAAACTTTAATGACTGAAAGAAAAACTTAAAAATATTACAGTTATGTTTCCATTCAAGGCATTTCCTGTGGTAAAAACCGCAAGTGGAGGACAAAAGTGCCGCATAAAGTGGTGTTTTGTGTGGTCGGAAAATGAAAGAGTTTAGCGCGAGCGTTCGCAGGTTTTCCGCACGAAGCCTCCGATTTCAGGGCTGAACCGCCTGAAAAAGAGGCGTTCATACCTCAAAGGCTCGCCGCCAGCTGAATTGCATGTAAATTCCGGGAAAAAGTGGCGCACAATTGACCGGAAACGCTCACGCGGACATTCGCGACACGTCGTTTCGGGGGATTTAACATTTCCGGAACCCGCCAATAACGAGAGTAATTTTTTTTTAATAGAGATGAAAACACGGAATAACCTCGCATCAATAATATTACTATTTTCAAACTAAGATAAAAAACTGCGCAATGAAAATAGTACTAATTTTCTGATATCCTGGAATGGCGCTCGAATCACCGACCACCAGAAAACTGCGGGAGCGTCATGACCACTACACCGACAAGCTATCAATAACATCAATTTATTTAATATATATAATGGCGGTATTATTTGATTTTTTTGAAACAATAAAGTCACATTTTCACGTTACAAACACTGGAAATAATTAAAAATTAAAATAATTCACAATACGAACAAAAAAATTTAAACAATAAAAAAACGTTTGACATATCTACCTACCTAATCTAGATAAATAAAATGACCACTTGGTAGTTGAAAGCAAACTGAATGTAAAATACAATTTCCACCTCAGTTATGAATTTCATAAAAATCAAACAGGATTTTCAACAAAATGGATGATATTTTCATCTGTTTAGGCCAAAATGAACTCACGATGATATCTTGAAAACCGAAATTATCATTTATTCAATAAAAAAAAATAAAGACAAGAAAAAATAATGTTTCATTTTTATCATATTAATTAAGAGTGGAATTCTATAATATGAATACAGCCTTTAATTAAAAAAATTGCATACATAGTAGTTATAAGCATATCGAATATATTTCAAACATAACGACCATAGTAGTTTTAAGCATACCAAGTTAATTAATACAAATACCACTATAGTAACTATAATTTATTATTATATTTAGTTTTCTTACGGTTTGGTCTATGTATTTGCTGTCACAATCTCTTATTATCATACAATAAAAATGATCATATATTCCACTATTTTCTTATAAATTTATTTTAGATTTTGAGTTAAGATTTTTTTAGATAAGAGACGAGACATATTATGTAATTTCCCATTTTTTTATAAAATTACAAACAATTTCCTTTGCACATATAAAAATAGCTTTATACTGATAACGTCGATATCTACAGTCCTGACGGTCAAAGCTTTTTAAATAAATCTTTTGAAAATCTTGGCCTCATGTTAATGCTTACAAAAACCTCCTACGATGAGTCAAATCTGGCATTACGAAACTTGCTTTAATCTGGAAGAACGGCTCCATCTTAAGAAAAATTAGGTAAAGTTCTGGTATTTTCTATGAGTCGAAACATAACTGAAACAGTGAAAAGAAAAAAGAATTCTTGGTAGCTTGGAGATGAGGCATCGGTGCCATACGTTTATAATAGACTTCAAGACAAAGGAATGTCTTTATTCTCTTACGGTAATCATAAAATCTCCGCAAAATAATTATTACATACTTTAAATATACTGCTTGAAGAAAAATAGATATTCTGTAAAAAATCCTCAAGAAATAGATCAAAATGATTGAACAAATTCAGAATAAGTTTTTTTGTTTTTTGTAGAATTAGAACAGCAGTATTTTCAGCATTCACACACTGCGAAAAGTTGTTGAGAAAATGCAGTTACCGCAGCCTCTAGAAAACAGGTAGGCCTAGTTATAGAGGGGGTCTAAATCGCAAGAAAATTAATTGACTCTTTGAACTTACTACGTTACATAAGGCAACGTTCACCAATTCCACCGCAAGAAAAACATACACAAATAATTTTTTTTTTATATTATTACGGTATCATTACTAGCGATGAAATTTGAAGGATCACACGTGTCACTAGCATAGTCTAAAATATTTGAAAGAATCCAAATTTATAACATTTACCACATTGAAAAAATTTGATTATATGTGGATTTTTTTGCTATGGAATTGATGAATGTTGCATTGTCTTAAGTGATCACTTGAGCTAGATCATACAGGCCCTAAGCCATGTAACCACCCTATAAAAAGTAAGTAATAGCTTCGTCTCTGTGTTTTCAGAATATACATATGAAAATATTGTTAATTTAAGTTATCATAATTTTAGACACACCCTTATTCAGAATTTCACAAATAAAAATATTATATTAGTATAGTCTCTCTAGCAATATATCTATAGTATCTATATATAAATATTATATAAGCAAATAAAAATATTATATAAAAAATATTACATAAAAATATTCAGCTGATCAATAAACAATAGTTTGCGTTAACAGCCGCACCAAAAAAAGTTCAAAATAACGTTTTCGCAGCAAATAAACTGTTTTGCCCCTTTATGCGAAAACTTTAATGTACTTGGGTCATTTTAGTCACGTGCCGGCTGACCCTGGTATTGATAAATTCTTCGGCCATATGTTACAGACCCATATTTTTCAAAGGCATAGTCCTGCTCCACACCACCAAGAAATATATTTTTCTTCTCCATGGCAACCGAGAAAGATTTCTTCTGTTCAAGCTTAAAATTTAATGTTTGTACAATATTATTTGCCATTTCTATTATCTTCCAACACCTTTGTTACTATTTATAAATAAATAAAGAAATATGCCTACAGAAAAAAAAATGGTTATAATTATTTAAAGCTGCTGTCTCACAATTTTGTGGGCGAATGTAACAGCGGAATGAGTCAATAAAATCGAGTTTTGAGTAAACTATGCAAAGCTGTTCGTTAGATAGGTACATATCTAACAAGGAAAAATTTTATCAGAAAATAAAATGAAATGTGATTATTTTTTTATTTTTTGAAGAAGTACAAATGGCATGATTAATTATTTAAAAATTGGGCAAGATATATTGAAATTCATCAACTTGGTTCAACGTTTTTGCGCAACAAACAAAACTACTGGTGCAAAAATTAGGTAAAAATAACAAAGGCTTTAAGAAAAAAAGCCTAGTCAAAAAAATTCACAAATTTTGCTTTGGCTGATTACGACACGTATTCCGTGTTCGCATCTCTATTAAAAAACGGTTATAAAATATGTAAAATACAATATCAATTAATCGATAAAATCAACTACATAAAGGTCACCAAATTCAATTATAACATTGTTTCATTCCTGAATTAAAAATATTTATTGCAACAGATTAAAGTAAGTCACAGTGGCCCTTATCAAATGCGAATAAACTGAATTAGACGGATTAAAAAACATAGTTACTAGGAGAGTGGGGATGAATTTAAAATAGAATAAGGGGAGTATTAGTTTAAATGTTTAACAAATTTAAAAAAAATTACATTGCATACTAATTTAACCCATCAACGTTATCGCTGAAATTAAAGTTTTTTCGTTGAAACCGCTGTTTGTAGAATTACTTATATTTGCGAGAAACAAAGTTAATGGCGCTCTAAATGCAATTATGGCCAATAAGAATCTGTCAAAGGAAGCAAGACTAGCGGTACACAATGGGGTTCTAGTGTCAACCCTAATGTATGGAAGTGAAGCCTGGAATTGGCAAAAGAGGAATGAAAGTAGACTGAACGGGGTCTCTAAGACGCTTGTGTGGAAAATCTTTGGTTGATAGAGTAAGGAATGGACAAATTAGACGTGAACGCAATGCTGGCAATAGTGTGGTAGATAGAATAAAGAAAGGAGTGCTGAGATGGTTTGGTCATGTGGAACGTATGAACGAGGAAATATGGTTAAGAAAATATATGAGGCGAGTGTTGAAGGCAACAGGAATAGAGGGCGTCCGCGAAAGACCTGGACAATCAGATACAACAAGTGTTTGAGGATGGCCCCGTTAAAAGCCGCAACAACCGTAGAACTTGTATGAGAAGATGTATGAATGTGGCCGAAGTAAAAGTGGTGTGCCAGGATAAAAGAGTGTGGCGTTCAATCTTCCCTGCCTACCCCTGCGGGGAAACGGCGTGATAGTTAGT